>JAPVLO010000676.1:0-588415 GCA_027257055.1 Cephalopachus bancanus | reverse complement strand
CAATCCTAATTGTACACAGGAAAAATCAATAGCAATAAGTTGCTCAAGGTCACTGATTGAATTCAGGATTTGAATCAAGGCAGTGTAACTTCCTGAACCCAGAGCTGTAAAGCTTAACACTAACATCTAGGAGAGTCTAAGTCTGTGTTCCAGAAGGCATCAGAGAATAGCTAAGGACAAGAAAGACAAAGAGCTTGACTTCTGGCTCATCAGATTGTCTTGATGAGTTCGTGTAGTGGCCATTACTGGGATTATAGTAGTTATCTATTTCCTAGTAAAAAAAAATGCCACAAACTTAGCACTTTAAAATACATTTACTATCTCAAAGCTTTCGTGGATTAGGATTCAGGGCATGGTTTGACTGGATTCTCAGTCTCACAAATCTACCATCAAGGTGTCAGCCAGGGCTGTGTTCTCATCTGGAGGCTTGACCAGGGGAGGATTCACTTTGAATCTCCCTCGAGTTGTTAGTACAATCCCGTTTCTTGTGGTTATTGACTTCATGGAAAAACTCAGAGCAATCAAAATGAAATCACTAAAGTAGCATAAAAGTTTTAATTTCAGGGAGAAGCTACCTTCCCTTGCCAGGAAAATAAAGGAAAGAGGTGGAGATTATTGGTTTAAGTCATTAAATTTGTGGTAATTTGCTATTCAGCAAAAGATAAGTAATATACATTTTCTTTGTTAATATGGATAAAGTTTAAAGGCATGGTTTGTGATAAAAATATAAACATATAATGTGATATATATGTAAAATTTATAAAAATATGAAACACAAAACAATATACAGATGAGCAAATAACTCATATTCAGCATATTACATGGCTGCTAATGAGACAGGAGGTGGAGTTGGGGTGGGAAATGGGGGTAGAAGGGAGCACATGAAAGAAGAGACTGTCTTTACATGGACCGATGGTGATGACACACAATAATCTAAGCATTGTGAGGTATGATTAACTCAATGTTCTGACTAGAGAGTCAAAAGGGAAGAAATGTAAAGTATTAACCAAAGTATTTTCCCCAAAATTTTGTAAAGTAAAAATAAACAGACAAAACTAATTATTCTTCTAGTTGGTTATCTGTTGGAATAGAATTAATGTCCAAGATCATTGTTATATGAAATTATGAAGACTAGAAATTTTCATTAAAAAATACTAACTACTTTACCTTCCATTTACTCTTTCACACAGCCAGACAAACTCACTGATTCTCACAGCTTGATAATTACTTTCTGCATTATTATCTGTATTCCTTTTTCCCATGCTGATGCAATAATGCTCTCTCTGCTGTTTGGGCAGAAAAGGACACAAAGAGGCAAGTTTCCTCATAAACTGAAAGTTAAGTAAAATGAGTATGTGTTGGTGAGTGAAGAGAGGAACTTCTTACCAGAAATTCCAAACTTGGAAACTAAGTTCCTTGTCTGGGCTTAATTATCCTCCCATATGAAAGTCATGGCAACCAATTTTGTATATGCATTTGTTACATTTACTGAGGATTCTGCTCCTTTCACTCTATTGGGATAAACCAGATGAAACAAAAATAAAGTCTGTCGGGAACCCCAAGTTGGTAACAATTCTCATTGTTAGTGATATCTTGGAAACCCAGCTCTGTTTGAACTTCTGACTCTTCAGGATTGGTTACTTACCACACTGACTTACTATATTTAGATCCAAATTAAATTGAGTTTTCTCAGTTGAATGTTTAGAAATGGAGAGCCTTCAGACACTGCATTAATTCTTCCAAACAATTTGTTTATTTGGTTTAGTGTTTTGATCTGAAGTAAAAGAAGTATGACTAGAAAACACTAGTTTTAATCAACACAAATGATTTCAGTAACTAAGGATATTTTATTTACCAGAAAGACAAACTTTTTTGTTGGTTTTCAGTTATGATGTTAGTTAAAGGTGAGAGAACTCCCTAGATGATACATCCATTCAACATCTTCTGTTTTCTCCCTGAGAAAATAGTAAGCATTGTGCTTGACACACACAAATCAAAAACTAATACAAAAAATGAAAGGCCTCTTCCCCACATAATGTAGTCGTTAGTGGGATAATTCATATGAACATAAATAAAATCCAAAATGATAATTAGTTAGCACAGGTATGCTCAAGTTGAAGAGAAAGCATATGGGGATATATAGTCACAGAGAGCTTCACATAAGAGATGGCTTTTGAGCCAAGGCTTAAAAATAAGTAGTTGGCTAGAGAAATGAGTTTTTAACATGACAGTAGACATATCTACATGACCTGTGGGAATTGTGAGGCACTGGAAACTTAGAACTAAGTATTATAATACAAGTAACTTATTTGAGAGGTGATCTTTTTAGACTGTTAGGTGAAAATAGAAGTTAACTTGAAAAGAGAAGGAGATCCATAGAGGGTCAGTTATCGAGAAAATTACCACTATGGGCAGCTAGAGCTCAGTCCTTCCAAAGAATTTGGAGAGTATGAAGAATAAATATACCTCAGAATTAGCCTACTCCTGAGAGGGAATTGAGGTATTTATCCTCCAACTACTCTCCATTACCGGTTGAGGACCACTCTCTGGAGGCCTCATTACCTGATGCCTGTGGCCTGCCTCACATGGTGGCTAGAGGTGGGTGAGGTATGCAGAGGAATCATAAGTGCCAAGAACACATGGCAGGTCTTCAAGAGAGTCTGTTACGATTCCCTTTAACAACTACAGAACTCACTAGGTGTTTACCCTTCAGAGCAATTTCTAAGATGCAGTAAAATGAGAATCAAACCACAGTGTTTCTACAGCACCCATGTGGAGATTACGCATTGATGACCAGTTAAATCCACAGGGAGTAAGTTTAGCTGTCAAGTCAGGCAGATCTGGATTATGACTTAGATTTGCCACTGGCTGGTTTAATGATACTGAGTAAATATCCCACAGCCTGATTTTCCTCATCTGTAAATTGGGGCTTTAAATGAGAAATCAGTTAATGAGTCATGCAATGCACTTGTCCTCTGGCATTTCACATGGTAAGTAATAAAAGTATTTTTAAAAAGCCGGGCTTGGTGGCTCAGCCTGTAATCTCGCGCTTTGGGAGGCCAAGGTGAGTGGATTGCCTGAGCCCGCGGGTTCAAGACCCGCCTGGGCAACTTGTCGAGACCGCATCTCTACAATAAATCAAAAAATTAGCCGGGCGTGGTAGCGTATGCCTGTAGTTCCAGCTACTTGGAAGGCTGAGGCGGAAGGATCGCCGGAGCCCAGCAGGTCGAGGCTGCGGTGGCCGAGAGCTTGCCACTGCACTCCAGTCTGGGTGACAGAGTGAAACTCCAACTCAAAAAAATAGTATTTTTAATAAATAATATGGTGATTATTCATTTCTTGGCTTAAAATTAATTGTTACCATCCCTCGCCTACCTTGGAGAGGTGAATCTCCTCTCTCTGTCTCTCTCTCTCTCTGTCTCTGTCTCTCTCTCTCCGTCTCTCTCTCTCTGTCTCTCTCTCTCTATCTAATTTGCTATATACTTACTACATTTATTTCTAAATAAACTATATTTTATAATCTAAAAAAGTGTAATTACCAATCCTTGCACACAGTGTCCTTACTGTTTTTTCATACTTCTTAATATTTCATTAACATTTTTCTCTTCCCCTTGCCACTACTCCCTTCTAACCTGCTAACATGTGACTAGTCTATGCTTCCAAAGAATGATCAGATCAAAAAGAGAGGTGGAAATAGCAAGGAAATGATGCAGAGAATAGTCCAAGAACTTTAGGGATATGTCCTTCTCAACATGAAAACCCATCAAATGTGAAGTATGGTGAATAAAAAGGAACTTGACTTAGGCGTGTTGTTGTGAAATTTCTGAGCACCAAGAATGAAGCAAGAATACAATTTTCCTCAGTATTCATTAATTTCTTACTTGTAAATTCACCCATTTGTAGGTGAACTCCCAAATCAATACTTAGAGCACTTTCATGGTCATTTGTGGACACATGCACAGTGGCAAAAAAATTGAGTCACCATGCACACATTCCTAGCTGAGGTTGAACAAGGTGACCCTTTGCCTTCTTGTTTCAGCACTTGTACTAGAAACAAGTGTTCTTTTTTTGCGGTATTTTTGGTGCCACATTTTCATTTTTTTGTGTGTGCTTTATTTCAGTGATTTCACCACCAAGTGCAGTGTTGAAAAGCTATCTAGGATCCTTAAGTGCAACCAAGCAGCAATGTGCCTTTCAGAGGAAATAGGAGAGTTCTGTGGGCTTCATTCAGGCATGAATTATAGTGCTGTTGGCTATGAGTTCAAAGTTAATAAATCAGCAATATATATTAAATAAAATGTCTTTAAACAGAAACACACATCAAACAAAAATTATGTATTGATTGGTTGATGTAAAGGTTGTGACCAGAGGCTGGTAGAAACCTAACCCTGTATTTCTCCCTGCAGGTGTGGTGCAATATTTGCAAAGACTTTATAGAACTTTATAGAACATGATTGATGTGAATCATGAAAATCAACCATATATTTCAAATTCAGACAGGAAGAAAACAAAGTAAAGGAAACACAACAGAATAGGAAATCAGACTTTTCATAGGCAAAACTTTATCACAAAACACAATGGAATAATATCTATAAAGTTCTGAATGAAAAATGATCGTCGAATTATAATGTAATACACACTGAAGCATCTCACTAGGGACAAGGAAAGGATAATTAATTATGTGGTGGTTTTAAAATTATGCCCACAAATTCACTGATACTTCTTTCTTCGAAAGGCAAATACTTATACCTCCCTCCCCCTTGAATATGGGCTGGACTTAATGACTCACTTCTAATGAATCAAATAAGGCAGATATGACGGTGTATGAATTCTGAATCTAGGTCATATAAAGGAAGTGCATCTTTCATCTTGGTCTTTATTTTATTTTTTTGAGTCAGTTTCTCACTCTGTTGCCTAGGTTACAGTGCAATGGCACGATCACGATCACAGCTCACGGCAGCCTCTCTCTCCTGTGCTCCTCAGCATCCTGAGTAGCTGAGACTACAGGTGCATGCCACCACAATCAGCTTTTTTTTTTTTTTTTTGTAGAAATGAGGTTTTTCTATGTTGCTCAGTCTAATCTTGAACTCCTGGGCTCAAGCAATTCACCTGCCTCAACCTCCCAAAGTGCTAGGATTACAGGTGTGAGGTACCATGCCTGACCTATCTTGTTCTTTTTTATTCTCTTGAAGCCCTTGCTTTGAGGAAACCCAGCTGCAAGACATGAGGCAGTCCTAGTTGAAAGCCCACATGAAGAATTAGAAGACTTCTGCTGCTAGCTGGCCAGGGACTGCTCTATGAATGAGCTATCTTAAAAATGAATCTTCCATTCCCAGTCAGTTCTTAAGATGACCACAGCCTTAGCCATCAGCTTACAGGCAACCTCCTCAGACACCCTGAGACAGAGCCACCCAGCCAAGCCACTCCCACATTCCTCTACATTCCAGACACTTGGAAATGTTGTGAGATTAATGTGTATTGTTTTAAGCTGCTAAAATGTGCAGGTCATTTGTTATGCAACAAAAGGTAATGAAAACACTTTCCATTAATCCTTTCTCAGTGTGTACTTCAGAAAAATGAGTAAACTGGGAAAAAAGAAACTGTGTATCTTAAGAAAACATAAACATAGAAGAGTAATGGAGGGAAATTTTAGAATGTTATCAGTGTCGAACAGTTCTGATTGGAGCAGAAAACAGTGGTCTTCAAGGAGAGTTTTAGTTAATTTTTTATCACTTATTCCTTAGCATATGATGAAGAGATATGAAATAATTTAAAAATATATTTAATACTGAGAAACCAAGAATTAGAGGAAGAGAAGTACGAACTCAGGAATATAAAATACATTCTAGACTGGGTGCAGAGGCTCTTGCCTTTATTCCCAGCATTTTGGGAGTCTGAGACAGGAGGATTGCTTGAACCCAGTAGTTTGAGACCAGCCTAGAAGATAGCAAGACCTCATTTCTACAAAAAAAAAAAGGAAAAAAAAGCCATGTGTGGTGGTGCACATCTGGGGAAGGTGAAGTAAAAGGATCACTTGAGCCCAGGAAGTTGAAGCTGCAGTGAGCCATGATGGTGTCATTCCACTCCAACCCGAGTGACAGAGAGTCCAACTCAAAAATAAATAAATAAATATACACATATATAAAATACGATTCACACACACATATACACAAATATATAATTAAATATATTGTCTAATGAAGGAGTAAACAGTATTTACAATGCTAATGTTAATAAAAATGCAGGTGTTATGATTTTAAATATAAAGAATAAACCTACATATTAGGAAGAGAAAATATAATTATGGTTCTAGAAATAAACATAAATACTATCAGCACTGACAGTATTCAAATTAACAAAGAGATTATAGAATTTATTAGGTGGGATAGGAAGAAGGTTAGGAAAAGAGGCATAGAGATATTAATATCTATATCTTCTGAAAGGGGGTCATAAGAAATCACTTCAGATCCCTATATGGATTTGGATACTGGCTAAAATTTACAGTTATACAGATAAACACAGAGTTACTAAAATTATTGATGTATCTAAATTGTGAGAATTATGAGAGGGAAGTGGAGATAATATAAGAAATCTGAGCCGGTTTCGGTGGCTCAGCCTGTAATCCCGCGCCTTTGGGAGGCTGAGGTGAGTGAATTGCCTGAGCCCACGGGTTCGAGACTCGCCTGGGCGGCGAGACCTCATCTCTACAATAAATCAAAAAATCAGCCGGGCATGGTAGCGCATGCCTGTAATTCCGGCTACTCAGAAGGCTGAGGCGGAAGGATCGCTGGAGCCCAGCAGGTCGAAGCTGCGGTGGCCGAGAGTTTGCCACTGCACTCCAGTCTGGGTGACAGAGTGAGACTCCAACTCAAAAAAAAAAAAAAAAAAAACAAATCTGGGAAAGCTAGGAGCTATTAGTTTACAGCTCAAGATTATAGATCAACAATAGCTATATCAACATATTTAGAGTTAAGGAGACAGAATCATAAATTAATTTAAAATATCCATTTTTAACAGTATTTGTTCCTTGGAGTGGCATAGATAATGTGAAGTATAGAGCACAAGCAGACCTATTTTTCTTTTTTTTAAATTTTTTTTAAATTTAAAGATGTGGGTTACAATTCAGGATTAGGTATACAAATGTTCATTCTGCAGGAACCCTTGCTGATGGGATGTGCTCCCGCTAACCTGGCAGATACCCACTACTGCCAATCCCGCCTCTTCTGCCCCCAGCAATTTCCCACTACTGCCAATCCTTTCCTTACAGTATTACAATAATTGTTCATGGTCCACTTATGAGTGAGAGCATATGATACTTAGTTCTTTGTTTCTGCAATAGATCACTCAGTATTATAGGCTCTAAGTCCATCCAAGTTGTTGTGCAGTTCATAATCTTGTCCTTCTTTATGGCTGCATAACATTCCATTGTGTATATGTACCACATTTTTTTAACAAGTCCTCTTTCGATGGGCAGTGCAGTTGGTTCCATGTTTTTACTATTGTGAACAACACTGCAATAAACATATGTATGCAGGTATCTTTTTTCATAGAGTAAATTGAGTTCCTCCAGGTAACAGGTTTATTTCCAGTAGGGGGACTGTGGGGTCATATGTAAGGTTGACTTTTAGATCTTTTAGGAATCACCAAACTGTTTTCCACAGAGGTTGTATTAGTTTAGACTCCCACCAACAGTGTAGAAGTGATCCCTTTTCCCCACATCCTCTCCAGCATCCATTGTTTTTTGAATTATTGATAATGGCCATCCTGACTGGAGATAGGATGTGGGGAAAAGGAGTAAACAGTATCTCAGTGTAGTTTTAATTTGCATTTCTTTGATGACTAGTGAGGCTAAGCATTTTTTCATGTATCTGTTGGTGGCTAGTAGTATGTCTTCTTTTGAGAAGCGTCTATTCATATCTTTTGCCCACTTTGTAATGGGACTGTTTATTTTTTTTCTTTTCGGCACATTTGAGTTCCTTGTAGATCCTGGATGTTAGGCCTTTGTCAGACATACAGTTGGCAAATATTTTTTCCCAGTCTGTGGGCTGTCTCCCTGCTCTCTTGATGGTTTCTTTGGCTTTGCAGAAGCTGGTCAGTTTGATGAGGTCCCACTTGTCCATCTTATCTCTTATGACATGGGCACTTGCAGACCCACTTTTCTAAGTGACTTTTGAAAGAAATATCCTGGCTCCTGATAAGCAGATTGTATGAGATTAAAGGCTATTAATTTCTTCAGTCTGTCAAAACCAGTGTGTAAACAATTTATTTAATTCCAGGTTTAACCAAGTTGAAAATTTCCTTCTGTAGATGCATGAAGCTTATGAATTGCTAATAGCTTTTTGTTCATGCAATTCATATCGTCCCTGTAACCACTTGAAATAATTAAAATATTTATCAAAATCCTACATTTTTCAACACAACATATAAGCTGCCATTGCACTGTTGCAATTCCTATTGTTTTGCGTTATCTTAGAATTATTACACATTATACTCCGTCAGAGTCAGCCAATTTAATATCAATTTAATGTCATTTTTGGTAGTTCTTCAATGTATACCATGGAATATATAGTGTAACCACTTGTTTTAGAACTCTGTATGCATCCAGCAAGGTAAAGAATCATTTTTCCTTGTAGAATCTACCAGTACTGAAACTGACAGCTCATAGAGTATTCCCTTTTGAGGTTTGTTTCTTCTCAATTAATTTCCAAAGGAAGCATACCCTAGAAATGGGCTTAAATTATTAATGCATGTGTTGGTTAAACATTTTCTGAAAGAAAACATTTTCCTTTTGATTGCATACATAAACCTAAAAATAATTGATATTTTTATTTTTTCCCAGATCCCAAGAATGATCAAAAAGTCTATAGAGGAAAAAATGTATTTTTAACAAAAATTAAGGAAAGACTGTTTTTATTTGCTACATCTTTAAGTGTCCTATCGTGATTCTTGTCTCTGCTATTTGTGCACCTTCTTTCTCTGATGTTAATAATTGGTCTTGCATTTTTGGGTTCTTCCTTAGACACTTTGGAAGCTCAGACTTGCTCAGTAACACCACTGCCTCCAATATACATACATGCACACACACATGCACATACATGTACACACACACATGCCCACACACACACACACACACACACACACACACACACACACACACACACAATCACCACTTTATTCATGACCATGGTATTGGAGATGAAATATAGTCTGTTCACATTCAAAAAACTCTGTCAACCTTTATAAATTAGGATATCATGTCAGAAAATAAATTTTAATAATTTTTAAGGAGCCTTAATTTTCTTCCATCTCTGTCTGGGGGAATATTGTAAACATAGACTTCTTGCTTGACCTCTTGTCATCAGTGACTTAGAGTAGAAACAGGACTATTTTTTTTCTTTTTGCCAACTATAATGTCCATTCCCCACATTTTCCATGACTACATTGATAACACTTACCAGGATGAATTTTTTTTAACATATTTTTTATTTTAAAATTGTGGGGTAAAGTTAAGGGTTAGGTTTAAAAATATACATTGTGCAGGTACCCTTGATGAGGTGTGCCCCCCTTTCCCCAGACAGATACCATTAATCCCACCTCCCTTCCCCTCCCTGTTCCCCCACCCATAGTTTCCCGCCACTGTCAATCTTTTTCTGATAGTATTACGGTAGTTGTTCAAAGTCCACTTATGAGTGAGAACATGTGATACTTAGATCTTTGATTCTGTGAGAGATCATTCAGTATTATAAACTCTAATTCAATCCAGGTTGCTGTGAAATTCATGATTTTGTTCATTTTATGTCTGCATAATATTCCATTGTATATATGTACCACATTTTTTTAATCCAGTCCTCTTTTGATGGACACCATGGTTGGTTCCATAATCTTGCTATTGTGAACAATGCTACGATAAACATAAGTGTGGAGGTATCTTTTTTATGGAGTTATTTGAGTTTTTCAGGGTATATTCCCAGTAGGGGGATTACAGGGTCATATGGGAGGTCGATTTTTAGAGCTTTCAGGAATCGCCACACTGATTTCCATAGAGGCTGCCCTAGTTTACAGTCCCACCAACAGTGTAGAAGTGCTCCCTTTTTGCCACGTCCTCTTCAGCATCTGTTATTTTCTGAGTTATTGATAATGGCCATTCTGACTGGAGTTAGGTGGTATCACAGTGTAGTTTTAATTTGCATCTCCTTGATGACTAGTGAGGTTGAACATTTCTTCATATATCTGTTGACCGCTCGTATGTCTTCTTTTGAGGTGTGTCTGTTCATATCTTTTGCCCACTTTGTGATGGGGTTGCTTGTTTTTTTCTTTTCAGCACATTTGAGTTCCTTGTAGATTATTGATGTTAGACTTTTGTCAGACATGGAGTTGGCAAATACTTTTTCCCAGTCTGTGGGCTGTCTCCCTGCTCTCTTGATGGTTTCTTTAGCTTTGCAGAAGCTTGTCAGTTTAATGAGGTCCCACTTGTCTATCTTATCTCTTATAGCCTGTGCATTTCAGGTTTTGCTCAGGAATTGGATGCCAGTTCCAACTCCCATAAGGGTGTGTCCTGCATTTTCTGAAGTTCTTGTGATTTGAGGTTCTACATTTAGGTCTCTGATCCATTTAGAGTTAATTTTTGTGTATGGGGATAGATAGGTGTCCTGTTTGAATCTTCTGCATGTGGTCAGCCAGTTTTCCCAGCACCATTTACTGAATAGGTTCTCCTCTTCCCAGTGATGGGTGGTGGAGGCTTTGCTGAAGATGAATTGGTTGAGAAATTGAGGTTTTGCTTTGGGAATCTCAATTCTATCCCATTGGTCTATATGTCTGTTCTTGTACCAATACCAGGTTGTTTTGATTATTGCAGTTTTATAGCAAAGTTTAAAGTCTGGTAGTGTGATACCTCCTGCTTTGTTTATTTTTGCTGGGGATTGTTCTGGCTATTCTTGGTTGTTTGTGTTTCCATATGAATTCCTATATTGTTTTTTCTAGATCTGAGAAGAATGTTGCTGGTAATTTGATAGGTATTGCATTAAATCTGTAGATTGCCTTAGGTAACATGAACATCTTCACAATGTTGATTCTTCCAATCCATGAGCATGGGACATTTTTCCACTTGTTTGTGTCATTTTTTATTTCTTTGAACAATGTTTTGTAGTTTTCATTGTAAAGGTCTTTCACATCTCTGGTTAGGAAGATGCCAAGGTACTTCGTTTTTTTTTTGTGGCTATTGTGAATGGAATTGAGCTTTTTATTTGGGTTTCTGTTTGTTTATTATTGGTATTGGTATAGGAACAGGCATATAGACCAATGGAATAGAATTGAGATTCTTGAAGCAAAACCTCAATTTCTCAACCAACTCATCTTCGACAAAGCCTCCACCACCAACCACTGGAGAAAAGAGAACCTATTCAGTAAATGGTGCTGAGAAAACTGGCTGACCACATGCAGAAGATTCAAACAGGACCCCTATCTATCCCCATACACAAAAGTTAACTCTAAATGGATCACAGACTTAAATGTAAAACCTTAAATCAAAGAACTTTAGAAAACGCAGGACACATCCTTATGGAGGTTGGAACTGGCATCCAATTCCTGAGCAAAACCTGAAATGCACAGGCTATAAGAGATAAGATAGATAAATGGGACCTCATTAAACTGAAAAGCTTCTGCAAAGCCAAAGAAACAATCAAGAGAGTAGGGAGACAGCCCACAGACTGGGAAAAAGTATTTGCCAACTCCATGTCTGACAAAGGCCTAACAATCAATGATCTACAAGGAACTCAAACGTGCTGAAAAGAAAAAAACAACCCAATTACAAAGTGGGCAAAGATATGAACAGACACTCCTCAAAGAAGACATACGAGCGGCCAACAGATATATGAAGAAATGTTCTACCTCACTAGTCATCAAGGAGATGCAAATTGAAACTACACTGAGATACCACCTAACTCCAGTCAGAATGGCCATTATCAATAACTCAAAAAATAACACATGCTGGAGTGGATGTGGTGAAAAAGGAGCACTTCTACACTGTTGGTGGGAGTGTAAACTAGGGCAGCCTCTGTGGAAATCAGTATGGCGATTTCTATAAGCTCTAAAAATCGACCTTCCATATGACCCCCCATTCCCCTACTGAGGATATACCCCAAGAACTCAAATCACTCTATAAAAAATATACCTGCACACTTATGTTTATTGTAGCATTGTTCACAACAGCAAGATTATGGAACCAACCATGCTGTCCTCAAAAGAGGACTGGATTTTAAAATGTGGTACATATACACAATGTAATATTATGCAGTCATGAAAAATAACAAAATCATGAATTTCACAGCAACCTGGATGGAATTAGAGTTTATAATACTGAGTGATCTCTCACAGAAACAAAGGTCTGAGTATCACATGTTGTCACTCATAAGTGGACCTTGAACAACTACCATAATACTATAAGAAAAGGATTTACAGTGGTGGAAAACTATGGGGGGGGACAGGGAGGGGAAGGGAAGTGGGATTAATGGTAGTCAATGTCTGTCTGGGGAAAGGGGGGCATACCTTATCAACAAGGGTACCTGCACTATGAGTATTTGTATACCTAACCCTTAACTGTACCCCACAATTTTAAAATAAAAAATATATATTAGAAAAAAACCAAACATTTAACATAAAGGATTATATTCAATACTATTAAACAGTTAATTAGAAGTGATTCAGAAATGTCAATTTTCCTTTAGCTAACCAGATGAAATACATTGAAGAAATTTTCTGTAAGAATGAAATACCCCTTTTAAAAATATGCAAGCATTTAAGTCTGATTCTCTATAAAAATGTGATTATTAAAGTTCATTTCTTCTCTCTTTTTCTTTTTTCCTGAGTCAGAAATAAATACAGTGGGTTCAATGAAGCATATCGTTATGCTAAATGATTTTTATGTTCAGGGAGTTTTAGGCAAAAACGAGAATTTAAGCAGAACAATTTGATGATAAAACACTTCATCTCTGATAACGCAAAACTGTTTGATGAGCCATCATGATAGAAGAAACTATTTGAATTTCTGTCAAAGACAATGAAATTTTGTACTGAATGTACTGAATTTCTGACATAGCACATTTCAAATTGTCTCAGGATAGAAAGTCAGAATCTTCCCTTGGAAAATCAATTATACTCATCTTGGCATAGTGACAAGTAACTTAAAAAAAAACTTTTAAAAAAAGTCTTCATCTAAAACATGAAGTTGATTCTTAAGGATTTGAAGATAGTTCCTAAAATGATTTCTTCTCAAAATCTTTGTGTGGATTATTACCAAGAGCAAAAGCTAATATGGCTGCTTCTCTCTTCTTTAGGTCAGAGAAGAGATACACCATCAAAGAAGTCTGCATTTACAAACAAACAAAAAAGAGAAAAATGCAAATTGTTTCTTTTTTCCAATAGTTGCTAAACATTAAAGTTTTATTTTATTTGTAATTGACAAATAATTATATATATTTATTTACAGAATGATATTTTTATACATGTATACATTGTGAAAAATTCAAATATTTATTATTTCTTTGAGGTGAGAACATTTAAAATTCTCTCTTTTATCTATTCTTAAATATGCAATACATTGTTATTAACTATAATCACCTTACTGTGCAAGAGAACACAAGAACTTATTTTTCCTATCTGATATCATACAATCCAACAATCTCACTACTGGGTATATAACTCAAAGAAATGAAGTCAGTATGCTGAAGGAATATCTACACTTCCTTGTATATTGCAGCACTATTCACAATAGCCAAGATGTAGAAACAATCTAAATGTTCATCAATGGATGAATGCATTTAAAAATGTGGTATGTATACTCAATGGAGTACTATTCACCTTAAAAAAAAGAAGAAAATCCTGTTATTTGTAATTACATGGATGAGCCTGGAGGACATTATGCTAAGTGAAATAAGCCAGATACAGGAAGAGAAACACCACATGATTTCACTTATATGTGGAATCTGCAAAAGTTGAACTCATAGAAGTAGAGAGTAGAATAATGGCTACCAGAGGCTGGGGAGGGCAAGATGAGTAGATGAAGAAAGGAGAGATACTTTTCTTGCTATCTTTTTGAGTGAGTAATTTTTATAGTTTTTTGGCTAGAAAGGTACAATATTAACTTTTTTTAATTGAAAATATCTTCAGGACCTCCTTTCTTTTTATTATCATAATCAAATTCCTATAAAAAATCTAGCAAAAATTTTTCTAGAAAGTAAAAACTGAAAGATAAAGCAAAACAGCAATAAATGTAAATGAGATAAATTTATTCACCTTTTAAAAGCAAAATACACACAAACACACACACACACACGCGCACACACACACACACACACACACACACACACACACACACACACAACTTAAAGGATTCCAGGGAGTAGAAATAATAAATATCATGATATCTCATGATATAAAAATAGAAACCCAAAAAGAATCCTGAAAATTAAAAGTAAAGTATAATAAATTACAATTTATCTAACACAAGCAAAATGAAACTAAAAATGAACAATTTATAGAAAATGATACTGTCTATGGTGTGTAGCTAAAAGTTCTCAAAAGAAAGATAATGAATTTCAATAATTACTTTAGTCAGTAGAAGAAAATAAATAAAAATAATAATCAACTCAAACTGTTAGAAAAAGCAATCAAAAATAAAAATATCGAGGAATGTAAAGTAAAATTAAGCTTTAGAAAACATGGATAATTAAACATAAATAAATTTAAGAATTGTCTCAGGAAATGAATAAAATAAGTCAGTAGATTATTTAACTTAAAGATTGGTGATAATACAAATCCAAAAATTTGAAGTAAAATTAAAAGTTACAAAACACGGAAAGAATTGAACAAAATATAGAAGAAATCATTTTATTTTAGGAACATAAGTTTGAAAAATTGAGAATAAAAGATTTCTATGAAACCATATTTTTCTAGTCCAAAAGAATAATCTCATTCTCAATAGAATTCTTATTATAGAAGAAATTGAGAATATTTGTACAAAAAATTTTCTACCCATAAATATATATGATTTTGTCAGTAAATTCTATTAAACTTCCAAATAGAATAGCACAATGTAAATTCATTTCTTAAGACCAAATTGTAAAAGATAAAAGATCTTACAAGAAAATCATAATACAAAAAAACTTTTTAATCAACTGTAATATATAGATGTGAAGGCAAAAGTGTACATATGATCTACAATATACATACTCATATACATAAAAAATTATATATGGGTGCAAAAGTGTTAGCATATTACCAAAAATAATCCAATTGCCATTAATACAATAATACAATAATATGGACAACCCCCTCGGGCCCCTCCCACTGTGGGAACTTTTCTGTCCTCTCAATAAATCCTGCTTTTAAAAAAATACAATAATATAAAGTAGGCAAGATGAGTTTGTGCCAGAAATGACAGAATGGTTTAATACTAAGAATCCTCATAAACATAAAAAATTATATATGGGTTCAAAAGTGTTAGCATATTACTAAAAATAATCCAATTGCCATTAATACAATAATATGGGCAACCTCCTCGGGCCCCTCCCACTGTGGGAACTTTTCTGTCCTCTCAATAAATCCTGCTTTTAAAAAAATACAATAATATAAAGTAGGCAAGATAAGTTTTCTCCAGAAATGACAGGATGGTTTAATACTAAGAATTCTAAGAATATTTTTATCACATAATATGTCAGACAAAATAAATAACTATAATTATAAATGCTATTAAATATATTTGATAAGATACAATGTGCATTCATGGTTTTTAAAAATATCTTCAAAAGATAATGTATTGATATTTTCTTACTGTAATTTAAAACAACCTCAAACCAAAAGTCAGGATCATGGATGTTTATAAGACAGACAAATAACAATTAAAATAAGTAATAGGGAAAAGTAGTAATTACTCCTGGTTAATATAAATATTATTCTATAAGTAAAAGCTAAAAAATTGATTTTAAAATGCTTTAAATATCTATTAGATGAGGAAAGTCAAACATGATTATCATTTGAAGATGTGACTCTATCCAAAGAATCAACTGAACATCTATTATAAAGATAAAGGAAATTTAATAAATTGGTTGGTGACAAAATTAACATCCAATTTCCTTTACACAAAAGTTCCCAGTTGGAAAATATGATGAAGGAAATACCTATTTATAAATGCAGCAAACAGGAGAAGGGAAAATATGAGCAATGCTCTCCATAAGAAATATGCTGGAGTTATGGAAAGAAAATCTTAAGACTCGATGGAAAGGCAAAGGAGAAATAAATGGAAAGGTACTCTCTATTTTTGGAAAAAAGTACTGTTGACCCTTGAACAGTATAGGAGTTAAGGACACCGATCCCTTGTGCAGTTGAAAATCTGCATAGAACTTTTGATTCCACAGAACTTAATTACTAATAGTCCACTGTTGACTGGAAGCCTTACCAATACCACAAACAGCAGATTAACACATATTTTCCTTTTATATGTATTATACCTTGTATTCTTAAAGCATGCTAGAGAAAAAAATGCTATTAAGAAAATCATAAAGAAGAGAAAATATATTTATTATTCATTAAATGGAAATGGATCATTCTAAAGGTCTTTATCTTTGTCTTCTTGTTGAGCAGGTGGAGGAAGAAGAGGGAGGGTTGATCTTGCTGTCTCAGGGGTGGCAGAAGCAGAAGAAAATCTGGGCGTAAGTAAACCTGCACAATTCAAATCCATATTGTTCAAGGGTCGGGCGTATTACAATAACTCCAAATGGGTTAAGGATGAAAGTTATAGAGAGCCTGAGTCATTAACCTTGTATCCCAGCATTTCCAATTATCTTTGTAGAAGGATTTGAAGTGAATACCAAAATACCATGGTCAAGAATGCACAAGTTAATTCTATAGTCAAGTCCATTTGGAAAACATTTTACACCTTATGTATTTTCACTTGAACTTACTTCTTTTATACATGAAATCTTGCATTAAATAACTCACAAGGTATTATTAGAAAAAAAATACCGACATTTCCCAATTAATTATTTCAGTCAGTGTTCTGGTACATTTATTCCTGATATATTCAGTAGTTGAAGGAAAATTAATCCTAATTTCCTTGCACCTATTACATGCATGGCAGCCTTTTCTGCATATGCTACGTTGTTTAATTCCCCCAATTAACTCATTACTTAGATGTGTTTATTCTCATTTTACAAATAAGAAGAAAAAAGAAAACACTGGGAGGTTAAGTAAAATATCCATCAAATAATAATTTCACTAGCCACATTATTGACAGTCATCTCTTTAAAAATTATACAAAAAATAGTGTTTTGGATAGTAGCATAGCATACAGAACTGGTCCTTTGCCCATAAGCCTATGATATTTTCAAACAACTTTTAGGTCAGATTTCCGGGTAGAAGAGCCTGAGATGGGGATGTTGCTGCAGGTGATTGGTAGTGCGTGTGCTCTCAAGAAAAGAGCAAGGAGGGAAGCGGCCCAGTATAAGGATGTAGTCTCAGCTGGAGTATAGGTCAACTGGATCCCGTGGCATGCTCTGGAGGACCCATCAAAGCCCCGTCTGAAGGTCGTTGGCAATTTAACAGTGCAGATGTGAGCAATTAGCCCACGTTACAGCAGCTAGGAAATGGCCTGTAGAAGAGGCTCATAGTGGGTATCAATCGTTTGCACTGCATGTAACTGCAGTGCCATAGTCTGCTGTCATGTCCAGCATTATTTAACAGTTCAGGATCGCCGTGTGTTTAAATGAATTCACAGAACAAAGTAAATTTTAGTCACTTTACATAACTGCCAATTTAGACCCCAAACTTATCTTGAATAGTGATTAAAAGTGTTTGGGATATATTAATTAACTAATTAA
Organism: Cephalopachus bancanus; assembly: GCA_027257055.1. NCBI lineage: Eukaryota > Metazoa > Chordata > Mammalia > Primates > Tarsiidae > Cephalopachus > Cephalopachus bancanus. The sequence goes on along the minus strand of JAPVLO010000676.1, from coordinate 570,545 downwards.
ATTAATTAATTTAATTAATTAATTAAATAAGATTGAATCTTTCTACAATGTATACATATATCAAAACATCACATTGTACATATATATCCAATTATTATTTGTGCATTAAAAGTTAATTAATGCTAAACAAGAAATTAAATTTTAAAAAATTATAAACATCATTGCAAATTGAAATGGAATAATTCTTAAAAGTAACAATGCGTGAAACAAAAAGTAAAAGAATAACTAACTCTTCCAAGAAAGCCCAATGTGTTAATATTTGGTCTTGAATTATTTAGAATTTTTTTACTTATTAATTTAAGCAGAAAATAGTATTTTTATCTTGAAAATTTTGAAAACAATGACGTACTGTTCTCAAATGCTGAGTTTACTTGCATTATGAAATAAAAGTAAAAAATACATTATCTAGTTAAGGAGGGAGGGAGGAGGGATAAGGGGCACAAAACTACATACTGTGTACCAGGTCCACTATCAGGCAGAGAGAGGACTCCCTAGAAGCCCAAACCTCATCTGCATGCAATTTACTTATGTAGTAAATCTTCATATATGCCCCATAATTCTAAAATAAAATTAAATTAAAAACACATTATCTAATGGAATACTAAGGGGTATCAAAAAAAAACCTCGAATTTATTTTTTTAATTGTATATTTATTCACACAGGTTGAAATTCAGTCACCTTCAAAGTACTCTCCTTTTGATGCAATACACCTATTGAGATGCTTTTTCCACTACTCGAAACAGTTTTTAAACTCATCAATTTTGAAGCCTTTAGGAGTTTCTGTCATTTTTTGTTTCATCTTTTCCACATCAGGAAAAGGTATTCCTTTGAGGTAATTTTTAATCTGGAGAAACAAACAAAGAAACAAAAAATCACTCACTCAGGGTGATATCAAGTGAATAGGGAGAGTGGGGCAAGGGGCATCATGCCGTTTTCATACAAAACTGCTGAACCTCTGCTCGGTGTGGGCAGGTACATTGTCATGGTGGAAGAACCATTCACCTCTTTGCCACAATTTGGGATGTTTATTCCACAAATCGTGATGCAACCATTTCAAAATTTCCAGAAAAAAGCTTAGATTGACCATTTGATCCGGGTGAACAAATTCTGAGTGTACCATAAGGGACCTGCCCTCCAAGAGATAATTCTGGGTTTTGTTTCGGGGGGGGGAATCTTTCCTCATATATATGTACATATTTAATTTCTGAAACATTAAAATACATAAGACTAGCCGGACTCGGTGGCTCAGCCTGTAATCCCGTGCCTTTGGGAGGCTGAGGTGAGTGGATTGCCTGAGCCCACGGGTTCGAGACCTGCCCGGGCAGCGAGACCTCATCTCCACAATAAATCAAAAATATCAGCTGGGCGTGGTAGCGCATGCCTGTAATTCCGGCTACTTGGAAGGCTGAGGTGGAAGGATCGCCGGAGCCCATCAGGTCGAGGCTGCAGTGGCCGGGAGCGGCCACTGCACTCCAGTCTGGGCGAAAGAGTGAGACTCCAACTCAAAAAAATCAAAAAAATAAAAAATAAATTAAAAAAAATAAAATAAAATACATAAGATTGCCAGAAAAAACAAATGAAAAAAAAAGTGGAGGAAGCATTTTGCAAATCAAAGCAGGTAAATAATTTTAAAAGTATCTCATACTGAAAGTAGTAAAAAGGAAGTCTGTAGGGTTTTCCCCCCCTCTCGAGAGATTTGAGTTATAATAGTTGAAATAAAGGCCACACAGAAATGGGAGACAGGAAAGAGAGCGAACAGCAAACGCATTACAGATACTTCTCTTCTCCTCTATGACGAAGTGATCCAATAAACAGGCATTTAGCTTGCCATTTTTCATACCAATTTTAGTACTTGAAGAACTGCGTGCATAGAAAATAGACACCATCTCTCATGTCCTTACTATGTTTCCCAAATACAAAGTTCATATGCAAAGGTATTTTAATAGAATTTATTGTATGAAAGGACAATGATATATATCTGTTGCAGAGAAATTTCTCCTGTGGATCACAATGTTGCATTCTATATTGCCCAAGTAAAGTGAATTTAAAAAGCAAAGGGTAAATGACATTGTGTTTATATTAGTTCATTGATGCAGATATATCATTTATTCAATCAAGAAATGGGTACTGGAAGCCAATGAAACCCAAGCACTGTCAAGAACTGGAGATCCAGGAATTAGTAAACAACAGCTGACCCTGTCCTTGATGAACTTTCAGGCTAGTGTTTGAGGAGAAACATCAACTAAATACTCCTCCGCCCTCCTCCCCATATACAACGCAATAAAGACAACTGTAAGAAAGAAAAAGTACAGGGCCCTAGGAGTATTTTATAGCAGGACTTTTAATTGGGAAATTATATCTAACCAAACTTTCTTTTAAAAAATTATTAATGTTTATCACTGACTAATATTCCATTGTATGAATATATAAAATTATGACTGAACATAACTTTATGTATCTAATCAGACTTTCAAGGAACATTTTCCTGAGACGATAATAAGATCCCTAAAGTAATTTCTGGTTATGAAGGACATTACTGTAAAGCTCTAACAGGAAAGAAAACAAAAAATTCATTTAAAATAAAAAAATAGGTTTATGGAGGACCTTACTCCTGCCCTCTCCTCTCTTCTCATTCTGCCCAAACCTACCCATTATAAATAACTACTTTTGTTAGCTACTTTATGCAAATATAAGCAATTAAACATTTCTCTTGCTCCATATCAATGTATAAAGACCTTACACTTTTTTATAATATAGCTTACCATCATTTATCTAGCAATCCCTGTTAAGGAATACTTGGATTGTTTCCAATCATTTACAGATTTCAAAAATTACCTGTATCCAGCCATATCTTCGACTATGACAAATCAAATATTGATAATAGCTGATTAAAAAGTGATACCAACTCTTTTCCTATGTCTCTAGTTAAATATAAGAGATCTGTTTTGTCTGCCTATGTGAGTTTACATTTTGCATGTATGTGTGGACATTTATTCAATTCTTGAGTATCTGCTGAATCCACTATTGTTTTTCCTCTTACCACAGAAATGTTCATAAAATGAAAACACAAATAAAAAAAACAAAAAAAATCTATCAAACTTGACATTGAATTTGTTATTAATAAGTTCCTTTGATGATTTTTTTTTAAACTCTTGCTAGCTGTTTAGAAATAATTGAGGATGGGAAGTATGAAAGCCTGCTTCAGTTCCCAAGCAAACTGAATTTTGTTGATGACGTTTACATTTCTGTAACTGTTATTTTTATATATGAATCTATTGAAGCAAATTAACACATTTAATTTCATCTCAATCCAATTTAGAAATAGGAAACATCTATATTCCACATAGTCTATTGAAGTCAGGAATTACTAATGAACTCCACTGCTTCTTTGGATTTTGTGAAATCTGGATGAAGATGTATTTAATCCAGACTATTTTTCCTGAATGCCCCAGTACGTGTGTACTTGTTGTTCATAATAGATGCTGTAAAGGCTAAAGTAACACCATCTTGGGTACTAATCTGCCGTGTTCACTTCTGATTAATCTCAGTTCTGAGAATGCCTCTAAGATTTCTATTTTATCTACTGTTCCTTGTGTAAGCGCATGTGATTAATGTCAATCCTGCCATTAGGTCAAAACAACCTTGCTGTTATCACACAAATTTCAGGCTAAGACTTACATAGCTTCTTGTCTTTTCCTGGAAGTTTGACTTTATTTGTCCTACACATTCTTTACAAAACACATATGCCCTTTTCCTATAATATACAAGTCCTGGGTATGGGAGATAACAGCGCAGAGGTCAACCTTCCTTGCTACCGCCTAAGACCGTGCTTCTGTCCAAAAGTTATCCAAGAAATTTCCCTTCATCGACAGACTAGGTTTGTATGCCTCATTCTCTGGTTTCTTGATTTGTTCTGCATTTGACAGTCACTTTGCATGTATGGTCCTTTCACAAACTGGATTTCATTCTGAACTAGGCATTTCCATTCTGATCACTGCATGCCCTCATGCTATTAGTTATCCATTTTTGTGTACTGACTAAACTTTCTGAACTAGGCCAGATGTGTCCTCTGACTTCAGAATAAATAAATATTTGGCAGAATAAGTACCTTGAGATGGAAAAGTCTTGGAACTGGCTAACTCCTCTAAGAGGCCAACTCTTTACATTGGGATGTCTATTTTAACCAAATTGAGTGATTTGCCATACAAAAAGTTTTCCTTCGTGGCTTGCATAAAATTGATTTATGAGACAAAAATCCATTCATATCCATGATTAAGTTTAAGCTGTGACACAAATGGATTTAGAAAACCTTGGTTTTGAGAAAGAAGGTTCTCTTGTCTTTTCCAGAACCAAGAGGTCATGCCAGTGGGTATCAGTGGCTTCTTAGGTATGGTTCCTCCCTGTGCCAATCCTGTGGAAGTGATGCCTCCCTCAAAACAAGCAAACTTCAGTTGAAATACATCCTCACTCCACCATCATTAATCTGCTTTCCAAAATAAAGAATATCATATTTGAATGATTAGAGTTCTTATTCTTTTGCAACTGTTTCTAATTGTTTACATTTAGTAAGTACAATCTGCTAACTTCAAAAACCTTTGATTATATGACAAACTGGTAGTATGCTATCTTAAAATTATGAATGAGCTCTAAATACATTTCAAGAGCAAATTAAGTATTGACCTGAGGCTTAATATTTCATTCTCCATTGTCACTATGATTTTAGGAAAAGTTTCAAAGTTAAAAAAAAACAGAAATAACAATTTATAATATATTATTACACATATATGCTACACTTCTCCATGATTAAGAATGATGTGATATTAGTAACTATGTTTTCAATATTTGAGAGTTGTTGCATGAAGAACACAAGTAGAGCCAGAGACTTGCCGGCAGGTCTTGTCTCTCCAATGCACTAGATGATTGACTTCAGGCAGGTTATTTATTTCCTGTGAGCCTCGGCTAAGATCTCTTCATTAATATGGAGATGAACAGTCATTACAAAAGAATTGCAAAGGAAAGGTAAGTTATTAAAAAGTACTAAAAACTTAACTTTGAGTTCCTAGGAATCCTGGCAAGGAGAGAAACACGAGACTTGAAGAAGCTTGTTCTCTCATGAGTTTATGACTACTCTATCATCAGGAGAGACTAATGTTTTCCTGACCCCGAGTGATATTCATGGCACATACGTTTATGTTAAACTATGCAAAGACAATATTGTAATGATGGTTTTCAAAAAGAAAGAATAATGCCTATTTCCATTGTCTTATAATAGATCTCTTGATGCCGCATGAGTTCAACTATGCAGCCCATTGGGTTCTGGAATGCCAGTGCATAACTTGCCCATGCTTGGATCAGTCTTCTATTCTGCAGAAGCTAGATTTATTGCAGTTTGGCTTAATCTAGGCAGTCTTGACCAGAAAATACAAGTAGTTAACACCCTTGAAGCAATCCTCAGAGGTAAACAACTCTCACTGGATAAATATCTCAGCCTTGTTGTTCTGTGGTGGGAAAATTCTGAAATTCCTCAGAGTCTTCAGCTAGAAAAAGCTCTATATGCCCATGGTAATAACCTTTTCTATGTTTTCTCCATTCTTTTTTCAACTGTTTTGGTTCTTCAATGGTGTTACCTACGTTTTTTTTTTCTTTTTTCTTTTCCCCAAATAATACTATCTACCTTTAAATCCTTAGCTCAAGTTTTTCTTTAGGGGAACCCAAACTAAGATATATCTCAATAAAATCAAGGTATATTGATAAATTACAGCTTTGCAAAGACTTTTCTATGGGGGAAAATATGTTCCCAATATAGTATGATCCACAGTAGCTGTGTATAGATCAACCCTACTTCAGTAATAAAGTTTAATTAATAACTTTATTTATCAGTTCTGGCAAATTTAGTTGACCCAACCAGCCTCATGTCAAATATTCTACATAAGTGAGTAGAAAGAGTCATAAATATGGCTTAAGTGATGCTTATAATTTTCTAGTTTTTTATTTGCCTATGTCCACTTCATGAAATTCATAAATTTACACCATTAATTAATAGTAAACTTTATGTTTGCAATTTTTTGCATTATGTTGTGCTTCAATACAAAGTTTACCTTTTTAAAAAGCTACTTAGGAAACAATTTAAATTTAAAATTTCTGATGCATACCTAAAATTCAGGTATTTTGTGTTTCTCTTCTATAAAAATACAATAATTTCTTATTGGTAGGACAACGGAGAGACATCAGTGATATGTGTAGAGTATGCTGTAGAGTGCACAGCCATAGATGGAAAGCATAAGAACACAGTCAGTAATCAGTTTTGCTGTGTTTTCAAAGGGCATTATTCACCTACTCTCAGTATCAGAAAAGTAGGTGGCACAGTGATAACTTCTTATAAAATTAAAGATCCTAACATATATTCTTATCCTCATTGGTGGATGCCCACTGCTCCAACAGGAAAACTACAATTTGACATATAGTCCTTAATTGAAATCAGAGTTCCTTGAAGATTGACAGAGAAAATGTAATGACTTTACAGATTAGAATGGCCAACGTCTGTTCATAACCTAGCTGCATTTTTATACTTAGGGTTCTTAAAACATCTAACTTTGAGCACAACCCCACAGTCCTTTCATGGTGAATCTTTCTCTTCAACATAAATTGATTGTGTTGATTTCTGAGTTTCATGGAGTCATAACTATTGAATTCAACTATTAATCAATCAACAGTATTTTGCATTTTATATTTTTCATCTGTTTTTAAATTCATACGTACTAAATGACTATTTTCAAAATGTAAGCATGTATTAGATTCAAAGCTAGAACATGTACTAATAAAAGCCCATAGGATTTTACCTCAAGATGTTCATGATATTACTGAGACTTAATTCCACACATAATTTTAAAACATAACCTGGGGAAAAAGACACAGATTTTAATACTTAAATTTTCAATGCCAACATCAAGAATCAAGAACCCACACACAATAACACATTTAATGTAATAACATGCATGTATATAATGATATATACACACATTGTGTATATGCAATATATTTTATTCAGTGAACATTTTCTTCTCATGGACAACAGAACACTTGAATAGCGTAGCCTGATCACTGGATTAAGAAGGCAGACCTTTCTTTAATTTTTCTGTAATTTTCCTGCAGATCTCATACTCAATGAGCCAGAAATGTAGCCAAAACACAGCAAAGAGAAATGCCTGACTGTGCATTACACGTATTTGGTACATTCTGTTCACAACAGACCAGATTCTGGTTGAATATATGAGTACACTGCAAATAGAGTGTCTATGTTTCACAACACACCACATCATAAAGCTCAGAAGGGTTTGTAGAAATCAACCCTCCTGAAGATCAGGAAAGACATTGTGGGCCAGAGTGGTTGAGAATACTTCGAGTTGCTCTTGAAAGGGAGGTTGTGCTTGAGTTTGGATAAGTAGTCAAACGTTGAGATAATTCTTTATAAAGCAGGAGCACACCTCGAGTGAAAATATGGAGCAGGTAAGAGATGACATTATGAGGGGTTACTGGAGGATTGTGGAAGTCAGGGAGCAGAAATCCATTTGCTTGACTAGAGACTTCTTAGATTGATAAAAAGGCATGAGAATCTAAGGAGCTTGAGGGCTGTGGATTCCAGTTTAGGAAAAATGTGCAACAATGAGATGCTTGACGGCAAGGATTACCAACATTGACTGCTTCTTCATGGCTCCTAGACCCCAGCCTGGTAGAAAGCAGGAACTCAATACAAGTTGTCTGACTAAATACACAAAATCTAATTTAATAATTTATAGGGATATCATTGCACCTAGTGTCGAGAAAATATTCAAATAAAAACAACAATTTTTAAAAATTGGATAAGAGAGACAACACAGAAAAACTGTTAGCAGATTGTGGCAAAAAAATTGTTAGGAGACAATGAGGTGAATAAAGACTGGGCATTGGATCAAGAATACAATGCAGAAAATGACAGAAAGAGAGAGGGCAGAGCTGTCTATGAATCACAGAAGCTTCTCTAAAAGATATGCTCTTGAGTGATGCTATTTCCCAAAGTAAGATTTTCTGGAGAAATAATCAAGAAAAATGTTAGTGCCAGGAGACATTTTAGAACTGGAGTTTATCTTCAATACCATCAAACTCATTCTGTATTTTTTCCAAATGAAATGTATGATAGTACAGATGAGTCTCATTTATATTGGTGCTTCCTGAATATCATGAATCAACTAAGAGAGAGAACAGGATGGGAGCCCTGGTATACCAAGTTTGCCACTAAACCAATTTTATTTCTTCCAACCCATGTGATTTAATTCTTTCTGAAAGATTAGAAAAATTATTATATGATAGGGAATGTTTACATAATATACATGCACATTTATTCTGAATAATTTTTGATATAACAATCTGATAAGAATATATCAAAATCTGTTTCATTTTTAAATAGAAACAAAGCTTACAAATTAGCATTTTTGACAGATTTTTAAATTAATAGTATCCAGTATTCATAAAGTATTTATTATGTACCAGACAAGATGTTTTACACAGGTGATTTCATCTAGTCCTATCAACACTATCAAAGAAATATAAAACTTTATTTTCCCAACATTACAAATAGGGAAACTGAATATCTTTGGCCTAACACATTTACTGCAGAACACCTAGAATATGAAGGCTGAAATTTGAAATCAAGGAATCTCTCTCTAGTACTCAAGGTCTTAACCATTTACTAAATACTAAAGGGCCCTTTAGAATTCAGTAAGTGACCTGAAAATGAAAACATTTGCATGACAGTGCATAATTAATCATTGTTCTCTTGGGATGTAATCTCTGCTGACCATACATCTGCTTCTGCTTACAGGGGATGGGTACTACTTTCCATTTAAAATGGTTTCAAAACATTTTATTTGTATGTCGCTTAGTTATAATATTTTTGTATCTCTTATACTATTTTTCCTGTAAATCAAGCAGACTATTTTTATAGAGATGGTCTAAATATCTTTACCCATAACACAAATTACTTTTAAAAGTTGACATTTAGTTCTCTCTTTCATTGGGATCTGTTTTTTGTTTGTTTGGTTTTGGGTTTTTTCCCTACACCAATTAAAATGGGTGGTTGGTGAAATCTTCCTTCTGTTTTCTACCACATTCATCTTTTAGGTCATTCAAAGGGAAAAACAAAGTCACCTTTCTTTCTGAAAGTCTCTCTTTCCTGTCAAATCCCCTCTTGCCACTTCCTTTTGCCAGTTTGTGTAGCCAGGGATGTGTTTGATTTGAGTCACCTTAGGAAGGAAGTTTTGGCCTTGGAGACAGAACAATTTTCTACTTTCATGAAAACACAAGTAGGAGTACAGAATTTCTTTTACTGACCCAGTATAATATGGAGACATCATTTTGCAAAAGAATAATATTTCCAGTGTTTTTGTTTTATTTGTTTTTCTGTGTTGCTCATCTGCTTGTGTTAATTACTCAGGAATTTTGAGATGTTTTTAAAAAACAAACAAAAAATTAGTTGTGCTTAAATCATTGACCAAATTTTAAATTAAGTATTTACTCATTTACAGGACTATCCTAAGTTATTATATATCCTTTAAAATGTAGAAGAACTATATTTTTAGATTATGATTGTGGTTTTGGTGCACAAATGTTGTGGTTCAAATCCTGGCCTTGCTATTTGAAAGTTGCGTGACTTTGAGCAAATTAATTGACTGTTCTGTGCCTAAGATTTTCCATCTGGAAAGGGCAAATAACTCTCCTCATACTGTTGTAAGGATATATAAATTAAGTGCTCAGAACATAGTAAGTACTCAATAAATATTAGCTGCTTCTTTTAAAACGCAGGGAGAATTTCTTAGAGAACTTTATATATTAAAGCAATGATATGGCTTCTATCTGTACCATACACAAACTGCAGAAAATGTGTGTTGGTTATAATCTGTGCATAACAAACTGATCAGAAAGTTAATTCCATTTAGGAGAAGTGTACCAAATGGAAACACTTCATTATTAAGGTAACATTCAAGAGAATTGTCATGTAGAGATAGTGCAGGGAAAAATAAAACAACTAGCTCTTTCCTAGATGTCCCAGGAAGTGTTTAAGATAGAAATGGATAGAGAGCTACTGGTAGGGACAACAAACAGGAAACAGGAACTCTGGGAGGGACATGATGTATTGTGATATTTTTACTATCTTTAGTAGCTGAAAAATAAATAGGAGAGTCATCACTTGGTCAATCTTTTCTTGCTAAAGGCACCACTCAGTGTGTCATCTTTAAGGTCACTAAGTCAATGGATAAGACTAGAACAATTCCATTTACCACTGATTGCAAAATCCAGAGAGACCTACAAGGTAATTACGTGGCTACTTTATAATAGAGCAACATTCCCTCCCCTGTGATGTGGCTGGCCTAGCATGAACCAGTCTAGTGGGTCCCATAGAAACCTTAACAAGATGGCAGAACTCTTTTTCCATTTAATCCAATATAAAGTATTTACCACATCCTACTTTCTAGATCTTGTCAATAGGGGAAGATGGGTTGATTCTTTGAGGGGAGAGGGAAGATAACCAAAGTCTCCATGAGCCAAACTGTGGCAGATCATACATGGTGAAAGTGTGTTGCCATTATAATGGAAGAAAGGGTTAAACTTGGAGATGTCACACATCTTTTAAAATAACACCAGAGATATGGTAGATTGTTTGGATTTGACATTTTGGTGATAAGAGAGAGTGTTAGGGATTCATTGAACTTTAGGCATCAAGAAGTCCATGTGGGGCCTGTATCAATATCTATTTCAAGTATACGATTAAGAAATGAAGAAAAAACATGGGAGGGGTTACTGGTTCATATCTAACTTCCTGTGAAGTAGACCCAGGTCAAACCTTTTTTATCATCTGAGTCTATGACTTCATATTCTGACAATGGTGCTGCTCCTCAGATGTAGTATGTAATAAACTCCGAAAAACTTGAGTATTTCCATTCCTCAGTACACAATAACTCTTTCCAATGACCACACCATTCCAGGAAGAAGATTGGGAGTACCTACAAATTGGAAATGTTATATAAGGATACTTTTTCAGGGGTTTTTGCCCCCTTTCAGCCAAAGGTTCTGAGTTTATGGACCAACTCAAGTCTTAGAATTAGTGAAGGGTGAAAACTCTTAGGCTGGTTCACATGAGGATTCTATTTACCAGTATGAGATTTTTTTTGTTTGTCTATACAAATTAATGAAAACTTTGGTGAGCAATGCATCTTCTTTGATGGCAGGAAATTTTTTATGATTCATTGTTATATCTTGTGGGACTGACTCTTCTAATTCTCATGCCTGCTCTCCTGCTGTTCTAATAACCAAATTGTCTGGCCAGATGCTCTGAGACAGGTATTTCCTTAAAAGCGGGAGGCTCATTTCTATGACAGTTCTCTCATCTGGCTCTATTCTACAGAAAACAAGTCATTACAGAACTATTTGTGAATAATGACACTCTCCTCAACAGTTTACAAAATAAGTCTGTCCTACTGGTCATCTCAGAGAAGATAATTAAAGAGTAGGTTGCCTAAGATAAATCCACTCCAGTAGTTCTGTTCCCACATTTCATGGTTGCTTGTTCTACATGGAATTTCTGGCATCTCAACCTCACATAAGCATGGGTCAGCTTTAGGTTTAACTAAACTTGAACCTGGATGAAATGGGTGCCCTGTGAGCTTATGCTTTCATGATAAGATACTTGGGCATGGTCTCTACTGAGTCTCTTCCCAAAGTAACATTAAGTGGCTGGCTCGGCTCAGAGGGAACATTGCCGTTTGGTAGACACTGAACACCCCATATGTCTTCATTTAAATTATCAGGACCCCTCATTTTTTCTCCTTCAGGAGACTCACTTTCACATAAGAGAACCGGTTAAACTGCCTGTTTAATCAAGGTTGTCATTCAACTGGCATTGCCATTGGATGAACTAGGAGGTCAGACCTTTTGCTCTCTGGCCATCTCAGCTCTTTAGCTGCAGATGACTATATATATTATTTAGTACAGGCATTGAAACACCCTATTTTTTGGGGGGGGAAGAATTAAATAAATAAATATGCCTGTAAGATTTCATTTAATTTGTCTGGGGTAGAATTATTATAAACCTCCCAAAGAAACTAATGTGCAGCTATAGTTGAGAACCACACCCTTTGAAGCAGTATGGTATGGTCTTTCTTCAACCCAAGATAGGAAAAATAATAAAACTTTAATTTTTTGCCATTATTCTCCAATTTTCCTTATAGGATGTTCTTTTCAGCCACAACTGGCACTGATGTCTATGTCTTTGTGGTTCTTAATTGCAAGCAAAAGTAGCTGACTACACCCTAGCTAATATAAGAACAGAAATTTATTGAAATGGTATTGAGGAGTCATTTGTTTTGTTAAGCATTGGCCAGGTCATGTGCTCATTGAGCTATGGCCAGGCTATTTTTCCTAGCTTTGGCCCCCTCCCCTACCTTGTGTATGAGGGGCTGAATCTCCTCTCCCTCTCTAATTTACTTTCTAAATAAACTATATTTTCCAATCTAAAAAAAAATCAAGAAATTGGTATTGGAGAACTAAAAGAATGTTTAGCTGAAAACAGTCTTGGTGACAAATCTATCAGAGCCACATTCAAAATGTCACCAGACTAGTCAGGAACTGCTCCCAATGTAGAATCCTGGATGTTCCAGCCTAAACTCCTGACATCATCGTCCCCCATATGCTCCTGTGGGCTCCCTCAGAAGGCAGGAGATGAGCCATTCAATGTATCATTCGCCTTTATTAAAAGTTCATGAAAAGCCGGGCTCGGTGGCTCAGCCTGTAATCCTGCGCCTTTGGGAGGCTGAGGTGAGTGGATTGCCTGAGCCCGCGGGTTCGAGACCCACCTGGGCAGCGAGACCTCATCTCTACAATAAATCAAAAAATCAGCTGGGCATGGTAGCGCATGCCTGTAATTCCGGCTACTAGGAAGGCTGAGGCGGAAGGATCGCTGGAGCCCAGCAGGTCGAGGCTGCGGTGGCCGGGAGCAGCCACTGCACTCCAGTCTGGGTGACAGAGTGAGACTCCAACTCAAAAAAAAAAAAAGTTCATGAAAAATGTATTTGATGGCCAAGCCTAGCTCATGTGCCTTCTTACATGCAGGAGGGGACAAAGAGACAGAGAGGAGAGAAATAAGAGAAGGAAAAGAAAAAAAGATGTCCTTCTCTCTATCATCTAGGTAGGAAAAGAGGAGAAGGCATTATAGAAAGGAATCTTGTATCTGACTTTGCTCCCTGCCAGAGCAGATTCTGTCTTTGCAAAGACAGCACTTGTTGTTTGGTAGCCTGATTAGGGAGGCTGGAATGAAGGAGCCTATTTAATTGAACATCTACATTCTATTATCTGCTTTATTAGTGGTAGATGTGATATTGTGGCATTTGTATGATTCCTGTTCTTATTTTCCTCCTTACATCTGAAATTGGAAAGGGAAGAAAAAACCCTCTATGGTGCACTGTCTCCAAGAGAAACTGTAGATAAAATACCTTGCATTTTCCACTACTGTAGTGGAATTGCAGGCTCTCCCTACTGCCATGATTCACAAGGTGAAGAATATTCCTTCCAAAGGAAAGGATTTGCCCAGCATGAACAACAATCACAAATGGTGACTGTAGAAAATGTGTCTGAAGCAAGTGAGATGGAGGACCAAGGACAGGGAGAGGTGAAGAAAGTAAAGTCAGCTAAGACATAAGGGGCCTCCCAGGAAATCAGAACTTCACCTTGCACCACCTATCAGCATGCACCAGAGGGCATTAGATGCTCTGTGATGCCTTCCTTTTCAGAATCTTACCAGGAAAGCTCTTCATCTCAAAGCAATGACATCGTTGACCCTCCCTCAGCAATAATCTGAATCTTCAAGCAAAATCTGAAAACCATTTCCCTGTGTATGTTGGAATCCAAGAGAAAAAGGTAGGGTATTCAACAAGGGCCACTTTACTGAGAACCTGTCTCCAATATTTTGATTAAGGTCCATGAATGTGTTCGATTCATTGTTAGTTTGCAATAAATATTTTGTAAATCAATCTATCAAATAACCAGATGAGTATACTTGAAAGTTCATAGATCAAACAAAATAAAATGACCCATTTTTATTTTTTGGTCAGTTTCATTTTTTTTCTTTTTTTAACCATATTTTGTTATATTTTTAAGTTTTTCCTTCCCTGAAGGTAACAACAGAAACTGATTCTCATCAAACACATTCAGTGCTTGAAATATAAGACTATCTTTCCCACACCTAATATGGGACTCAACAGGGAAAAGTTGAAAACTTTTCCTCTAAGATCTGGAACAAGACAAGGATGGCCACTTTGACCATTTGTATTCAACCTAGTCCTGGAAGTCCTAGTCACAGCAACTAGGCAAGATGGAGAAGTAAAAGGCAGCCACATTGGAAAGGAAGAAGTTTAATTGTCCCTATTCACAGATTACATGATCCTAAATATAGAAAACCTAAAGATTCCACCAAATAACTGTTCGAATTTATAAACAAATTTGGTAAATTTGCAAGACAAAAAAAATAGCCTAGCATGGCTGCTCATGCCAGGGTGGTTAGTGGAGAGAGTTTATGTGAACTTCTTTGTCAGAGGATACATAATTCCAGTTAAATATGAGGAATCAATTTCAAGAGATTTATTGTACAGCAAAGTGACTATAGTTAATGATGATATGTTGTATTCTTGAGCATGGTAAAGAGAGTGAATGTTATGTGATATTGCCACAAAAATGAAACAATGTGAGATAATACATTTGTTAATAAGTTAGATTCAATCATTCCACAATGTATTTTACTTTAAATCACCTATACTATCATTAGCTTCTGTTGAACTCCAAAGGGGAAAAGTACAGAATAAAGAACAAAAGTCATTTTTTTCCCCTGAGTCACAGGACTCCATAGTCTGGCTCTTTGGCCATAGCATGTGTGCTTATTCACCTGGAGTGACATCCGGGTTTCCTTTCCCTTTTCTTCTCTATGTCTTTGATCCTTCAGCACATTTTCCATTTCCCTATGAGTTATTCATTTGGATCATCCAAACAACGTTAGCCTTGTTGGGACTCATGAAATGCAGAAATCATGGTCAGAATTGTTCTCTATATCCCATCAATAATTTTTTTTGATCCCACTAATTGTATCCTCTTGGCATCATTGTATAGTAGAGTTTGAATTTTGGCTAATGACTATTGTAATATTGTGATGCTATAATAAATATATATGTTTGACCTTTATCCTCGTTTTCTGTAGCAGAGCTCCTAAAACCCTTACAATTTCTTAAGCAATAAGGGTGTTATGTGCACCTTTTGTTTTGATATTTGGTCTTTGACCATGGTTCCTGACACAGAGTTCTTAGCCCTTTGGGATTTCCTGGATAATAGGAGTGTCTTTTGTTCTAATGAGGCAACTCTTGGTGGGCACTTGGATGGTGGCTGGTCACAAGAAAGACCAAGCGTGGAGCTATCAGCCCCATCCCTCATTCTCCCAAGAGGGGAGAAGAGCTGGTGTCAGAATTGAGTCCAGTTGTGGGACACCCAGCAAGTGTTGCAGAATTGCTTCGCTTTTTGGTGCCCAGAACTGTATTGTATTGAGAGTATAGGAAGGGAAAACAGGTAGTTTTGTTTGTGTGCGTTTGTTTGTTTGTTGTTTTACCTTACAGATATTTCTATAAATAGGTAGATAAAATCTACCAATGCATACATTTTCCATTTCTCTGCTAATTGCTGTTCCCAAGGCAAAAAAAAGTTTTATTCATTATGACACCATTTATTTATTTTTTAATATTTTTTATTATGGTTTTGTGGGGTACAGTTAAGGGTTAGGTATACAATTACGTTTCATTCAGGCACCCTGTTGATAAGAGGTGTTTCCCCGTCCCCAGACAGATATTTGCTACTGTTAATCCCATCTCCCTCCCCACCCATAGTTTCCCAGTACCGTCAGTCATTTTCTTATAGTATTACATTGGATGTTCAAGGTCCATTATATGAGTGAGAACATGTGATACTCGGATCTTTGTTTCTGTGAGAGGTCACTCAGTATTATAGACTCTAGTTCCATTCAGGTTGCTGCGAAATTCATGATTTTGTTCTTTTTTATGGCTGTGTAGTATTCCATCGTGTATATGTACCACATTTTTTAATCCAGTTCTCTTTTGATGGGCAGCATGGTTGTTTCCAGGTTCTTGCTATTGTGAACAATGCTGCGATAAACATACATGTGCAGGTATCTTTTTTTATAGAGTGATTTGAGTTCTTCAGGGTATATTCCCAGTAGGGGGATTGCGGGGTCATATCGAAGGTCGATTTTTAGAGCTTTTAGGAATTGCCACACTGCTTTCCACAGAGGTTGCACTAGTTTACACTCCCACCAACAGTGTAGGAGGGTTCCCTTTTCACCACACCCTCTCCAGCAGCTGTTATTTTTTTAGTTGTTGATAATTGCCATTCTGACTGGAGTTAGGTGGTATCTCAGTGTGGTTTTGATTTGCATCTCCCTGATGATTAGTGAGGTTGAGCATTTCTTCATGTGTTTGTTGGCTGCTCGGATGGAGTTTATAATGGAGTTGCTTGTTTTTTTTCTTTTCAGCACGTTTGAGTTCCTTGTAGATCCAGGATGTTAAGCCTTTGTCGGACCTGGTGTTGGCAAATACTTTTTCCCAGTCTGTAGGCTGTCTCCCTGCTCTCTTGATGTTTTCTTTGGCTTTGCAGAAGCTTGTCAGTTTAATAAGGTCCCACTTGTCTATCTTCTCTCTTATGACCTGCGGGTTTCGGGTTTTGTTCAGGAATTGGATGACAGTTCCGATTTCCATGAGTGTATTTCCTTCCTTTTCTAAGGTTCTTATGGTTTGAGGTTTACATTTAGGTCTCTGATCCATTTGGAGTTAACTTTTGTGCATGGGGATAGATAGGGGTCCTGTTTCAATCTTCTGCATGTAGTCAGCCAGTTTTCCCAGCACCATTTACTGAATAGGTTCGCCTCTCCCCAGTGGTGGATGATGGGGGCTTATGACACCATTTATTAAATGAAAAAATATTTTCGCTTTCCTTATAATCTGAAACTTTCCTTGTAAACTTCCCTGCAAACTGAAGACACTACCTCAGCACATGAGCCTTTTAATTTAAATTTTTTGTTTTACGCTAACCACATATGAACCACTTCTGAAACTTCTATGGATTTTCTAATGTCCAATTTTTTTCAAAAAATAGATTGATTAACTAGACTTTTTCTCATTTTCCCACTCATATGTTTAAACAGTTGATGCATCTGGCACATGCACAATCAGCAAAGCAATTCACAGATAGAAAGAAGGATGGCTCTTTGACCTTCTGTTTAAAAGGAAAAATAAAATCTCTTAAAATAAGAAATTCAATTCATGTTTTCTGCCTTATCAGTGGTCTCTATTGAATATGGTTTGTTGGTTTGATTGATTTTCAAAGCTTACTGCTGTGTGATGTACATAATTTAATGGTTAAAGCATGAAACTTTCTTCCCCACAGAGTTACATCACTTAAAAAAGTGTTGCTATCCCAGAAATGTGACTAATCAAAAAATTCTCATTTCAAACAAATACTTCTCTATATATAAGGATGACAAACAAGGTGGAATAAACAAAAAATTATTCAACAGTAAGTTATCTAATTTGATTTTCTATAAATTTTTTTTTAATTTTTGAAATTTTATTATTATTTTTATTATTATAAATATGTGGGGTACAATTCAGGGTTAGGCATACAAATGCTAATTATGCAGGTACCCTTGTTGATGAGGTTTGCCCCTCCCTCCCCTAGAAGCTTCCCTCAACTGCCAATCCCACTCTCCTCCCCTGACAGTTTCCACAACTGCCAATCCCTTTCTAATTGTTCAAGGTCCACTTATGAGTGAGAACATATGGTACTCTGTTCTTTGTTTCTGTGATAGAACACTGAACAAATTTATAGTATATAATGTGCATTAGATGTGGACATGTTATGTAGAATCTTAGAAACAATGGAAAAGCAGGAGAATGGGTGTAGTTTCTGATAAGGCAAAGAAAACTTCAAACAGATTGACCATCTTGCAAATAGTAACTGTCATGCTCTTATCATGCTCTAGCAGAACAAACTACTAAGGGAAGAGGAGGACATTGGACCCCAGCCAGGTTGTCACCAATTCATACTTCCCTTCTCCAGAGGATAAGTTAGCAAGAGAAACAACGTCAGACGGTCCTGAAAAAAGCTTTACTTCTAAATACCTCCTGTACTCTTCATGCTATCTGCACCTTGAACACTTCTCATTCTGTTTGTCAAGCTTCTCCAGAGAAATGGAACCAAGAGTATATATATAGACATGTTAGAGGAGATGTATTATGAGATTTGGCTCACATGATTATGAAGGTCAAGAATTCTCATGATCTGTCTCCTACAAGCTGGAGAACCAGGAGAGCAGATCAGGTGGTGTTCTTCAGGCCAAGGCTAAAGGCCTGAGAACTTGAGTGGGGAGTTGCCAGTGTGAGTCCCAGAGTTCAAAGCCTTGTGGATCAGGAGCTCTAATGTCTGAGGGAAGGAGAAGATGGATGTCTCAGTTTAAAAAGAGAGAGGGGCAGGTGGGGACAGAAAAAGAGTGAGAGACAAAAGGAAGAGAGAGAAAAAGGGAAAAGAGAAAGGGAGGCAGGGTGAAACAGATGGAGTGAGGCAAGGAGGGAGGAAGGGGAAGAGAGATGAGAAAGATAGAAGTGAAAGAAAGAAAGAGAAAGAGAAAGGGAGGGAGGGAGGAAGAAGGGAGGGGAGGGGTGGTGATGGAAGGGAAGGAAAGGGAAGAAAGAAAGAAAGAGAGAGAGAGAGAAAGGAAGGAAGGAAGGAAGGAAGGAAGGAAGGAAGGAAGGAAGGAAGGAAGGAAGGAAGGAAGGAAGGAATTTACTATATTATATTTGGACCCTCAACGGATTGGATGATGCTCACCCACATTGGTGAGAGTATATTTCTTTGCCCAATCTAGTGATTCAAATGTTCATCTCTTCCAGAAATATCCTTACAGATACAGAAACAAATAATGTTTTGCCAGATATCTGGGCATCCCTTAGCCCAGCAAAGTTGACAAAAAAAATTATTTACTCTACCATCTTAAAGCTCTCATACTCAAAGAAACAGTGCATGGTTGGAGTCTACACATACGAAAAGATACTACTCAAATGTGCCTTCTCTAACACTGCAGCAACCAGATTGTGGAGAATTGATGTCCACAAAAAAAAAAATTATCAAAAGGCCATTCTCCAGCTCCATACGCTGTTGATAAAACTGGCCCTTGCTGTTTGCCATCAAAGCCTTCATCCTTTCCATGCACCCACTGTGGATGTATTGAGGGCAGAACCCTACACTGTTCCTTTGGTCCCCAGTACCTACTTCAATAACTGATACATGAATAAATTAATAAGGAACATATCCTTCTGGAGACCATAGAGTTTTGACTACAGACACACTCACTGCTTCATACATGAAAAACACACATGAGAAACTTTCAGCATAGCCAGAACCAAGGCAGTTATAAAACTGTACATAAGCTTACCTACTTGAGACACAGAAAGAGGTGGCCCAGATTTCAAAAATGTTTGCTTTTCACATTGAAGAATCTTAAAGTTCCAGTAAAAGAGATCTTAGGGTATTAGATGTTTGTTTGGGAGATCTATTTTTAGAGCTCAGCAATGCTGTATTCTGTCATGTAATAGAAGTCTTAACAAGTCAAGCATGCCCAATGACAGAGTTCAGATCCCTGTGCTAGGGAGCTCTTTCCACTGGTGAACCCAAGACAATAAGATTCACTTCCACAAAGGGAAAAATAAAATGTTCTCAGTGTGTTTACCTAGTGGTTCAAACTCATACTGAATGTTGCTGCCCCCAAAATGAGTCTGTATTCAGCAGATTTTCTAAATTTCCCATATTGTTGCCAGATGTTTTGAGAATTATGAACAAGATCAAAATTATTCACCAGGATGATATGTAGGTATGATGGTGTGGTACTTGTCAAGACAGGCAGAGAATCATGACTCAAACCCAGAGTTTTCTTGAAAGAAAAGGCATAATTGGAGGTTGTGTTTAATGTAGGATGCTTTACCACCCCTTGATTGTATTTTATTGAAGTACCAAGCATATGCATTGAAGAGTACGAAAGGTCATGGAAGAAGTTTCCAAAATGTCAGAAAGCCTAAACATTACTTCAGAAATGAATGGATATATCCATAAAATAAAATGACTTTTCTTAATTTTCCTCGGTCAGGACGCAAAAAGACATCAATAAGGGGGAAATGGTGGACTGAAATTCCATTCAAAGCAAGAATTGTGCAATTGTGATGTTCTGTAAGAACCATTTCATGATAGCCCGCTAAAATATACATGAATCCATTCACATTCCTTCATCTGCATTCATGCAGATAAAGTCACCATCCTTACTTCATTATTTCAATGGCTTCTTCACAGAAACTCTTCTCTTCTTGTTGCACTGCAAATCATCTTCCACACACCTTCCAGCACGCTCTTTAAAGCATAAATATGAGCATCTCCTTACAAGAAGAGGGAAATATGGACACACAGACACACAGAAAAAAATACTGTGCGACAACAGATGCAGAGATTGAAGCGATATATCTAAAGCCAAGGAATGGCAAAGATTGACAGCAACTACAAAAATTTAGAAGAGGCAAAGAAAGATCTTTCCTGAGAGCCTTCAGAGAGATAGTGGCCCCACTGGTGCCTTAATTTTGGACCTTTAGTCTCCCTGTGAAAGAATAAATGCGTGTTATTTTTAGTCACCAAGTCTGCGGTAATTTATTACAGCAGTCATAAAAAAACAATACAAATACAAAGGAAATTTATATTGTTGTGTCTCTAACAGGGACACTTAATATAACAAGCATGGAACCTGGCTCTTCTGTCATCATTCACGGTTCCCTGTCTTCCTGGAATAAATGGAACGTAACACACCATTCCTTAATTAAGTGCCATATCCTGGCATTGTCAAGATGATGAGTGTCTC
This sequence comes from Cephalopachus bancanus, assembly GCA_027257055.1. Lineage (NCBI taxonomy): Eukaryota > Metazoa > Chordata > Mammalia > Primates > Tarsiidae > Cephalopachus > Cephalopachus bancanus. Next base: position 549,514 of record JAPVLO010000676.1, on the reverse strand, counting down.
CCATTAGAAGTCTTTGTTAACTTGATTCCGTTCTTTTAGCCGTGCTAGGGGGTCTGTAGTCTTTTAAATCTGATGTAACATAATAAGCAAGAACTAATTTGTGTCTATGCTATATTCTTACATGATGTCTATTCAAAAAAAATGACCTTAATCAAAACACAGAACTTTTTAGGCAATATACAGTATCAAAACAACTGGGATATATCTTAGGGGGGGAAAAGTATACATGGTTTGAAGTTTTTTGAAAACTGGAACTAGAACTGGCCTGTGTATAACTGGGAAAGCAACTTAGCATTGACTTTCTTACCTCACAATGGGGATAAAATAGGTCTAGCTCTTCTACCATGTTTTCTTGGGATTACTGAAGTTGACACAGGTATCACCAGCAGGGAGCCTAGGGATAGTAAGCACTCAACACATATTAGTTTTCTCAATCCAGTTTCTCCCCACTCCTTGGTGCAAAAATATTTAAGGTTAATCTGTTTACAAAATATGTGTTAACAAGTACCTACTGAGATTATATGTGTCTGTGTGTTAGTTTCCTGTTGCTGTCCTGAACAAATTACCTCTAACTGGGTGGCTTAAAACAACATAAGTTTATGCTCTCACAAACCTGGAGACTATTGAAGTTCAAAATCAATGTGTCAGCAGGGCTACACTCCCTCTGAAGGCCCTGCAGAGAATCTATTCCATGCAATCCTTCTACATTCTTGTGCTTGCCAGCAAACCTTGGCATGTAGACACGTCACTCCAACCTCTGCATCCATCATTACGTGGTCTTCTTCCTTGTGCATTGCTCTGTCTATTCCCCTCCTCTTAGGCAAAAGTCAGTCGTTGGATTTAGGGTCCATCCGAATCCAGTACGACCTCATTTCAATTTATCTAATTACATCTACAAAGACCCTATTTCCAAATCAGGTCACATTCTGAAGTTCCAGGTAGCCATGAATTTGGGAGCACACTATTCAAGCCAGCACAATAAATAAGCAGATTCCTGGTGGAATGAGGGAAAAAAAACATAGATTTGGGAGATGTATACATCATCTGGGAGATCTCCATGTCTTTTGTTGGTGAATGGACTTTTGTTTAATCTTTCCGTTTTGCTTGTGTCTGTGTCCTTATTTTTATTAGAATAACCCCCTAAAGGTCAGAAAACTTATTTGATCTGCAGTATTCAGGCTGTTGCAAAATTATTGATAGATTTGCTACAGCCTCTGTGCCTAAATTGACACATTTTTTACACATTGATTTCATACTCTTAGTGTTACAGAAGATATGTAAAGGGGTGTGCCCATGCACAGTATTTTCTTACTCTCCTGGAGGCTGGAAGATGGACTGAATGATTCCTCTTACTCTTCTCATCTGCCTTCTCTTTGGGTCTCTATCTTTCTGTCCTCTTCTGTCCCCCTCACAACCTCCTCTCCTCACCTTGATGCTATACAGCTATGCCCCTTCTGCTCAGACCCAACAGGCCTATTTTACCTGCTTGCAGCAAGGTTGACCAGGCCCACAGGCTGTGGACTCCACATTCTTCAGTGCAACAGCTGTGCATAAGCATCTCCCTCCCTCCTGATTCCTTGCCTAAGACCACGACCCTGATGCTTTTTTATTCTGTAAGACCCCTGACCTGGGGAAATAACTCAAAAGAAGGAAGGAAGCAATGATAATTTAAAAACTCTGATCTGCCATAAAGATAACTAGAAACACATAATTCCAAATACAATCCTATAGGTCCTAGGTTGCTTCTCAATTTGTCCATTATTTGTTGGCTTACCACAGAGTTGATTCACTGCACAAGCACTTTAAAGCTACTGAAAGCTATGGTGTTGGATCACATGAATGCGTATTCCAACACTGGACGTCTGAGAAAGATGCTCTTTATAAGGATCACGATTTATATCCAACTGTGGGCAGGAACTATTTTCTGTTCATTTCTGTAAGTCTATGCCACATACTAGGCACTCAGTGGATGTGTATGAAATGATTGCATGAGTTGAGCAAAGCCATTTACATTATTGCACTTTCTTCCCTATATCTTGTAATGTATATAGACTGCTTTCTCCATCCAGGGAGTAAGGTGATGCCTACTCCCTGCACCCTCCCCTTTTTTGAGAAAAATGTGCAGAAATCCTGCAAGAAGAAAACAAATCAGTGCATATACTACATGTTACACACCAACCTTTGCAAGTCTTAAGAGAACAGGCATATATGAGCATCTAGATTTCTAACCAGTAACTAGTCAAAAAGATGGAGTGTTCGTGTTCTCTTACACAATAACATATTTTATATAATAAAAACTGCTGCGGAAGCATTGTGTATTAGCAATACACACGATGACTAGAAACACAAACACATATATGTATGTATGTATATGTGTATGTACATATGCATGTGTTTTTTACCATCCACATTCAAGCACTTTATTAATGACTCTAGGACTAAAACACAAAGTAAAATTATCCTGAAGAAACAGGATGTTACAGTCATTTACTACAGAGGGAGATATTAATTCCATGAATCCTCCACCTTGATGATAGTAGAATCCACTGTAGACCAAGTTTAGCAGCCAAGCTCACCAGGGCTTAAAGAGTGGTTTATTCTGAGCTCTAAAATTATGTATGGCTCAATTTAAAGGGCAAGGGAGGGACCCTCCTCCCTCAACCCCAAAGCACACTTGAGTTTTGCCCCATACCTCCTACCTCCTCCCACCTGCCCATTCCCACTGCCATTCAATGGTTCAAGACTTAGTTCATTCTCACCCTGGGGCAGAAACAACACTTGCTTTCCTGGCAGCTTTCTAATCCATTCTGCATTCTACAGTTCAAGGATCTTCATAAAGTCTAGATCTGAGGATGTTCCTCCCCTTCTCCAGTCCTACATAGGGATCTAGAGGCTGCCAGGACCAAGTTTTAATTTGCTTGTCTTTTAAATGTTTCACTGCAATGTCTTATACCACTGGAAAGAGTACATGCAGTAAGCAGGAAGCTCAATGAAGCTTTATAAAGTGGAACTCACATATAGTGCTGGCCCCCAAATCAAAGAAGAGAGACTCCAGGTGTCCCCTCCCTAATGGGCATCCCTGCCCCAAGATGAAGCTCTAACTCCCTTTATTCCCTGTGTGGTCTGGTCTCATTTCTTTCTACAACCACTTCTCATCTTTTTCATTTCAAGAAACCACACATAACCCCCTCCATCCAAAGCACTGGATGTTTTTTTTCCCTATGTGGTAAGGGTTGGCACACCTTCCCACCTTCACAAATACTCTTCCCATTGCTTAGAATCTCTCCCCCTCCTTCTCTTCCGCCTCTGCCTACCCGCTGTTTGCTTTCTTCTTTTTTTGACTGAATTAATCTTTTTAATTTTAATTTATTTGTTTATTATAAAGATGTGGGGTTGTGAGGGTAACCTCTGTCAGGAACTATCCCTGATACCTAAGATTCGTTCCTATGCCTGCAACTGTCTCTATTCCTAAAGCACATCATGGTACAATTCTTGGTATGGTTATTTAAAGGCTTCTTGAGAACAGGAATTATATCTTTTCCTTACTTTCCCTTTCTTTCTTTTATTCTTTCTTTCTTTCCTTCTTGTTTCTTCCTTTCCCCTCTTCCTTCTCTCCCTCCCTCACCCCACCCCCTTCTATTTCTCTCTCTTTCTTTTTCTCTTTCTCTCTTTCTTACTTTCTCCTCCAGTACCTGGCAGTATCAAGAATATAAAATGTGTTATATATAAACATTTGATGAATAAGTCAAATAATATATGAATAAGTAAATGAACTCTTCCATTTTGACTTTCTGCATCCTTCTTACATGCCCAGATTATGAACTCAAAGAATAGTTTCCAAGTCTTCCTATTCTTTTAGTATTTACAAATTGGGCTAGAGTGTTGGGGACTTTGCATGTAAGCAAATATACAAGCTGGGATTGTTACTAATGACTCAGCATGCCGAATACATTTAGTGAATGGATTTCTCATCTTCTTCATTTCAAGAAACCACACATAACCCCCTCCGTCCAGAAGTGAGCAGTGTTGCTGCTATGCACCCAGTGTGCAAAGTCATGTTGTCTAAACTTAGAAGCTGCTTGAAAACAAGTTGCCTTGAATCATCGTCTCCCCTCCTCCCTCCCCTCTACCCCTCCTACTCATTGTCCTTCCTTCCCCTTTTCCTCCTCCTCCTCTTCCTCACTAAATTTCTTGAGTTTTTTGCCACCAGCTCTACCTCCACCATCTGATTTCTTAGTTCCTGTGTTTCTTGATTCTCTGTCTGCTTTCAGGCTTTCTAACTAAGGTCCTGAGATGGTTTCCATGCCATCCTGGATCAAATTTAGATTTGCTTTCACAATCTGTGCCAATTCATTCTGACTCATCAGACTTCCTTTGTCCACCTACTTATATTTGTCCTTGGTGCACATTACCCGAGCAAACTATCCTGTGTTTAGCTAATCCTCCTACTCGCTCCAGAATACTGCCTCCTGTTACACTCAACCAAGGCTACAGTAAGCTCCATATTATTGTTATTTAGTCACCTGAAATGTGTTGGTCCCAATGGCAGCTCCGATGCTGTGGCAGCAAGAGCATGGTTCACTCCATGGCTTATCTGAGCTGCTCCGGGAGAATGGGAACCAGATCCTAAACAAAGAGTATGGCTTCTGAGAGTGTCTTAACACAAACCCTGCCTTGGACCAAATAAGCAGGATGATTTCATTCAATGTAACATATGGAGGTAAATAAAGATCAGAAACAATTCTTTCATTTATACAACTGTGTAGCAAGTGCTTACTATTTACCAGGCAGCAGGCTATGCACTGGGTACACTGTGGTAACCCAGGTATTTGGAGCCTCTGCTTTCCTCGTTCTTATAGCTTCCTGGGAGTAATTATTGAAGCCAATACATACACACAAAGTGGCACAAAGCTGATAACTTAAGGATAAGAAGGGACTCATGCTAAGATACAGAGTAAGAACATAGACAGAGATTAATAGCAGATGTATGAGCCCTATGGAAAGACAGTAATTTTGTGCATTTTATTTCAAGCAAAGAAAAATCTGGAGTTTGGGTTGAGAGAGGGGGACTGGGGAAGGGAACCAGCCTGAGTTCCATAAATTACTGATTTCCTCCAACTCATTCGATTATCATTCATATTTTAATTTTGCTTTATCTATGTTGACATATCCTTAAAGTATTTGATCACAACAAACATATCTTCCCCAAAAGTTTTCTTCGTGCATCTTGCTTTTTTTGTGATAGTTAAAAATTAATTTTCAATTATCCCTCCATTACAAAACAGTATAATGCAAAGACTCTTTTCTCAATGGAGTCCAAGAAATGGGAAGAGAACTAATACTTTAGTAAGCCATCTGTACGTCAGGCACAGAAATCAGCAATTTACATGTGATTTCTCAAACTAGCAGCATAAATTGTTCATTCAAAATGATGACAAGCTTAGGTGTGCTTGTTTAACACAGAAGTGGCTTGCCTTGAGATGGATAGGTAGATAGAAAGATAGATTTATAGACATTTGTATCTGTAAGACATGCATGCAAAATTGGAGGAAAGACAGAGAATTCATTATTATTTCTTTTATTTCCCTATGTATGAATAAGTCTATTTGATTTGGCATGCTCTGGTTTGCTGAAATAGTAAAGTTGTATAATGTGCAAATTCACCATAAATTAAGATTCCCAGGAATTAGGAATGTGTCACCCAGGGGATGTGGTTTTGTTGCAATTTCTCCAAACTATCCAATCTATCCTCCATGATACTTGAAGCTTAGACATATCATCAATTTTGATATTATACTCTTCCCTATGCATGAGATTACATCCATGAACTTAAAAATTTTTTAAAAATATATTTGGCCTTTGAACAGCTAAGAATTTTGAAAGCCATAATTCTCTACTCCTCCTCATACAATTCACCTCTCTGCCAAGTATTTTAAACAAATTTCATGATGTGCGTCGAATAGTACTAATTTCATGTTGGTTGAATTATTCATGCATTTTAGTGATTCATTTTATTCCACAGAATTGGATGCCTGCAAGGGAAAATACCAGCCTTCTGAAGGGGGCATTCGTGCTGCACAGATTCAGCAGAAAATGCATAGGTTATAAGGCAGCCTCCTGCCCAGGCATATTCGAGCACTGAGCTTGCTCACACAAGCTCAGACAAGGTTGTTAAATCAGTTTATTTTTCTGTGAACCAAAATCATCCTTCAGGCTATTCAGGCTGCAGTTTGTTTATTTGTACCTTCCACGTCTAAGCCTCCAACTTTAAGGATATATTAAAGATGTCAATGGATCCCAAGGTATAATATCACTTAAGTTTAACAGAAAAAAGAAGTGTTAGAAATATGAGTCTTTCATTGTAGGAAATATTCCTGTGATTAATACTGCATAATGAGAATGTAAACACAATCGTGAAACTGAACTAGATCCTGAGAATTGGTATAAATAAAATACCAGCTGGGAAAATTTAAAGTGGGACCATACTCCAACTAAAAACTCTTGACTGTGTTTCTGTGCCTTTTACTGGATTCTGAAGGAGAAAGACGGGGCCCTGAATTTTCCACCAGGAAATCAGGGTTCCAGTTCTGGCCTAACTCCAGCTGTGTGCCCATAGGAAGGTCACATGACTTATCTGGAACTCAGGTGTGCCATCAGTGAAATGTATCATCTAGTGAGACTCTTTCGTATCCTCTGCATGATTTGATACCTAGCTTTTCCAGAGCTAAACAGTGTCCAGTCATCCATATCTGATGCCCACAGCACATAAAAGATATTGAATAAATTGATTCTAACTGAAGGTAGGTTTGTATCTCTGTACAACAGACTTGGGTCCTCATGCAGGATTGAGGGTTTCTCCATCATTCCATGCAGCCTCTGCCATTTGGGAAGTGAGACAGAAGTCTGCAGACCAGGATCTGACAACTCAGTGAGCTAAATATAAGGCCAGACCAGAACTTCCAGAATCTAACAACATGCTTCTTGCACAAAGGTCTAGCTGCTTCCCATGAAGAGTCACTTCAACTTTCTACTCTACCATCTGTATTTATAGATATTTATTGGTGCAAAAGGACAAAAACCCTAAGTCAGAGCTTTGTTACTCAAAATGTGGTTTGCAAACCAACTGCAATCAGCATCCCCCTGGGAGCTTGTCAGAAATGCAGCTCCTCCAGCATCACCCAGACCTGCTAAATCAACATTTTATATTTATTTCATGTGTCGACGTGACAGGGACATTGGGTGCCTGGATATCTGGTTAAACATTACTTCTAAGTGTGTCTGTGAGGTTGTTTCCAGAGGAAATTAACATTTGAAATGGTAGCCTGAGTGAAGCACATCAATCCTCCCCAGTGTGGGTGAGAATCATCCAATCCATTCAAGGCCCAAATAGAACAAAAAGGCAGAGGGCAACTTGGCGAGACCTCATCTCTACAATAAATAAATCAAAAATTAGCCAGGCGTGGTAGCACACGCCTGTAGCTCCAGCTACTTGGAAGGCTGAGGCAGAAGGATCGCCGGGGCCCAGCTGGTAGAGGCTGCGGAGGCCGGGAGCGGCCACTGCACTCCAGTCTGGGTGACAGAGTGAGACTCCAACTGAAAAAAAAGGCAGAGGAAAGTTGAATTCTCTCTCTATCTGCTTGAAATAGGACATGGATCTTCTTCTGACCCCAGTGCTCCTGGTTCTCAGTCCTTCAGACTCACCCTGACTAGAGCTATACCATTGACCATTCAGGGCTTCAAACTACATAAGTTTTCTTGTGTCTCCTGGCTGTAGACAACAGATCATGGAACATTCTGGCCTCCATAATTGCATGAGCCAATATCTTATGATAAATCTCATATACATGTGTGCATATGTGTGCATGTGTGTGTGCATGTGTATTCTAGATATACACATTCTAGATATCTAAAATACAAAGATATAAATATATAGGTAAGATTAGTTTTATTCTCTGAAGTGGCTTGAATATGAGAAACATTACCTTAGAACACTTGGGCTTATTAAGGAAGGGCCATTACTTAGCTTCCCACCTATTTTTATGACTACAACCAAGTTTTGTGATTGTAACAATCCATTTGTTGCTAACAGTTTTTGTGATTACAACTTCTTTGAGATCAACTTTTATGAATCTCTCAGTCCAGCTTTTTGTTCTGTTTAGCTTGGAGGAGAAACTGTATCAGGGAGGTTTGTGTGTGCAAGTGTGTATGTGTGAGTACGTGAATATGTGTCTGTGTGTGCACATACTAGAGCAGGAGAGGCTGGGGAGAGTAACTATCTTCTTAGAAGCAGCCCAGCAGGTTTCTTACCCATTTGCAAATGTGTCCACATTGCCCACCTACATCAGACTGGGCCACTGGGTGAATCCTCCTCACACACAAAAGCTCACCTGGCAGAGTTGAGGGCTTGCCCATACTGACACAGCACTGCACTGTAATTATATTGCCTGAGATTCTGTGTTTTCGTAACTTGCATGCAGAAAGGCCTGCTTCTTCATAACAAACGTGTGTCTCAGGAATCCCTTGGTTGGTTACGGTAAAAGCAATTCTAGTGTAATACAGTGTGAACCTATACTATTTTAATAAGTGAGTATGGATAGAGAAAAGGAAGCCTGCCTTAAAACAATAAGATGCTTATGGGTCCCTATTAAATAGTCCAAAACACCAAGTGCTTACTTTTTTTGCCTTAACTTTCTTCTACTTAAAAAAAATTCGTATAGTTATCATTTGTACTCCTGTTATATGTGCAGGATGATAAAGTCTGGGAAGGCAGAGATTATGTCTGCTTCTTGTTACACATCTACCATGGTTAGATTTAGCAAATATAAGTACAGGACTTGGTTAAGTTTGAATTTCAGAGAAATATTCATTTTATTTTTAGTATAAGTATGTCCCACGCAATGTTTGAGCCATACTTGTATTTTAAAAATTCATAATTTTTCTGAAATTCTAATTTGTCAGTATCTTGTATATTATCTGGCAACCAAATCCAGATCTCAGCATTCAATGTCATGTCCAGCCCAGATTGGATGTTCTATACATTGTAAACATTTGTGTTGCCACTGTATGTACAAAGGAAATGACTGACTATGGGACTTGATGAAGGAAGCAAATAAGGGAGAAAAGTACACTGAGTAATGAGAATTCAGAACTTACCTTGTCCTAACCAACTTGGGAAACCTTTAGGAAAAAAATCTGTTTAAAAAAAAACAGCATTAATAGGTAAGTTTCTTCAGTGAGAAAAAAGAGAAAAACACCTTCAGGGAAGTTAATTAGTGGCTCATAGAAAAAGATAAACTTACTTAAGAGAGATTTCTGCAATAAACAATGGAGAGTAAATTAGCTCTATGAAATTGTTTATTGGCAGAACTGAAGAACACCAATAATATATACTTGTTCCTTCAGAGAATACAGTAAATTTAGACATTAAAAAATGTGAAAGTATATGTCTTAGTCTGTTCAAGTTACCATAACAAAATACCATAAACTAAGTTTCTTATAAACAACAAAAATCTATTTGTCATAGCTCTGGAAACTGGAAGTCCAAGATCAAGGTGTGGCAGATTTAGCATCTGGTGAGGACACACTTCCCAGTTCATAGAAGGTGTCTGTGTCCTCACATGGTGAAAGGAGTGAAGGAGCTATCTGAGATCTTTTTCATAAGGGCACTAATCCCATTCATGAGGTTTCACCCTCATGACCCAATCACCTCCCAAAGGCTTCAATTCTAATACCATCACCTTGGGGATAAGGATTTCAACATAACAGTTTTGAGAGGACATAGACATTCAGACCACAGGAGTAGAGATCAGAAAAAAGTTAAAAAAAAAAAAACTTCTCCTGGTAAACAGAAAAGTAGCTGCAGATGAATGTATTAAATAAGGCAACAAATGTATTTAATAACTAATAGTGTAACATTACATTAAGTAATGCAATAAATTATTAAAATATAATGTAATAAATTATTAAATCAGAGTAATCATCTAATCCAGTGTAAATATGTAATATTTAACTCATCAGTAGTAGGCTGCATCATTATCCTCAATTCCTCATTCTTCCCTATATCCTTGTCTTTATTGTGTAACTGTATGGCTGTGTTCTGCCATCAACATGTTCTTTCTCACCTTTGGCTCTGGTCTGAACCACGTGGCTTGTTTTGGCAAATGGAATGTTGTCAGACTTGATGCAAGCAGAGCATTGGGAAGTACTTTCAAGTTTGAGCTGGATGTCTCTCTTGTGTCTCTGAAAATGGCACGATGATATGGTCATACTAACCGGCTGAAGGATTAGAGAAACCTGCGGCATGGCCAAGGCCAGCCAATAAGCTAACTCTTATAACTGAGAGTAAATTCCACTGACACTGACAGCTGACTTCAGACAGGTGAGTAATAAACATTCATTCTTGTATGGTCCTGAGGTTTGTGGCTATTTGTTATGCAGCAACATCACAGCAAAAAGATAACTGATACAAGAATAGAACCACCTGGAAATAAATTTGGAAACACAATAACATTTAGAAACTTCTATTTCCCTGGCATTCCCCCTCCACACCGTAGGAAATCTAGTTCCTGTTGCCTATTACTCAATGACTCTGGTCATCCTAAGAAAAGTGCTCTTGTGTAGTTGATAAACTAGTCCTGCTGGCATTCACAGCATTTCCTCAAGGTAAGTGTGATGAGTTTTCTAATGTTGAAAAGTGGTTGTAGTTCCTTCTCTGTGACTGGCACCTTCCCAAAGAGCCCCAAGTGTGATACCATCAATGATGATTCCAGTGCCCATGACAAACCTGTCCTTGCCTATTTCCAAGAGAACTGAGGCTAGTTATTCTTGACTAACAAAGGTCTTACCATCACCTGTGATGCCCATAAATATCTACATAGATTTTACCAAAGATTACAAACAACCGTCAACGTATATCTTTCTGTTTAGCCTAGTCAAGAATAAAGTGGTATGCTTCAACTTTTTTACATGCATGAGATAATTTATTCATCACACATTTAATAACTATGTATAGCTGTGATTGCTATAATATATTACCACAAATAGAGTGACTTAAAACAAGACACATTTATTCCTTCCCAGTTTTAGAGATCACAAATGCACAATCAATTCATTGAGATGAAATCAAGATTTTGTCAGGGCTGCACTCCACCTGAAGCCCTAGGAGAGAATCTATTCCTTGCCTTTTCCAGAGTTTGGTGACTGATGGCCATGTTAGCTTGTGGCCACAAGACTCCAATCTCTTCTTAACACTTCACATTGCTTTCTCCTCTTCTGTGTGTAGTACATCTTGCTCTGGCTCTCTCTTTGGTGTGGCCACCACTAACCCCTCTTTTAAGTTCCTTCCTTCTTATATTCAGTCATAGCATGATTCAATTCTTGTATCAGGTATCAACTGCTGTGATGTTGCTGCATTAACAATCAACCCTTCTCTGTTGTGGTTTCATTCTTCAGCAAAGTACCTTATATGTAATAGATTCTCACTAAATACGCATTTAAAGAAAAAATGAATGCCTCCTGGTGAATGGAATAGATGCAATTATTGTCTTCTTAGAACTGGTGTGACTCTCCCATTTACACATACCTTGGCTGTATAAAGTTCTTTCATCAAAGTCCTGAATACACCGATTTTTTTTGTTTCTCTTGACATTTGTTGTTGCTGATTTAAAATAAGAGGTCAGCTTCATTCTATAACACCATAAATCCATTATTTTACTCAATTTTTGAAGCATTGTCCTTCTTTATACTTCAATTTTTTAAAAATCATAGAAATGTGCATCTATTCTTGTTAATTTGCCAGGAACTCAATAGACCTGCTATTTCTATAAATGCTTTTTATGTTTAAGCTCAAGAATGTTTTATTAAACTGTATTTTTGATATTTTCTTTTGTTCCCATTGTTTTCATCTTTCGTTAAGAACACTATTGAGAACTAGGTGTGGTGGCTGGTACCTGTTATGCCAGCAACCCAAAAGTTGAAGGGGGAGGATAGCTTGAGCCTAAGAGTTTGAGACCAGCCTGGGCAACATAAGACCACATCTCTACAAAAAAAACCTTATTTTTTAATTTACATGACATGACGGCATACACATGTAATCCCTGCAACTCTGGAGGCTGAGGTGAGAGGATTGCTTGAGCCCAGAAGTTCGAACCTGCAGTATAGGATAAGAATACACAAAAAATACATAGTGCAGCTTAAATGTATCTTCTCTTGAGGCAGTTTGAAAGCTGGATATAGTGTTTTCTGACTTTCTTCACTCCCTTTGTCTGTTGCCAGGGAAGAGGGATTGTAGCAGGAGGAGGATTCTTTTGAGTTGGTATGTACTTTTTTATTAATTTACTTTTTAAGAATCTGGAATCTACTCTTTTCCCTAAGATTTTCCTAAAAGCCCTTACTAGAGTCATTCATCTGTTCAAAGATAAATATTGTTATCTCTTGTTATACAGAAGATAACTTCAGGTTTCAGAGCATCCTCTTGATTTAGCAAATCCTGAAAAGTGGCAAGTCCTGCTGGTTGTTATTGCATTGCCTCTGCTTCAGGTATAGGTAAAATCTTCCACTGCCTATTGCTTTTTATAATTTTTTATTTGTCTACTCACTTTCTCTGTAGAATCCTTTATACTTGGTAGAATTCCCAGGACTTTTGCCAATGCATGTTGGACTCTTAAGAGATGGATGTAGAAGTCATATTAATAGGTGCCCATTGACACTTCAGCTCCCCAGAAGCTTCTATCTCTTTCCTTTTTTGTGATTGCTTGAAGTTTCTGGAATGTGTGTATATATACTTATTTATGAGCATTCACCATTCTTAACCAGTTTTTATGTTTATTTGCTTCCTGACTCTGTCTTCCTTTCCCTATCCTTACACACTTCCTCATCGCATCTTAACTTTAACCTAAATAATGCATGATTAAAATAATAAGATGTTTCTTATTTTAAATAGACAAATAACATAAAAGAGGGTCATGCAAGGACCAATAATGATAGTTCTTTGGAGACAGAGTATATAATTTTTCTGGTGTGTACTCTTAAGAGACAAGATTTGAATCCGTATAGTGTTAACAAAATACTATCCCAAATGTATTTAAATACCAACTGGGCCATGCATGGTGGCTCATGCCTGTAATCTCAGCACTTTGGGAGGCTGAAGTGGGAGGAGTGTTTGAACCCTGGAGTTCGAGACCAACCTGGGCTTAGCAAGACTTCATCACAACAGCAAACCAGAAAAATTAGCCAGGCACGGTGGTATGTGCCTTTGGTCCCAGCTACCTGAGAGTCTGAGGAAGGAGGATCACCTGAGCCCAGGAGGTCAAATCTGTCATGGGCCATGATCATGCCACTGCACTCCAGCCCAGCCTGGGCAACAGAGTTGGACTGTGACTCAAATAAGTAGATAAATAAATAAGTACCGCTTGGCCTGAACATCTCTGAAATGTAATGTAATTACTTGTCTCTCATTTTTATTGCAGTATAAGATTTATATAAAATGGACATATAATGAAGGGTAAGTTCCCTGTTGTTGGATTCATAATTAAGAATATATGATGAACACATGCATTGTGAAGATAGAGTTTTACAGTAAGTAATTAGCAAGCAGTCTAACAAGAGTAAAGAGACTGCATTCTGAAATAACAGAGAGTCTTCCTAGTATTATAATTTATTCTTATGACCTACTTTGTTGTGCTTGAATTTATCACTGGTCTTAAGGGAAATGACTAAAAATCATCAATCAAATTCTTAAAATAATAATTTCATGCTTACCAGCAGGAATTATTTTTTAAACAGCTAAGTTCTCAATTTATCTGGTGGTGACATTAAAAAGCACACATCTCTGGTTGGATGAAATCCAGCTTCATGATCCACCCACATACATCCCTTACTAATTTGCTTAACTTTGGGGATATTCTTTAACATCTCTTAAATTCAAAGTCCTCGTCTGTAAAATGGTCACGAAATTAGCTTTACCATTGGTTCTAGATATTAAGTGTGCATCAAGGACTTTTGAAACAGATTCCTGGGTCCCATCCTCAAACTGTGTAATTCATAGGCCTGGGTTGGGCTTAAGGTGTGCATTTCTCTTGAGTACTCAAGCAATACTGATGCGGCTAGCCTAGGAACCACACTTCCAATCCATGACCTATGCTGTAAGTTGGTTGGAAAATTAGAGGGGATAACGTTCAAGTAGTTTTAAAGCCTGGATGAGGAGCTTTAAGCTATAACCTTACCCAAGAGATTCTGATTGATTTGACTTGGAGTGGGCAGTGAGTTAATGTACCACATGCTGGGAAGCCATCCGTTATGTAAAGCTTTTAGCTCAGTGTGTGGTGACGTGGGCGGCTCAATACGTATTAGTTCTATTTCTTTGCACATCCATTTGTCTTTATTCTATTTTTATAGCTGATTATTCTGTCTCTGAATGACCAAATTGGGTCGACAGGTGTTTGCTTGTTTGTTTAATGATTACATACATTTGAGCCTTGACTAATAGAATTTAAATTTAGGTCCCATCTCCCTGCAGAGTTCAGTCTAATTGCCTAAGTTAATCGACTGGTTGTTCCCCCCACACCTGTTGTCTATCTGGGCCCACTATTATGGGTTATAATGGGGCTGGAAATGGGTAAAGGCAGTCTTTAGATGAAATTCACTTTTAAAAAGGCTTTTATTGCGATTTTGGTTGGGATTTCAGGATAATCACTTTCTACTTAAGATTTTATCTTTATAAATGTTTCACATTTATAATAAATCCAAGATTTGTGGCTCTGATAATCATTTGTATGAGCATTAAAGTGAACTCAAATGCTTATGCAAATTGACTACCATAAGAGCTTTGAAATGTGGAAAAATACAAGCTTCCTAAGTCATTTTCCACTTTTGAAATTGCAAGCAATTCTCCTAAGGCCAATCCAGTCCTATTTTCTTAAAATATTTTTTAAAAACTCCAGGTAAAAGACCCATTAGGCAATAAATAAAAACTTTATTATTCTTTTGACATTAAAAAAACTGGAGGAAGCCCTTTTTGTCATTCTTAATTGGAATGAATTTCTAAGTAGAAGAGTATTAAATTTTTCCAAAGATATTCATAACGACTACAGAATATTAAGTCAGCATGCTTTCAGTAAATAAACATTTAATATATGCTAACATATACTAGATACTGTGTTAGATATGGGTTACAAAGATTAACAAAACACTGACTTTGATCTCAAAGTTGTGAAAAATGTCTTGAAAACCGTCACTTAATTAGGGATAATCAGTAGGACAGAAAAGGGGGGTGGAAACAGAATTGAATAACCGGAATGATAGATGGGGCAGGTATTAATTGAAAAACCTAAGAAAAATCTAGACATTTAGAGCTTAAGATAGTTCAAAAATAATTTAGAATAAACTTTTTCTATAGATGAGATGATTAGATATGTGAGTTGCTTAAACTTATGCATAATAGCTATATTCAAATGGTTGAAAAGTTGTCCTGTTGGCAAAAATTATACCATGTCTGGTGAGGATTCTAAAGTTAAAATTCAGTGATGATGGCAGGGACCATAGTTTGCAATAAGGTTAAATAACTTTAAAGATTGGGGAAAGAAATCCAGTTTTAGTTCTTCATGGACAATATGGTCTCATATTTCAATAGGAAAATAAAAGGTGGTAGGTGATTACCTTAATAAGTTATTGCTCCCATTCAAAAGAACTGAAAGCAAGTAAAGCAAAGATAAAGGCAAAAATGAGCACGAAAAAATTGTAAGTTAAGACAAGCAGAAGTCAACACCAGCCAAACATCTCAGCAGGATGCAGGTTTCCACTTCCTGTGATGGACTCACAGGCTAGTAGTACACTTGTTTGGTGGCTGAGCAGAGCAAACTGATCAGCAATATTTAGTATACTGTGATGTCAGGTGGCTGTCAGGGCAAGCATAGCAACAAAGCAACTTGATGGAGACCTCAGAGCATTGAAATAGGGCTTCTTAAATCCCTTGAGTCACCTGCAGGTAGGTGGCAAGATTTCCAATAGGAGCACAGAAGTAGAATATGGGAGCCAGGCAGGACCACATGGATGTATCATTGTAAAGACCTAAGACTCAACTATAAAGTTACATACACTGATTTTGACTCAGTATGAGCTGTCTCTTCCTGCCTATTTGTTCTTAAAATACCTAGTAACCGACTCAAGCCTGTAATCCCAGCACTTTGGGAGACCGAGGCAAGAGGATTGCCTGAGCCCAGGGGTTTGTGACCAGCCTGGGCAACTTGATGAGACCTCGTCTCTACAAGAAGTCCAAAAATTAGCCGGGCATGATAGCACATGCCTGTAGTTCTGGCTACTTTGAAGGCTGAGGTGGAAGGATCGCCTGAGCCCAGCAGGTCAATGCTGGGGTGGTCGTGAGCTTGCCACTGCACTCCAGCCTGGACGACAGAGTGAGACTCCAACTCCAAAAAAAAACCACAAAACAACCCTAGTAACCTCATTAAGTAGTAAAGCCAGAATAATTTTCCACATAAAGAGTACAGAAGCACAAGCTCACAGCATGAATATACCATCATAGAGGGCTCAGGGATCCCTGTAGTCCATGTGTACACTTCAGCATAATATAAGGCGTCAGGATAAACAACCCTGTTCTAAAACTTAAAGTAGTCCACAAATGAAAAGGACTAACATGAGACCTGGATATCTGCTAGCACCATATTTAAGCATAGGCTGAGTGACCCCTGGAAGGAATAATCAAGAAAATTTCCAAGCATCGGAAGGGACACTGGGCTCATTTACCTATAAAAGATCTTTTAACCCTGAAACTCTCTGTCTATGGTTATTTGAAGCATTACAAAGAGGTATCTTAATCTTTTGAGTTAACACGGTCACTTTTTACAGACCAAACCACTCTTTTTTTCTGATCTTACATAATTTTTAAAATTTCAATAGATTTAGAGAGTACGAAAAGTTTTTTGTTTACATGGATGAATTGTATAGTGGAGAAAGGATAGCCTATTTCAAACGCCTTAGATAGAACCACATAAATAGGATATCAAAGAGTTCAGTGGTGGAGCTAAAAGAAGAAAAGGAAGTGACTTAGCAAAGGCAAACAAGTTTGAGTGTGGTTTTTCTTGGAAAATAAAAATGATTCTTATTATGAAAAATGTGACTATAATAGTTATCTACTAATATGTAACAAATGACCCTAACGGTTGGTAGTTTAAAACAATAAACATATGTTATCTCATTGTTCTCATGAGTCTCGGATTAAAGAGCAGCTTAGTTGGGAGGTTCAGGCTCAAGAGATTGAAGTCAAGTATTCCACCAAGGTTGTAGTCTCTGAGGGCTCTATGGCAAGGGTCCCCAAGCCCAGGCCATGAACCGGTACCAGTCTGTAGCCTGTTAAAAATTGAACAGCAAGAGGTAAGTGGCAGGCAAGGTAGTAAAGCTTCATCTGTATTTACAGCCGCTCCCCATTGCTCACCTTATTGCCTGAGCTCTGCTCCCTGTCAGATCAGCAGCAGTAATAGATTCTCATAAGAGCAGGAACCCTATTGTGAACTGTGCAGGCAAGGGATGTCAGTTGTGCTCTTCATGAGAATTGAACGCTTGGTGATCTGAGGTGGAGCTGAGGTGATAATGCTAGCGTTGGGAAGTGGTTGCCAATATAGATTAACATTTGCAGTGAGATTTGACTGCACAGAGACCATAATAAATCAACTGCTTGCAAAGTCATGTCAAAATTCAATCAGTGAGTGACAAGTGAGTTGATGTGCTTCAATTATACAGCTGTATCTGGTGGCAGAATTTAAGTCAGAATCTGACACTTTTTTAAGTCCACGCATAGCCTGCCCATTATTTTATTTACCACTGTCATCCATGCCTCTTTTTTATGGTGAGTTGTATAATTATTTCTTTATATAGTACAGTGTAATAATAATAGAAATAAAGTGCACAATAAATGTTATATGTTCGAATCATCCTGAAACCACCCCCACTTCCTGGTCCATGGAAAAACTGTCTTCCATGGAAGCGGCACCTGATGCCAAAAAGGTTGGGGACCACTTCTCTATGAGGTCCAGGGATCTGCTGGCAAGATGGTTCACTCACATGACTATTGGCCTGTGATAGCAGATTCTCAACTTGCAGACTTCTTCATAAGGCTGCTTGAGTAGCCCCACAACATGGAGACTAGCTTCCTCCCAAAATAATTAGCCAAGAAAACGCAAGAAGGAAACTCATGTCTCTTATGACCTAGACTTGAAAGTCACAGGACATCTGTATCTTATGATTTAAGTCAGCCTGATTATTGTGGGTCATCTTAGAGACTGGCTACCACGCTGATCTTATTACCGGAGGAAGGAGAATTTCAGCTCATTTTTAGGCTACAGCAGTGAGTTTGGGAATAAGTACGCAAAGAAATTATATACTTTTGAGAAACAATAAAGCCTTTATCCTGTATTAGACCTCACAAGTAAAGAATATAAGCCAAAAAACTTTGGAGAATGTCACCAATAAAAAACTACATGCAGCATTAGCATGACTTCGGACTTTGCTAGTTAGGATGTTTAAAACACATCAAACCTAACTTAGATGTGATTTTTTAAAATATGAAAGTCAAACTTAGTGTTATCCAAGTGTGAATTTGGAAGTAAGTTTTAATATCTTCATGTTACATATCATTAAGAAAATTCAAAATGAGCTAAACCAATGTTTTCTAATAGAAATATATGAGGGTTTCAAACGCATGCCACATATGTAATTTCACATTTTCATGGAGAAATGGATGAAAGCAATTTTAATTGCACATTTTTTTGCCCCAGTTTCATGGTTGGGATGTGTCCCTCCCCAAAATTCAGGGGCTGAAACTTCATGGCCAATGTGATGGTATTAAGAGATAGGGGCCTTAAAGAAGTGATTAGATCATGAGATCCCCTCCCATTGTGAATAAGATTAAGGCCCTCATAAAAAATATTCATGCAGTGTTTAGCTAACTTTCTCTTCCACCTTTCACCATGTGACGATACAGCATCCTTCCTCTCCTGGAGTGGAGGCAACAAAGTGTCATCTTGGAAGCAGACAGCAGCCCTCACCAAATAAGTGAATGTGACTCTCCCTTGATCATTAACTTCCCAGCCTCCAGAACTGTGAGGCAATACATTTCTGTTTTTTATAAATTACCCAGTTTTAGATATTTTGCTATATGGACATAAATGGACTAAGACATCCAATATATCCAAACTATTATAATTTCAACAAGTAGCCAATATAAAAATATTTATTCTACTAAGTCTAAAATCTAGTGTATATTTTACACTTGCAACACATCTTTTGATTGAACGAGCCACATTTCAAGTGTTCAATAGGCACATGTGATTAGTAGGTACTGAACTTGATAATAAAAATAATTTACTGTATTTACTGAAAAAAAAATTATCAATCCAGTCCTGATCAAGAAGCTTGCTCAAACCAAGTTACCAAGAGCCCATGGCTATCTCACTGCTGTGTCTTCTCCAGCACTAGCTTAAACCACAAACTCCAACTGAGGCTCCTCAGTAGACCTGGCTCTATATTGTGATAGCTAAAAAATTACATGTCCAACCAGCTTCAAGTCCTCATGGCAAGGATGAGCAACTCATAGCTCATAACTAGTGAATGCATTGTAGTGTTCATATTCTCCAATTGCCCTGAATTAGATAACTTGACCATTTCAAGATTGATCATTGTGGTTAGTATCACAAGAACTTTTGATTGTATAAGGTAATTAAAATTTCCTAGAATCCAGAAATGGGCTCGATTCCCAACCCACATTGTTAAGCACAGGCAAGGAATTGGTTGCCCTGTGCCCCCACCGCACCCCCCCAAAAAAACCAGAGTATTTTTAGCAAGACATAAAGTAAAAAAGCAATTGGAAACAGAGGCAAAAGCAAACACATCCCCACGATCTCCTTGCCTATAATGAAGTGTATAGGCAGATGTCTTGAATTCCATCTTTAATTTCCTAACCATGAAAGGAGAAACAAACCGAAGGCCACTACAAGTGCAAGTAGGACCACCTATCTGACTCGTGGCTAGGGTTTATCCAATTATTTGTAGCTTAAGTGATCTGTGACTCACTTGTAATTCACTAATGTTGTGCCAATGGTCAACTTGAGCTTCTACAGATGGTAGCATCCTAAATCTACAGAATGATAAAGAATGTACTTGAAAATGTGACATGAAAATAATTTTAAATGGAATATATAATGTATGTCTGCTCACTAAAAAGTTTACTCAGACTTTTGTATTGACATTGAAGTGCTATCTATAACTTTAAAGCTGTTTCTATTGTTATTTGTTTTTTAGGTTGGGAAATATAGTTTATTTTTTAAATATAGAATACAAAATTCTATTCCTACTGTGTGAGTATGAAATGGATATTATTGGATTTGGTAGGTCTAACACAATTATTTGAATAAAATTTCAGTTATTTAAGAGACAAAATCAAGTAAAACAAATCCTTACCGAAAACAGATCAGTTTGTACAACATGTTATACTATAGCAGAACCATTTTTTAAAATTATGTACTCATATGGGCAAGAATAAGATGGGGAAATTTTGAAAAAATCAAAAAAAGAATATGCTAAGGTTGAAATATTTGGGGTGGTATTTTTCTTTTAAGACAGCTTATGTTGATGTATAACAGCAGTTGTGCAAGTTTTAAAAGAAAATGTGTTTCTAAGATAAATGACTTATAACATATTTTAGCAGCTTGCAGAGTGTTTGAGACTGCAGAAGATGGTGCTCACACAGGCAGAGAGAAGAAAGACTCTTTTCTGCCACTCTATTGCCATATAATGTCAGTCCCCATCCAGAGTGTTCTCCAAAAACAGAGTAAACTCTTTGAAAGATGTTTGCAGTAAGGAATAGCACAGAAACAACAATAGTATGGGAAAATTGAATTTCTTACAATCTGAAGGAAATAGGAGGTCTTATTCACATATAAATGATTGTTGTTTGCTTGAGCTCCAAATTGATAGCTGAAATGTTCTGCATCTTTTAAACATATTTGTTTCCAAGTTCTTCTTCCTAAAGCAAATTTTCTCTAAATGTGATCAAAAACAAGCAAAGAAACCATCTTTCTATTTCAGCAACAGAGCTAGAGTCTCATCCTGCTAGTAACTCAACTGAAACTTTCCCAAGCAGAACCAAAATAGTTCCCATAAAATTTCAAAAGAGGAGAATCAGGCCCAGATGGTTGAGACTGAAATGTTAAATTAAATATGATGCTATTACTATGGTCAAGTGAAATGACATATTTGCATTTTTGTGATTCTATTTAAAATTAGACTTTTTAAGAAGTTCATCTGCTTCAAAATATCTTTTCCACTGCCCTACTAATATATGAAGTTCCCACCCTGAGTCACGCAACTGGGTAATGACATTGGCTCTTTAGAAGGCCCTTGTTAAATAATACATATGTCTGTGGAGTAGATGTCACAGTAATAAAAAAGGACCCAGCACCACATCCACATGAAGTTTGTACAGGATGACCAGGAGACCAAGAGACTAAGAATCTCTTATAGCTCATGATTGGTGGACTTTGGATAGTCTACTTGCATCAGCCTGGAAAGAAGGAAAGAGGAAAATTCTTCTCCACTTTTCATGAGTACTGACTTTCTGGTACTAAAATAACAGTTAGGCTACAAGTCTTCTTCCTTCTCATTCTACTCTGGGTATTTCCTTACTCTATAAAGAATAGCTCCCTGTTATCTAAAGCCTATTAAGTTCAGTAGGGTCTTTACTTTTTTTTTTTTTTTTTTAAAGATTTTTTTATTATGGTTTTGTGGGGTACAGTTAAGGGTTAGGTATACAGTTAAGTTGCATTCAGGTATCCTGTTGATAAGAGGTGTTTCCCCGTCCCCAGACAGATATATGTTACTGTTAATCCCATCTCCCCCCCCCATAGTTTCCCAGTACCTTCAGTCATTTTCTTATACTATTACATTGGATGTTCAAGGTCCATTATATGAGTGAGAACATGTGATACTCGGATCTTTGTTTCTGTGAGAGGTCACTCAGTATTATAGACTCTAGTTCCATCCAGGTTGCTGCGAAATTCATGATTTTGTTCTTTTTTATGGCTGTGTAGTATTCCATCATGTATATGTACCACATTTTTTTAATCCTCTTTTGATGGGCAGCATGGTTGTTTCCAGGTTCTTGCTATTGTGAACAACGCTGTGATAAACATACGTGTGCAGGTATCTTTTTTATAGAGTGATTTGAGTTCTTCAAGGTATATTCCCAGTAGGGGGATTGTGGGATCATATGGAAGGTCGATTTTTAGAGCTTTTAGGAATCGCCACACTGCTTTCCACAGAGGTTGCACTAGTTGACACTCCCACCAACAGTGTAGAAGTGTTCCATTTTCACCACACCCTCTCCAGCAGCTGTTATTTTTTGAGTTGTTGATAATTGCCATTCTGACTGGAGTTAGGTGGTATCTCAGTGTGGTTTTGATTTGCATCTCCCTGATGATTAGTGAGGTTGAGCATTTCTTCATGTGTTTGTTGGCTGCTCGGATGTCTTCTTTTGTGAAGTGTCTGTTCATATCTTTTGCCCATTTTATAATGGGGTTGTTTGTTTTTTTTCTTTTCAGCACGTTTGAGTTCCTTGTAGATCCAGGATGTTAACCATTTGTCAGACCTGGAATTGGCAAATACTTTTTCCCAGTCTGTAGGCTGTCTCCCTGCTCTCTTGATGTTTTCTTTGGCTTTGCAGAAGCTTGTCAGTTTAATAAGGTCCCACTTGCCTATCTTCTCACTTATGACCTGTGGGTTTCAGGTTTTGTTCAGGAATTGGATGACAGTTCCAATTTCCATGAGTGTATTTCCTTCCTCGTCTAAGATTCTTATGGTTTGAGATTTAACATTTAGGTCTCTGATCCATTTGGAGTTAACCTTTGTGCATGGGGATAGATAGGGGTCCTGTTTCAATCTTCTGCATGTGGTCAGCCAGTTTTCCCAGCACCATTTACTGAATAGGTTCTCCTCTCCCCAGTGGTAGGTGGTGGGGGCTTTGTCGAAGATGAGTTGGTTGGGAAATTGAGGTTTTGCTCCTGGAATCTTAATTATATTCCATTGATCTATATGCCTGTTCCTGTACCAATACCAAGCTGTTTTGATGATGGTAGCTTTATAGTAAAGTTTGAAGTCTGGTAATGTGATACCACCTGCTTTGGTTTTTTTGCTGAGGATTGTTCTGGCTATTTCTTGGACGTCTGTGTTTCCATATGAATTCCTGTGTTGTTTTTTCTAGGTCTGAGAAGAATGTTGCTGGTAATTTGATGGATATTGCATTGAATTTGTAGATTGCCTTAGGTTAGATGGACATCTTCACAATGTTGATTCTTCCGATCCATGAGCATGGGATATTTTTCCACTTATTTGTGTCATCTTTGATTTCTTTGAGTAGTGTTTTGTAATTTTCATTGTAAAGGTCTTTCACATCTATGGTTAGGAAGATGCCAAGGTATTTCATTTTTTTGGTGACTATTGTGAATGGAATTATGTTTTTTTATTTGGGCTTCTGTTTGTTTATTATTGGTGTAGAGAAATGCAATTGTCTTTTGTACATTTATTTTGAATCCTGAGACTTTGCCAAAGGCCTTTATCAATGTAAGGAGGCTTTTGATAGATTCTTTTGGGTTTTCAAGGTACACAATCATATCATCTGCAAAGAGAGATAACTTGACTTCCTCTTTTCCTCTTTGGGTACCCCTGATTGCCTCCTCTTCTCTGATTGCTCTAGTCAGGACTTCCAATACTATGTTGAACAGGAGGGGTGAGAGTGGGCATCCTTGTCTAGTTCCAGTTTTCAGGGGAATTGGTTCCAATTTTTGTCCATTTAGGAGTATGCTGGCTGTGGGTTTCTCATAGATGGCTTCTACTGTCGCGAGCCGAAGAAAGACGACCCTGACACCGTTCTTCTGCGGACAAGTTTACTCCAGGTCTTAATGTGCTCTTTACAAAGACAAAATGGCTCTCCCCGTCCGGCCACCACTTGTCGCTTTCAATAACGACTCTCACACGATTCTTCTGCAAGCTGCTTTAATCCCAGGTTACTACATCGTTCTCTCAGCTGCCTCAGCTGTCTCAGCTCTCTCAGCTGTCTCAGCTCTCTCAGCCGTCTCAGCTCTCTCAGCCGTCTCAGCTGTTTGTTTCTCTTTCCCGTGACCTTAAATCTAGTATCTCTGCCAATCAATTAAGGTAACGCGGCACGCACCGATAGGCCCGTAAGAGAGGAATGCATGCTGACATCCCTCAGCTGCCTAATTAGGGCTTGTTTTGTCTTGAGGTCTGGCCACTTCAGGTGCCATGTTAGGGTGGAGGCGCTCCACAGCTCCCCCTTTTTTATTTGTTTTGGCAGGAGAGGGTTGTGGTCACAGCCCCCATATAACAAGGACCATGTAAGACAGTCTATCTCGCACGTGTAATCGCCAGACCAACTGCTCACCTGTCCGACACCGATTTTCTGGGGATGGGAGAGGCGGTGTCAACCCATATGCAGCTGGACATGTCCTCCACGGGATAACTCCTCCTGGGCCCCCGTGTGCAGTACTATTCTCACATCCTGCCCTGCTCTTATTGCCCTAGCGTGGCAACCTGGACCTGAGGGGATTGATCCACCTCCATGGCAGCAAAAGCCTGCGCTAGTAGCGCACGGTCATGTGCATTGCGTCGATGCATACGGCAGAGACAATAGAGGCACAGGACACAACAAGAGAATAACAAAAGAGCCATAGAACCCATTCCCGCCCACTCTTTAAGATGGTATGCTGCCTGGGCAATCCAGGAGGCCAAGGTTTGAGCGACGACTGGATCTACTCTGATGGAGTTGACGCTGATGATTTCACGACGTAGAGCCTCCGTCAGGTTGTCGAACTCTTGAGTCCAATTACCTACAAGATACTTAGAAAGCTCTTAAGACAAATTAGCAGCAGCTGCATCTATCTGCTGAATAAAGTCTGTCAAGGTCTTGTCCCTTAGTTTCAAACCTTTCGTTTTCAAGAGGGACTTTAAAGCTTGAAAAAGTGGGTGAGAGGAAGTAGTGCCCATGGCAGAGAAATTCCTATGCCAGAGACTGTAACAAATCGCCTCGCTACCGAGGACCTTAAAACAAATCGCCTCCTTACTGAGGACTTTTTTAATCACCTCTTTACCGAGGACCTTCTTAAATCGCCTCTTTACCGAGGACCTTCTCAAATCGCCTCTTTGCCGAGGACCTTCCCAAATCGCCTCTTTGCCGAGGACCTTCCCAAATCGCCTCTTTGCCGAGGACCTTCCCAAATCGCCTCTTTGCCGAGGACCTTCCCAAATCGCCTCTTTGCCGAGGACCTTCCCAAATCGCCTCTTTGCCGAGGACCTTCCCAAATCGCCTCTTTGCCGAGGACCTTCCCAAATCGCCTCTTTGCCGAGGACCTTCCCAAATCGCCTCTTTGCCGAGGACCTTCCCAAATCGCCTCTTTGCCGAGGACCTTCTTAAATCGCCTCTTTGCCGAGGACCTTCCCAAATCGCCTCTTTGCCGAGGACCTTCCCAAATCACCTCTTTGCCGAGGACCTTCCCAAATCGCCTCTTTGCCGAGGACCTTCTTAAATCGCCTCTTTGCCGAGGACCTTCCCAAATTGCCTCTTTACCGAGGACCTTCCCAAATCGCCTCTTTGCCGAGGACCTTCCCAAATCGCCTCTTTGCTGAGGACCTTCCCAAATCACCTCTTTGCCGAGGACCTTCTTAAATCGCCTCTTTGCCGAGGACCTTCCCAAATCGCCTCTTTACCGAGGACCTTCCCAAATCGCCTCTTTGCCGAGGACCTTCCCAAATCGCCTCTTTGCCGAGGACCTTTCTAGTTTTTTCCCTCCCTTGTGGGATCTACATACCAGTCGACTGCCCTGAGCAGCTGCAGTTCTGAATCCAAGGATTTCGGCTTCTTTGAGGCTCCCCGTACGGGCCACCAGTTGTCGTGAGCCGAAGAAAGACGACCCCGACACCGTTCTTCTGCGGACAAGTTTACTCCAGGTCTTAATGTGCTCTTTACAAAGACAAAATGGCTCTCCCCGTCCGGCCACCACTTGTCGCTTTCAATAACGACTCTCACACGATTCTTCTGCAAGCTGCTTTAATCCCAGGTTACTACATCGTTCTCTCAGCTGCCTCAGCTGTCTCAGCTCTCTCAGCCGTCTCAGCTCTCTCAGCCGTCTCAGCTCTCTCAGCCGTCTCAGCTGTTTGTTTCTCTTTCCCGTGACCTTAAATCTAGTATCTCTGCCAATCAATTAAGGTAACGCGGCACGCACCGATAGGCCCGTAAGAGAGGAATGCATGCTGACATCCCTCAGCTGCCTAATTAGGGCTTGTTTTGTCTTGAGGTCTGGCCGCTTCGGGCGCCATGTTAGGGTGGAGGTGCTCCACATTCTACTATTTTGAGGTATGTTCCCCGTATGCCTAGCTGTTCAAGGGTTTTTATCAAGAAGGAGTGCTGGATTTTATCAAAAGCTTTTCCTGCATCTAATTATATGATCATGTGGTTTTTTTTTTGACATCTGTTGATGTATTTAATTACATTTATGGTTTTACGAATGTTGAACCAGCCTTACATCCTAGGAATGAAGCCTACTTGGTCATGATGAATGATTTTTGAGATATATTGCTGAATCCGGTTTGCTAGGATCTTGTTGAGAATTTTAGCATCTATGTTCATCCAAGATATTGGCCTGTAGTTCTTTTTCTTTGTTGGATCTTTACCTGGCTTGGGTATCAATGTGATGTTGGCTTCGTAAAATGATTTGGGGAGAGTTCCATCTTTCTCAGTTGCCTGGAATACCTTCAGTAGCATTGGTATCAGCTCCTCCTTAAATGTCTTGTAGAATTCTGCTGGAAAGCCATCTGTACCAGGGCTTTTTTTTGTAGGGAGTTTTCTTATTATATAGTCAATTTCCTTGATTATTATTGGTCTTTTTAGGATCTCAATTTCTTCTTGTTCCAATCTAGGTAGGTTGTGTGATGTCAGAAAGTCCTCCATTTCCTTAAGGTTTTCAAGTTTGTTTCCATACAAGTGTATGTAGTAGTCTCTAATGATCTTTTGAATTTCTTCAGGGTCAGATGTGACTTCATCTTTTGTGTTTCTGATTGTGCTTATTTGATTTTTTTCTCATTTTTTCTTGATCACTCTAGCTGGGGGACCATCCATCTTGTTTATCCTTTCAAAGAACCAGCTTTTTGTTTCATTGATTTTTGTATTATCTTTTTGTCTTCTATGTCCTGGATTTGGGCTTTTATTTTGGTGATCTGGATTCTTCTGCTGAAATTAGGGTTTTTGTGGTCTTGCTTTTCCAGCTTCTTTGGGTGGCTTGTTAGGTTGTGAATTTCTGTTGCCTGATGATATTTTATCCATTTTGCCATGCTATGTCTTTTCAGTGGTGCATTTAGTCCATTCACATTTAGGCTAATAATTGAAATGCAAGAGTTGATCCCTGTCATAAGGTTCTTACATAGTTGTTCCTGTTTGTTTGTTGTCTTTCTTTGGGTTCTGGAGTTGTCTCATGTGTGCTTTTAATCTTTTGCCTGTACTCTTGTGAAGAATGTTGTTGTTCTTTTTTCTTTTTCTTCTGTGTTCAGTACTTTCTTAAGTATTTCTTGTAGAGGTGGTCTGGTGGCAGCGTAGGTTCTTAGGGATTGGATATCTGGAAAAGATTTCATTTCTCCCTCACTAATGAAGTTTAGTTTGGCTGGGTAGGTTATTCTTGGTTGCAATTGTTTATCTTTTAGACTTTGAAGGTAAAGCTCCAGGCTCTCCTAGCCTGAAGGGTTTCTGTGGATAAATCTGCTGCTATTCTAATTGGTTTTACCTGGTAAGTAGTCTGGCCTTTTTCTCTTGCTGCCTTTAGGATTTTTTCTCTTATAGCTACTTTGTTTAGGCGAATTATTATGTGTCTGGGTGTTGTTCTTCCTATTTGTTGTCTTGCAGGGGTTCTCTGAATCTCTTGTGTTTGAATTTTTTCATCCTTGATGAGATGAGGCAAGTTTTGTTGAATGATTTCATGAAATGTTTGTTCCAGTGTGGCTTCTGTTTCTCTGTCTGCCTCAGGAAGCCCAATTACTCTTAGGTTTGGTCTCTTGAAGTGATCATTCATGTCTTGCAGGTTTTGTTCTGTCTTTTTGAGCTTCTTTTCCATGCTTTTGACAGCTTGGGTTAGTTCTGTGTTTTGGCCTTCAAGCTCTGAGATTCTTTCTTCTGCTTGACTGATTCTGCTTTCCATGCTTATTAGTCTGTTGTTCATTTCCATCACAGTATTATTTACTGCTGTTATTTCTGACATCAGCTCCTTCCTATTTTCCTCTTGTCTCTCCTCAATTTTTTTAATTCTCTCCATTAATGTCTTGATGTCTGGGTTTGTCGCATGTGACCAGTCATTCTAGGGGCTCTTCATTGTTTGTGTTCCAGAATCTGCTTTCTCAGTGTCTGATCTCCCAGGGGTCTGTGAGACCTATAATCTTCTTTTGGTTTTTCTTCATTTGCTCGGTTTTCCCCCTCCCTACTTTTTCCTTCCCTCCACATCACCATCTTCTTTAATTCTGTTATTCAGAGGTAAAGGGATTGGTTTTACTTCTGTTTGTTCAATCTCTTATTCTTTACGCATGCCCTCTTACTTTGTTCAATTTTGGAGTTGCACTGTAGGTTGGGGGTGATCCTTTTTGCAGTTTTGAGATTTACTTAAGGGGGGAGCTATGATTCAAAATCTATCTGCAGGTCCTGGTATTCGCTGACAGGTGTGTGGATAATCTGGAACCCACTTCGCACTGCCTTGGAATCTGTTCGTGCAGTTTACTCCCTGAAATAAAATGTGGTTAGCAGAGGGGAGAGAATGGAGCAGACAGTGGGTTGAAGAGTGAGGTGGAGAGATAGAGGAGTAAGGGGGGAAACAAACGAATGTGCCCACAGATAGAGAGAGAGGCCTATACTGAAACAGATTAAAAACAATAGACCACAGCTACAGACGAACCAACTCTCATATAAAAAAAAAACATATAGTGATGCTAACATGCAAGCTAACCAACCACCTTATTAGTGTGCTATTCCTCTATACAAAGATATGGTTTACAGAGAGAAGAAAAGAGAAGAAAAGGAAGAGGAAAAAAGAAAAAAAGGAACAATACAGCAGGAATAGAATTAAGTCATTAAACTACAGAATCAATGAAGCACACTCTGAGACATTTCGTTTAAGTCCAATGTCCTTTCAGTTCTGACTTCTAGCTTTCTTTTTAAGCTGGTAAATTAGTTTGCAGTTAGGGTCAGTTGCCCCTGGTCTGCTGTGAAGGACAGTTCAGATCACCCTCCGTTCACCACTCTGGCCTATGTCTTTTTCAAGCTTGTTTCTCCCGTTTCGGTGTTGTTACCTTGAATCGCCAGCAGGTGGTGCTATCTCAGCTGCTTGCCCCAGAGAGGGTGGGGTTGGACAGGAACGGCAGAGGCTGAAGATGGCTGCCTGCCTCAGGGCAGAGGGTAGGAGACTTACGGCGGGCAGGACATCTCGGTCGCAGGAGAGGTGGCAGCGATCCCAGCAGATCTTCCCTGAAGGGGATTGAAGGACTGAAGTGAATCGCCTCCGGCCCGGGTGGTGCATTGTGCTATGGCTGCCACGGAGGCCGCGGTGGCGGTGGGGGGGGCTGCAGCGGTAGTGGCAGCGGTGCTGTTCGCACTGCAGTGACTGTCCAGCCTGCTGCGATGCCCCAGCGGTGGCAACGGCCGAGCTCCGTATGAAGAGCAGGTGGCGATGTTGGGGTCTGCAGCCCCCGGGGTGAGAGTCAGAGACCCACTGCAGTTCTCCTTTGCAGAGGGTTTCACAGACTGGGTTGCCCCGTCACCATCTTGTCGCCGAAGCCCGGGTCTTTACCTTTTACTTCAGTTATAAATGTTGTTCCCAGTGTATCTGAGTTTCCAGGAATCTTCTTATATCATCTTCTTTATGTAAGGCCAGACTTTCCATAAGTCTTTCTCAAATCTCAGTTTTTCTTACTCTGCATCTAAATTTTGACCCTCTTGACAAGGATTCCATGTTCACATTCTAGTGTTGCTAATCTAATTGCCCAGGACATAAACAAGAGTGTTCCTGTTCTTCCTCAACTGAGAAGTGGATGGATGGATATGGATTCAAGTTTCTTCTTTTTTTCTTCTCCTATGAATTTCAATGAATAAGATCTCTTGTTGGCTCTAGAAGCAGAAGAGAAAGTGGAAATAAAATGATCCTACCATAGTCCAAGGTGTACATGGTGGAGTTCTGATCCAGGATGCACCTGGTCCCTTTATCCCTAGGTACACTCCATAGGAGACAGACTCCTGAATGGAATGCCATGCTAGCAATTCTCCTCTCATCTTAATTTCCAACAGGTGAATGGATTGATGACCCATTGAGGTCTAACAGCCAATTCATATCCTGCTTCTTATCTCTGCAGTAATTAAAAGACCAAAGAGAACTACCTTAAATGTTTATAAGCAGCCAGATCAGCCCTAACAATTACTCCTGCAAAGTGGAAATGAAGAAATTCTTTATAAGAATTAGTAACAGATCACAATCAATTATGTTTGGCAAGCAGAAGTTTGATATTGATAAATATAAGAATCCAATAATATATAGCAGAAGTGATGTACTGTCCATCTATACCTGTTCTCTTTCCCTGGGTATCTACCAGGCATCACTGCTGCAGAATTTTGACCATGCAAACCAGGACATGTGCATCTGATTGAATTTGGGCTTTTTGCCATAAGGTATTGGACCAAACAGTCACTGCTGTGGGTCATTTTTTTTTTGAAAGCAAGATTTATTAATAGGACAGAAAAGCTCCCACTACACAACATATCCATGTGACAAACCTTGTTCTCCTTAAATCTATACAAATAAAAATAAAAAGCAATTATTATATAGTAGAATTTACCTAACAACTTTATCATGATATAATTTACATATCTTAAAAAATCACTCTTTTAAAATGCACATTTCAATGTTTTTTAGCATATTTACAGAGTCTTGCAAACTTCACCATAATCTAATTATAGAACATTTTTTTAATCCCAAAACGAAACCGTGCACCCTTTAGCCCTCACTCTCTGTTCTCCCTCCACCTAGGCCCTGGCAAACACTCATCTACCCTCTGCTTCTGTGTATTTGCCTATTCCGGACATTTTATACAAACCGGATCATACAATATGTGATTTCGTGTGACCGGCTTCTTTTACTCAGTATATTTTGGTTTCACCATATTGTAGGAGATACCAATACTTTTTTATTGCTGGATATAATTTTTGTTAGTTGTCATTATGTTACCTGTTAGATCTCAACGCACCTCTCAATATTTTCTGCAATAAACCCAGGCATGTCCTTAAGCACTGCTCCGTTAACATGAGCACCATGTTACGCTTTCTCAGTAGAGAGCGCTGGGGAGATACTGCAAGGGGAAAAACCTCTGACAATTTCCGGTGAAGGTGTTGGCAGTTGGGAAGTGTGGATATGAGGCCATCCAGGAAAGATGAGTTCGGTTTGCAACCTCTCACACCTGGACTCAGCTAGAAAGCAGGGTTTGCAGGAGTCACACACAGTCATTATCTGTCTGCAGGCTCCTCCCACGGCTTGCTCCTTTGAGAACATCTTCTACCTGCTCCAGTGCGCAAACTCCCTTACACACTGGTTACTGCTCCCCCGTCCCCTCACCTGCACCCTAGAATGTGACCCACAGTTTGCCCAGAAACTCCAGACTAACTCCAGCCTGACTGAACCACCAAACATCGCCACTCTTAGATGACAGTGCCACACCTTTTCCAGGAACGTCTAAATCTTTTCCTGGTTTGTCTCTCTTTGGACTCTGTCCCTGAGCCCTGAAATACCACATGGAGTTTCTATATGTCACTTTTTCATTACTGTTCATAATTCTTTACATTAAACTTCCCCTATTTAACCCACTGCATGGTTTCTATCTCTTGGCTGGACCCAGACTTCTACAGTATTTCACTGTATAGGTATACCACATGCTATTTAACCATGTATCTATTGATGATCATTTGAATTGTTTCCTTTTGTTTGACTATTAGAAGTAATGCTTTTGTGAACATCCATGTACAAGTTTTTGTGTGCATGCATTTGACTTCTCTAGGGTAGCGACTTAGGAGTTGAAGTGCTGGGTCGCATGGTACATTTGTATTTAACTTTTCATGAAACCGTCCAACTATTGTCCAAAGTAGCTGTACCCATTTGTCCTTTCCATTAGCAATTTATGAGGTCTCAATTTGTCTGCGACCACATAAACACTTGTTATGGTCTATGTATTTTGATTATAGCCATTCTAGTATATTTTATGCTATGAATGTAAGATATTGAGACTAAAAATCAAGGTTGAGTAAAAAAAAATCAGAATTTTTTTCCAGTATTCAAGAGGAAATAGGAAAGCTATGTCTATTATTTTGTTCATGTCCTTATCAAAAGTTCAGGAACCAATTCCTTCTGGCTACAATGATGGTAACATGCCCATTCTTGGATGTTGTGACTGTAAGGTAAATGAAGGGAAACATATTTTTTTAAAACAAAAGCTGTAGAAAATTTTATTTCAAGAAAAACTTAATATAAACTTCAATAAAATAATGGGAAGAAAAATTTGAACCAAAACCACAATTTGATTTTGTGTCTTCTTCTATGTAAATAACCCTTTCTTTCTTTCTTTCTTTTTCTTTCTTTCTTTCTTTCTTTCTTTTTATCTTTGTTTCTTTCTTTTTTTCTTTTTCTGGTGGGATCTTTAATTCAACAGTTGGTTTAAAAACAACATTTAGCCATTATTTTGTAGGCTACACATTTGGGCCCAGTACAACTCCAAGAAACGGAGTAATACTCTGTTTCCATTTGGAATTCAGAGAATCTCTCTCTCTGGCTACAGTACAAATTTCCTGTTTTTGCTCCAGGATGGTTGAAATTTGGGAAGCTCAATCGGGTTCAAATTATGTTCGAATAGCATTAGCATTCTAGTTACAAAGTAAGGCTTTGAATTCCCACCCACACTTTCTTGGCTTGAACCACCATCCTCATCAATCTAAAGAAATTTAAATACTTTTAAATAAGACAGAGAAAAGTTGAGTTTAAACAGAAAAATTTAGAAACATTCATGATTAAGTTAGCTCTTAGATGTTTAATTCACAGGCTACCACCTAGCCCTTCAAGACTGAAATTCCACTGAGTAAAGTACAAAACTATGAGGTGATCATAATGAATTACTAAGCCTCATAATTTTTTTTAAATTGAAGCTGTTTGTTTGAGTCTTGCAGAATTTCTAGCTGGTTTAAATATCAGACACCAAGTCCAGATATAAAGACATAGGAGGTTTTGTAGTGATGGAAACTACTCAACGCACTAATATCTCCTGTTCCACAAAGAACCACATAGTCTGTGATACTATATTATGCCAATTTTTAAGTCCTTTGGGTTTTAATATGTATGTATGGCACTAATATTTAAAATCTTTTAAAATATTATAATTATTGTAAATTCTATATCTATAAGTAAGTTACCATACCTCTACAACAAATTTTAAAAAATATTTTTTACATAATTAATCTATAAACATCTCAAAACAAAATATGTCACATAAATATGATTCTTTTGTATATACTGTTTATTGGATATATTCATTAAATCTAAAAAATAAGTTAAATATGAAATATGGACTGGTGAAAATACTGCCTTGAAGTACTGATGTGAAAATAATACTATTTATTCAAACTAATTACAAGCATTCACATTGTTTATTTTAATACTATTAATAATTGTAGGTATTGCTGATGAATTTCAATGAAAATATTCTGTTGGGTGTTTTCTAATTATTTTTAACATTAAACATTACAGAGGTTTGAGCAGAAAGTACACTACCTTATGAATGCATGGGACTTTGGTTTTACGACACATTTAAAAAGACAATGAGTATATAATTGGTTAATCCAGTGTGTGTACATTTCAAATAATTATGATTCTAACAGTATGGCCCCAGATGTGTGAATATATTGTGTAAGCAGAAGTAGTTCTTGGAAAGATGGCAAAGTGATGGAGAAAGGGACACCAGGACCCTATTTCAATGACACATTTTCACTCAAGGGAGAGTATCTAAAAACATCATGCTTGCATTTACCCATCTAATGGTTCTCCATTGCTAAATGAGGTAATCAACCAATTTTTATAAAAACATAAAATGAAAGAGACCTATATATTCTGTGTTTTGCCCTTTGATTCAAACAGCATTATTATTCTAGGAGGCATTCTCAGAGATGGCACATTTCTAGAAGATAGCTGACAATATATATCAAATGCCTTACAGATATTCTTTGGTTTGGACTTAGAATTTCTATATCAAGGAGTCTGGCCCTATTACACAATAAAAAATGTAGATCAAGATTTAAATACAAAGAGATCCTCTACATAAATTTTATAATTAAAAAGTAAGCCAAGCAAAATATCTATTATACAACTACTTAAATAAATTATGGAAATGACCCTATTGTTTATATAAAAATTATGCAATTCTACAAAATTAAAAGTGGGGGGGAGGCACGCATTGCCGTGACTTATCCAAAGTTCAAACGTAGTAAATCTAGAGGACATTATTCCAGACAGTTGTTATATGAGCACCAGAAAACGCAGATAGACAGTGATACATATAGACATATGTTTTAAGGACTATGTTTTTATAGTAAAAATTAGTAAATGTATTTTTCTTAAATTTAGCTATAGAAAAGAAAACTAAAGTGATGTGAAAACCCTTGCTGAACTTCAAATATTTGAGGTTGGAATGTCTAGAACTACAGTAGGGCTGAATCTAAAAGTGAGACAGAGTCAACTGCCTAAGTAATGTGTCTCAAGTTCATTTTTCATATATAGCATTTTAAACATGATATTCGGTTTAAAAAAAGAAAGAAAAAGTACCTTATAAACTACAGTATGTTTCTGGATTAAAATAGAAACTCTGTTGTCTTTCTATCTGCATCATTATCACATTCAATGCTTTAGGCTCAAACCAACTCAACCTACGCTGTCCTCTCCTCATTCTAGAAAATTGGCTGAAAAAGAGGAGAAATCTGGCCATCCTCAGGATATATCTTCCCTATTGAAGGAATAATACAACGCAAAGTTTAACTTTCCCAATTTGAAAAAAAGAATACAAACTGCAGTGATCAGCTGTCTATCAACCAAAGAGGGAGAGGCCCAAAATCAAAGAAATGAGCTAGCCTAAGACAAGTCCTAAAAGGCTGTTTATGGTATCAAAATAATCACTAAAACTTGTATATGATATGAATCATGTCCTACTCCTGAAATCAAGATCAATAACTGTAACCTGAAATTGAGATCAGTAACTATTAATTCTGGTGACTCATTCATATTTATTGATAAATACAACATTCATAACAATTTATTATGAAAATCTTTGGTGGATAAGACTCTTCTTTACCAAAAAGTTTTATTTTCTGCAATATAAATTTTAAAGAACCTCACATATTTACAATAAAATAAAGAACAAAAAAATTCTAGAAGCATTTCTTTTATACTCCAAAATTCTTTTTAAAAAATTTTTTGGGTATTTACTCCACATTTTTAAATGTTTTATTTTTTAATTGATAAATAATAATTGTACATAGTCATGGAATACATAGTGATATCCTCCAAGAAGCGAATTCCAAAATTCTTAAGAAGGACAGGCCAGGCATTGTGCCTCATGCCTATAGCCCCAGAATTTTGTGAGACTGAGGCAGTAGGATCACTTGAGCCCAGGGTACCACAGAGAGCAATGATGGTGTCACTGCACTCCAGCCTGGGTGACAAAGCAAGATCTCCTCTCTTAAAATAAAGAAGGAAGAAGAAGAAGAGGAGAAGAATAAGGAAAAGGACAAATTGAGGATGCTATTTCAAGAGTAACTCTCACTGAAAGTTTCACAAATTAAGTGGGATACATATATGGAAATGTGAAATTAACACAGGTAATTCCATATATCCATCTATACATAATTAACTAAAAAGAATAAGCTGAGCCATGGTTTTTGTTTTTGAGATAAAATTTATGACTTTATTACAATAAAAAATTGGAATATCAACCTCCCCAAAATAATGTTTTAAAATATGTCTTGTGCCATTAAATATTCAAATGCCAGTATTCTCAACTTACTCCGTTATCGCAATCACTAAATGCAACAGTTGAAACGCAGGTCTCAGAGGAGAGTGATGGAGATAACATAACACTTCCTTCACTCCGTTTTCCCACAATCTAGTATTGTGAAGCAGACTTTAGTGGAAGTTGGGGGATATCTAGAGCTAATTTTGGTGACCATAAATAAATAAATAAATAAACCTTTCCTATAATTGGATGCTAAATATTACTGTCCAGAATAAATATAAGTATACACATATATACATATAGACATATATATATTTATATATATATGTAAAGTATGGCATCACCACTTTGTATCCCAATTCTAGCCATGTGCAATAATCCCAAAGGCTACCTATTTTTTTCTTCAAATTAAGGGGAGAGAGAGACAAAGTGAGAGCTAATAAAAAGATAAAAGATGGAAACTAGTGAGAGAGATAATGATCTAGAGAGAAAGAGAAAGAGAAAACATGAGTCCTAAGTCCTCTCCAAGACCTAACCCTTAGCTCTATGTCAAGACAACACTACCCCTACTTGCTTGACTTGTTCTCACTTTGAAATTGCTGCCTACTTTTCTAGAAGCAAAATTCATACAGTACAAACTTTCCAAGCATTGCCAAGCATTCATGAAGTCTGAGTTATTGTCATGCAGGTATTAGGAGAAAGGATATGGCACCATACCTTCTGAAAACAAACAGAAACATGCTTCCCATCAACTTTCTGCCATGATGGCAATGCGCTATAACCCTGTGCTGTCCAACATGGTAGCCCTAGGCTATTGAGCACTTGAAATGTGATAAGTGAGACAGAGGAATTGAACTTAAGGTTCCACATGTGCCTAGTGACTGTGATATTTACTGAGCAGGACAACACCAACTGAAATAAATACTCCATGATTAAGTCACTTCAAGGTCTCTTTGTCATTGTGTGGGAAGATTTATCTCCTCAATATTCCTGATCATTAAACAGATAATTATTAGAAGACAAAAGATCACAAGTAGATACACATACAAACACACACATGCATACTTTCCAGCGATCAACAAATTAATGCTATCTAAATTCATGGTCAGGAATAGAAATTGTCTTGTAACTTTGGAATAACCCACTACCCACTAAAAAAGCATTGTCAGGGTTTTAAGACTTTTCTTTTGTTTCCCATACCAAGTCTCCACCCCAACCAATGCTTAAGAAATCAACCCATTCCCGTGCATTTTTAAATAACTCACCTTTTGTTCAAAAAGTCATTAAATTCAATAAAACTCTGCATTTACTCATCCTCTTTACTCTATGTGAATTTGAATTCTCAAACTAAGCTAAACAAGTTTTATATGCCTTTACTATTTACCTCCATTCAGAGCAGAATTCCAGAATTTAGGCATTTGTTTGTTCAGTAACAAGGATACATTTAAAAGAAAATGTCTTTTTTATTGTTGTTTTGAGACAGGGTCTCACTTTGTTGCCCAGGATGGAGTGCAGTGGTGTGATCACAGATCACTGTAGCCTTGAGCTCCTGAGTGCAAGTGATCCTCCTGCCTCATCCTCCCGAGTAGCTGGAACTACAGGTGTGCACCACCACGCCCAGCTAATTTTTTATTTTTTTGTAGAGACAAGGCATCACCATGTTGCCCAGACTGGTCTTGACCTCGTGGCTTCAAGCTATCCTCCTGCTTCAGCCTCCCAAAGTGTTGGGGTTACAGGCATGACTCACTGAGCCTGGCCAAAGAAGAAAATGTTTTGATCATACAAAGATCAAGTCATTAGCTGTTGTTTAATGGCATTGCAAATATTTTAAGGTAGAATAAACTGAAATAAAACGTCTCAAGTATGAAAAGAAAAAAAACAGAATAATTGTCTTTCTCTGCACAAAGGCCAAGCTGCTAATTCCCTTAGCAATTATGATATTTTGTCAAAAGATAATAGGACTTATTTGAGTAGTATGCATATTTGGTATAAAATAAAATCAAATACCATGATTATATGTCAAATTTAAAAGAAAACTATAGATTTTTAAAACTATACAATAGATAAGGGGTGAGTAATTTTAAAAAGAAGTAAACGTTTTAATCTTTGTGTACTCTATAACCTTGGTCATAACTACTCAATTCTGCTTTTTATTTAAAAAAAATTATTTTAAAGATGTGGGGCATAATTCAGAGTAAGGTATATAATTGGTTTTTGTACAGGTAAAGTTTGAACTTCACTTTGGTCCCCACTTCACCTGGTTTGAGATCAGGTACCCTTATTGATGAAGTGCCCCCCGCAACCTCTCCTGGCAGTTTCACACTAAAACCAATCCCTTTCTTACAGTATTATGAGAATTGTTCAGGATCCGCTTATGAATGAGAACATGTGGTACTCGGTTCTTTCTTTCTGTGATGTATCAATCAGTGTTATAGACTCTAAGTCCATCCAGGTTACTACGAGGCTCATAATTTTGTCCTTCTTTATGGCTGCATAATAGTCCATCATATATATGTACTACATTTTTTATCCAGTTCACTTTCGATAGGCAGCACCATTATTCTATGTTTTTGCTATTGTGAATAATGTAGCAATAAACATGCATGTGAAGTTACCTTTTTCATAGAGTGCTTTGAGTTCCTCAGGGTATATTCCCAGAAGAGGGATTGCTGGATCGTATGGATGGTCGATTTTTAGATCTTTTAGGAATCACCACACTGTTTTCCACAGAGATTGTACTAGTTTACACTCCCACCAACAGTGTAGAAGTGTTCCCTTTTTGCCACATCCTTTCCAGCATCTGTTGTTTTTTGAGTTAGTGGTGATGGCCATCCTGAAGTGAGTTAGGTGGTATCTCAGTGTGGTTTTAATGTGCACTTCTTTGATAATTAGTGAGATTGAGCAGTTTTTCTTTTTTTTTAATTTTAATCAATATTTTTTATGATAATGTTGTGGGGTACAGTTAAGGGATAGGTATACAAATATGATTCATTCAGGCACCCTGTTGATAAGAGGTGTTTCCCCGTCCCCAGACAGATATTAGCTACGGTTAATCCCATCTCGCTCCCCACCCCATAGTTTCCCACTACTCTCAGTCATTTTCTTACAGTATTACATTAGATGTTCAAGGTCCATTATATGAGTGAGAACATGTGATACTCGGATCTTTGTTTCTGTGAGAGGTCACTCAGTATTATAGACTCTAGTTCCATCCAGGTTGCTGTGAAGTTCATGATTTTGTGCTTTTTGATGGCTGCGTAGTATTTCATCATATATATGTACCACTTTTTTTAAATCCAGTCCTCTTTTGATGGGCAGCGTGGTTGTTTCCAGGTTCTTGCTATTGTGAACAATGCAGTGATAAACATACATGTGCAGGTATCTTTTTATAGAGTGATTTTAGTTCTTCAGGATATATTCCCAGTAGGGGGATTGCGGGGTCACATGGGAAGTTGATATTTAGAGCTTTTAGGAATCGCCACACTGCTTTCCACAGAGGCTGCACTAGTTTATACTCCCACCAAAAGTGTAGGAGTGTTCCCTTTTCACCACACCCTCTCCAGCAGCTGTTATTTTTTGAGTTGTTGATAATTGCCACTCTGACTGGAATTAGGAGGTATCTCAGTGTGGTTTTGATTTGCATCTCCCTGATGATTAGTGAGGTTGAACATTTCTTCATGTGTCTGTTGGCTGCTTGAATGTCTTCCTTTGTGAAGTGGCTGTTCATATGTTTTGCCCATTTTATAATGGGGTTGTTTGTTTTTTTCTTTTCAGCATGTTTGAGTTACTTGTAGATCCAAGATGTTAAGCCTTTCTCACACCTGGTGCTGGCATATATTTTTGCCCAGTCTATAGGCTGTCTCCCTGCTCTCTTGATGGTTTCTTTGGCTTTGCAGAAGCTTATCAGTTTAATAAGGTCCCACTTGTCTATCTTCTCTCTTATGACCTGTGGGTTTCAGGCTTTGTTCAGGAATTGGATGACAGTTCTAATTTCCATGAGGGTATGTCCTTCATTTTCTAAAGTTCTTATGGTTTGAGGTTTTATATTTAGGTCTCTGATCCATTTGGAGTTAACCTTTGTGCATGGGGATAGATAGGGGTCCTGTTTCAATCTTCTGTATGTGGTCAGCCAGTTCTCCCAGCACCATTCACCGAATAGGTTCTCCTCTCCCCAGTGGTAGGTGGTGGAGGCTTTGTCGAAGATGAGTTGGTTGAGAAATTGAGGTTTTGCTTCTGGAATCTCAAGTCTATTCCATTGATCTATATGCCTGTTCCTGTACCAATACCAAACTGTTTCGTTGATTGTAGCTTTATAGTAAAGTTTGAAGTCTGGTAATGTGATATCACCTGATTTGTTTTTCTTGCTGAGGATTGTTCTGGCTATTCTTGGACGTCTGTGTTTCCATATGAATTCCTGTGTTGTGTTTTCTAGGTCTGAGAAGAATGTTGCTGGTAATTTAATGGGTATTGCATTGAATTTGTAGATTGCCTTAGGTAAGATGGACATCTTCACAATGTTCATTCTTCCAAACCATGAACATGCGATATTTTTCCACTTGTTTGTGTCATCTTTGATTTCTTTGAGCAGTGTTTTGTAGTTTTCATTGTAAAGGTCTTTCACATCGCTGTTTAGGAAGATGCCAAGGTATTTCACTTTTTTTGTGGCTACTGTGAATGGAATTGTGCTTTTTATTTGGGTTTCTGTTTGTTTATTATTGGTGTAAAGAAATGCAATTGTCTTTTGCACATTTATTTTGTATCCTGAGATGTTGCCAAAGGCCTTTATCAGGGTAAGGAAGTTTTCGACAGATTCTCTTGGGTTTTCAGGGTACACAATCATATCATCTGCAAAGAGAGATAATTTGACTTCCTCTTTTCCTATTTGGATACCCCTGATTGCCTTCTCTTCTCTGATTGCTCGAGCCAGGACTTCCAATACTATGTTGAACAGTAGGGGTGAGAGTGGGCATCCTTGTCTTGTTCCAGGTTTCAGGGGAAATGGTTCCAATTTTTGTCCATTTAGGAGTATGCTGGCTGTGGGTTTCTCATAGATGGCTTTTACTATTTTGAGGTATGTTCCCCATATGCCTAGATGTTCAAGGGTTTTTATCAAAAAGGGGTGCTGGATTTTATCAAAAACTTTTTCTGCATCTAATGATATAATCATGTGGCTTTTGTTTTGACATCTGTTGATGTATTTAATTATATTTATGGTTTTGCGAATGTTGAACCAGCCTTGCATCCCAGGAATGAAGCCTAATGATGGATGTTTTTTGAGATGTATTGTTGAATCCGGTTTGCTAGGATCTTGTTGAGAATTGTAGCATCTATGTTCATCAATGATATTGGCCTGTAGTTCTCTTTCTTTGCTGGGTCTTTACCTGGTTTGAGTATCAATGTGATGTTGGCTTCGTAAAATGATTTGGGGAGAGTTCCATCTTTTTCAATCGCCTGGAATACCTTCAGTAGGATTGGTGTCAGCTCCTCCTTAAATATCTTGTAGAATTCTGTTGGAAAACCATTGGACCAGGGGTTTTTTTGTAGGTAGTTTTCTTATTACGTATTCGATTTCCTTGATTGTTATTGGTCTTTTTAGGGTCTCAATTTCTTCTTGTTCCAACCTAGGTAGGTTGGGTGATGTCAGAAAGTCCTCCATTTCCTCAAGATTTTCAAGCTTGTTTCTATACAAGTGTACGTAGTAGTCTCTAATGATCTTTTGTATTTCTTCATGGTCAGATGTGACTTCATCTTTTGAGTTTCTGATTGTGCTCATTTGGGTTTTTCCTCATTTTTTCTTGGTGAGTCTAGCTAGGGGATCATCCATCTTGTTTATCCTTTCAAAGAACCAGCTTTTTGTTTCACTGATTTTTTTTGTATTATCTTTTTGTCTTCCATGTCCTGGATTTGGGCTTTTATTTTGGTGATGTGGATTCTTCTGCTGAAATTAGGGTTTTTGTGGTCTTTCTTTTCCAGCTTCCTTAGGTGGCTTGTTAGGTTGTTAATTTGTGTTCCTTCCATTTTCTTCATGTATGTTTGTAGAGATATAAATTCCCCTCTTACTACAGCCTTTAATGTGTCCCAGATATTTTGGTAAGATGTTTCTTCATTTTCATTTCCAGGTATCTTTTGATCTCTCTTTTGATTTCATCATTGACCCAGGAGTTGTTTGGAATCATGCTGTTTAGTGTCCATGTCTTTGTGGGTTTTGCGAGGACCTTGTTGGTGTCAACGCTTATTTTTATTCCACTGTGGACCAAGAAGGTACATGGTAGAATTTTGGTACTTTTATATTTGCTTATGCTTGATTTATGGCCAACTATGTGGTTGATCTTAGAATACATTCTGTGCAGTGATGAGTAGAATGTGTATTTTGTGGTCTTTGGATAGAGTGTTCTGTAGGTGTCAATTAAGTTCATTTGGTCCAGAGTCACATTGAAGTTCCGGATCTCCTTTCTGATTTTTTGTCCTGATGATCTGTCTAGGGTTGTGAGTGGGGTATTCAAGTCCCCAGTTGTGATGGTGTTAGAGTCAATATCTTTTTTTAGTTTTCCTAGAAGTTGCTTTATGAATGTTGGTGCACTTATGTTGGGTGCATATATATTTAGGATAAATATTTCTTGTTGATGGAGTGAACCTTTTATCATTATGTAGTGGCCCTCTGTATCTTTTTTAATTTTTGATAGCTAAAATGGTATTTTGTCTGAAAGTAGGATCATGACTCCTTCTTTCTTTTGTGTTCCATTCACCTGAAAATGTGTTTCCCATCCTCTTACTTTGAGTCTGTGTATGTCCTTTCTAGTGAGATGGGTCTCTTGAAGGCAGTATATTGTTGCCTGGTGAATTTTATCCATTTTGCCATTCTATGTCTTTTCAGTGGTGTGTTTAGTCCATTCACATTCAGGCTATTTATTGAAATGTGAGAGTTCATCCCTATCATAGAGTTCTTATAGAGTTATTTCTCTTCCACTTGTTTTTTTGGGTTTTTCTTTTGTCTTTCTTTTGGTTTGGGGGTTGGTTCATGTATATTTTATTCTTTTCCCTGTACTCTTGTGAAGAACATTGTTCTTTTTTCCTTTTCTTCTGTGTTTAGTACTTTCTTAAGTGTTTCATGTAGAGATGGTTTGGTGGCAGCATAAGTTCTTAGGGATTGGATATCTGGGAAAGATTTTAATTCTCCCTCACTGATGAAGCTTAGTTTGGCCGGGTAGGTTATTCTTGGTTGAAATTGTTTATCCTTTAGGACTTTGAAAATAGGGCTCAAGCTCTCCTAGCCTGCAGGGTTTCTGTAGATAAATCTCTGCTATTCTGATTGGTCTTCCATGGTAGGTGATCTGGCCTTTTTCTCTCGCTGCCTTTAGGATTTTTTCTTTTATGCCTACTTTGTTTAGGCGAATTATTATGTGTCTAGGAGTTGGTCTTCTCATTTGTTGTCTTGCAGGGGTTCTCTGAATCTCTTGTGTTTCAAAGATTCCCTAAAGAATACTGATAGCTACACAGAGACAGACCAATAAAATCAAGAAACAGTGTAAGTCAGAAGGCAAACAACAAACGTGATCAAAACAAACAGTCAAAATGATAAAATCATAAGTCAAAATAAGTGAACAGACTAAAGTCACTTCTGC
This sequence comes from Cephalopachus bancanus, assembly GCA_027257055.1. Taxonomy (NCBI): domain Eukaryota; kingdom Metazoa; phylum Chordata; class Mammalia; order Primates; family Tarsiidae; genus Cephalopachus; species Cephalopachus bancanus. The sequence goes on along the minus strand of JAPVLO010000676.1, from coordinate 505,757 downwards.
TCTGATCACCGGCCTCTCCCATTTGTTTTTCGTGGCAGGCATCTAGATTTACTCGCATTTTGGGTTTGTTTGTTTGTTTGTTTTCAGTCGGCTGCCTGGGGGTTGCTTTTGTCTGATTCAGCATAGGGGTGGGGCTTTGTCTCCTGTTTCACGATGTTACCTTAGGAACTGAGGTAGGGTTTGTTGATAGGTGGGCGGGGCAATGGTAGTCTCTGCCTGGAGAATGTCCAAGGCAGTTTTTGCAGATCCATTTCTCTCCACTTGTCTGGGTCCCCCAGCTTGGGATCACGTGCTGAATGCCTCAGTCAAGGTTGGCCCAGAGCTCCAGAGCACCAAAGCTCCAAAGGGCAGGTGGTGAGTGGTGACAGTGGCCCTAGGCCCCCCACAGGGTACTTCAACCAGGAATGGGACCGATGTGTCTGAGGGGCGGGTACCCTGAGCCTCCCTGAGTGACTGGAGGCTTGGTGCTGGGTGCTGGGTGGGAGACAATGTAGCCAGGGAGGGAGCTGGGACCCAAGACTCCCACGTATATGGTGGAACAGCAGCAGTAGGGGGCCACAATATCTGGCCCTGTGTGGGACCAAATATCCCCGGGCCTTGGACCAGCGCAGCTGGTGGTGGGCTGGGGGATGGGGGAAGAAAAGTTAGAGTCTTTTTGGGAACTCACATTCGGAGAATCTCACAAGACAACCTATGCCGTCGCCATCTTTTTCCCGTCCCCAAGCAGTTTTTCATAATCTGTTGGCTCTCATATGTCTTCTTTTGAGAAGTGTCTATTCATGTCTTTTGCCCACTTTTTAATTTTTTATTATTTATTTTTATTATAAAGATGTGGGGTACAATTCAGGGTTAAGTATACAAACATTGATTATGCAGGTACCCTTGTGATGAAGTATGCCCCTCCCTCCCCCTAGCAGTTTCCCTCAACTGCCAATCCCACCCCCCTCCCAACAATTTCCCATTACTGCCAAATGTTTTCTTATACTATTATAATTGTTCAAGGTCCTCTTATGAGTGAGAAATTATGGCACTCTGGTTTTTGTTTCTGTGATAGATCTCTGAGTATGATCAACTCTAAATCCATCCAAGTTGCTGCGCAGTCCATATGTTTGTCCTTCTTTATGGTTGCATAACATTCCCTTGTGTATATGTGCCACATTTTCTTTATCCAATCCAGCTTCAATGGGCTATAAGGTTGGTTCCATGTTTTTGCTATTGTGAATAGAGCTGAAACAAACATGTGTGCAAGTATCTTTTTGTAGAATGATTTGAGTTCCTCCAGTTATATTTCCAATAGGGGAATTGTCGGGTCATATGAAAGGTCAATTTCTAGTTCTTTCAGAAATCATCACCTGCCTTCCAAAGAGGTTGCACTAGTTTGCATTCCTACCAGCAATGTAGAAGCATTCCTTTTTCTCCACATCCCTGCCAGCATCTGTTGTTCTTGTTTTATTAATGATGGGCATTCTTACTGGGGTTAGGTGGTATCTCAATGTTGTTTTGATTTGCATTTCTCTGATGATTAGTGAGGCTAAGCACTTGTGTCTGTTGTCTGCCCATGTGTCTTCTTTTGAGAAGTGTCTATTCATATCTTTTGCCCACTTTTAAATAGGGCTGCTTGTGTTTTTGTTTTTGTTTTTTTCCTTTTGGCATGTTTGCATTTAAAGATCCTGGATGTTAGGCCTTTGTCAGTTATAGAGTTGGCAAATATTTTTTCCCATTCTGTGGGCTGTCTCCCTGCTCTCTTGATGGTTTCTTTTGCTTTACAGAAGCTCATTAGCTTGATGAGGTTCCACGTGTCTATCTTATTTCTTGAGGTACTGGCCTTTAGGTTTCTAAATAGGAATTGGTTGCCAGTTCCAATTTCCATAAGAGTGTCTCCTGCATTTTCTAAGATTCTTATAGTTTGAGGTTTTATGTTTAGGTCTTTGGTCCATTTAGAGTTAATTTTTGTGTATGGTGATAGGTAGGGGTCCTGTTTCAATCTTCTGCATGTGGTCAATCAGTTTTCCCAGCACCGTTTACTGAATAGGTTCTCCTCTCCCCAGTGGTTGTTGTTGGAGGTTTTGTCAAAGATGAGTTGGTTGAGAAATTGAAGGTTTGCTTCCAGAATCTCTATCCTGTTCCACTGGTCTATGTGTCTGCTCTTGTACCAACACCAGGCTGTTTTGATTACTGTTGCCTTATAGTAAAGTTTGAAGTCTGGAAGTGTGATACCTTCTGCTTTGTTTCTTTTACTAATGATTGTTTTGGCTATTCATGGTAATTTATGTTTCCATATGAATTTCTGTGTTGTCATTTCCAGGTCTGAGAAGAATGATGTTGGTAACTTAATGGGTATTGCGTTGAATCTGTAGATTGCCTTTGGTAGGATAGACATTTTAACAATGTTGATTCTTCCTATCCATGAACATGGAATATTTTTCCATTTGTTTGTGTCTTCTTGGATTTCTTTGAGCAGTGTTTTGTAGTTCTCATTGTAAAGGTCTTTCATTTCTCTGGTTAGGAAGATGCCGAGGTATTTCATTTTTTTGGTGGCTATTGTGAATGGGATTGTGCTTTTTATTTGGGTCTCTGCCTGCTTGCTGTTGGTGTATAGGAATACAACTGTCTTTTGCACATTTATTTTGTACCCTGAGACTTTGCCAAAGTCCTTTATCAGTGCAAGCAGGTTTTTGACAGATTCTCTTGGATTTAAGAAGTTATAGGGTTATATCATCAGCAAAGAGGGATAATTTGATTTCCTCTTTTCCTATTTGGATATCCCTGATTTTCTTCTCTTGTCTAATTGCCTGAGCTAGGACTTCCAACACAGTATTAAACAAGAGGTGCGAGGGTGTTTTGCCCACTTTTTAATAGGGCTGTGTTTTTGTTGTTTGTTTGTTTTCTTTCAACACATTTGAGCTCCTTATAGATTCTAGATGTTCGGCCTTTGTCAGATATAAATTTGGCAAATATTTTTTCCCAGTCTGTGGGCTATTGCTCCACTCTCTTGATAGTTGTTTTTTGCTTTGCACAAACGTTCCAGTTTGATGATGTCTATTTTATCTCTTATGACATGAGCATTTGGGCCTTTGTTCAGGAATTGGTTGCTAGTTCGAATTTCCATAAGGATGTCTCCTGTATTTTCAAAGATTCTTATAGTTTTAGGTTTTACTTTTAGGTCTTTGATCCATTTAGAGTTGATTTTTGTGTATGGTGATAGGTAGAGGTCTTGTTTCAGTCTTCTGCATGTGATCAGTCAGTTTTGCAAGCACCATTTACTGAATAGGTTCTTCTCTCCCCAGTGGTTGTTGGGGGAGTTTTTGTCAAAGGTGAGTTAGTTGAGAATCTCTATCCTGTTCTTGTACCAATTCCAGACTGTTTTGATTATATTAGCCTTATAATAATGTTTAAAGTCTGGAAGTGTGATACCTACCAATTTGGGTTGTTTTTGTTTTTGTTTTGTTTTGTTTTTTGCTGAGGATTGTTTTGGCTATTCCTGGTCATTTATGTTTTCATATGAATTTCTGTACTGTAGTTTCCAAACCTGAGAAGAATGATGCTGATAATTTAATGGGTATTGCATTAAATCTGTAGACACAGACAGTACATAAACAAATGAACATTTCCATATTCTAATAAAACTATTTAAAAACACCAGGCCCTGATTTAGCCTATTAGCTGTAGTTTTCTGAACACAAAGAAGTTGAAAGAAATTAACCAATATTACTGGTAAATACTGACTGCACAGCAACTAGAAGAATAAACACAAATATCTCAATAATCAAGCTGAGAACTTGTTGCTTTGAGCAACGGGAAAGATAAAAGATAAGAAATGTTCTTTTCACTACAGTCTAGGTAGAAACAGTGAGTATCCAATCTTGAACTGAAGAGCTAAGAAAGGAATCAGGACAAAGACTTGCAGTTTGCAGTATATTCAGCCCCACATCAGGACTAGACAACAATTGGTTTTGGAATATGACACTTGCACTTTTATTTCACCACATCCAGGATCCCCCAATAATCTTAAAAGCCCACAAAATGCTGTTTCTAGCTCCCCAATTGATAAATGATGAATTTGAAATATATATTCTTAAAGACCACTTTTTAAAATATCATAAATTATAGGAAGTTTGAACATACATGAAAGTAGACCAGATAGTGTTATGAGAGTTCTTGTTTTCATTGTTCAGCCCCCAAACCAGTGACCCATTTTGAGTCCTGCCACACTCTCATTCCACCCTGCTACAGTAGGTGGGAAAAATTCTCAGCTTAGGGTTGGAATCGCTCTAAGTTAAGGATCCAAAGGACACCTCTTTATTGAGGGTCACTCTTGTACATCTATGCATTTGACCAGAATCTATATTTTTATTCCATATATTAAAATAATTAAAGCAAAAGTTTTGTACAAAGGAGGTAAAGTGGTATAACGCAAGAAAACAAGTTTTTTTTTTCTTTAGTTGGAGTCTCACTCTTGTCACTCAGACTGGAGTGCAACAGCACACTCTAAGCCACCACAGCCTCAACCTGCTGAGTTTAGGCAATCCTTCTGCCTCAGCTGATTTATTTGAAGAATATTTTTATCATAAAAAATACTATTTTCTGTTATGTCTTTCATTATAAGGTTGAATTTGACATAATCAGTGAGCAGTAGCTGTTCCCATAGCTTGAAGAAACTTAGACAAAGATCACTAATTCTCAGAAAGTGCAGACTGTGCTCAATAAAAAACCAGTATCATGACTCATTTTCCCACATTCTGTTGGGAATTTTGACCTGACCCAAATAACAGAAGGAAATAGCCTATAAATGCAATCTAAGGAAGTGTTACCTCCTCCATTCAACAAGTGAAAATAACCTTGTTGTAACTTTGCATTCTGAGAAAAGCATAGCAGGCAATTTAGGAAAATGGACTCGAGTTCAAGCCAAGTGACTTATTATAGATATCAAAAAATAAAACAATTAAAAATAAAAAGAAGAGCTGGGCACGGTGGCTCATGTCTGTAATCTCAGCACTTTTGGGAGGCCAAGATGGGAGGATTGCTTGAGCCCAAGAGTTCAAGATCAGCCTGGGTAACATAACTAGACCTCATCTCAAAAGAAAAGAAATCAAAACAATTAGTCCCAGCTACTGGGGAGACTGAGGATTGCCTGAGTCCAGGAGGTGGAGGCTATGGTGAGCCGTGACTGTGCCACTGGACTCCAGCTTGACCAAAAGAGTGAGACTCTGACTCAAAAAAATAAATAAAATAAAACAAGAAAAAGAAGAGAGTCTACTTACATTGCCCATTTATCTACAATTAAGCACTCAACCACAAGACAGAGAAATAGATGCTAATTCATTCAGACAAGAGTGAAGTTTCTACTAGAGTTGCAAGGAGACATTAATTTTCTCTTGGGTATCAATGTATTGATCATTGTTTTCTACTGAGAATTGTGCTAGGAACATCAGCAAAGTATACATGACACTTCTAGGCCTAGAAGAATGGGTCAGAACAAATCAGATAGGAAAAAGACCAAAAATATGAAATAAACAATATATAAAATATCCAGAATGCTAAAAAAAATTATCTGTAAATTAGGTTGAAAACTTTTTTTTGAAAGGTAAATATTGGTGTGTATGTGTGCAAGTGTGTGTGTGTGTGTGTGTGTGTGTGTGTGTGTGTGTGTCTTTGTTTTGGCTAGGGCTTCTCTTCTTTGGCACTATTTATTTTTAGGGACCTAAGCGGTTGCCTTGTGCATCATAAGGTGTTTTGCAGCATCTCTGTTGTCTTCTCACCAGATTCCAGTAGCATCTCTATACCCCAATTGTGGCAACTGAAATTGTTTCCTAAAATGAGGGAGGAGACATAATCTCTCCAGCTTGAGAGCCATTGTGTGTGTGTGTGTGTGTGTGTGTGTGTGCGCGTACGCGTGCATGCGCTAGGAAAGAATATCTCAAGCAGACCTTATATTCAGATATAACTTTGCCTCATATTCATAGTCTTAAGTTAACTTCCAACCAAGGGGATTCTTATTTTTAGTCATCAATTATATGTTACATCAATAACTACAGCTTCTGTAGTATTAACAAAAAAAATAAAGTGTCATAATGCAAGTGGTAAGGAGAAGCTTTCTAATAAAGAAGGTGATACTAATACTGTGTCAGGCACGCGTATTCCCAGCTACTCAGGAGGTCAAGATGAGAGAATCATTTGTGCCCAGGAGTCCGAGGTTGCAGTGAGCTATGATCACACCATTGCACTCCAGCCTGGTGATGGAGCAAGAGTTCCCATTCACAAAGGAGAAGAAGAAGGAGGAGAAGGAGGAGGAGGAGAAGGAGGAGGAGGAGGAGAATGAAGAGAAGAAGAAGAAAAGAGAAAGAGGAGGAGGAGGAAGAGGAAGCAGCAGCAGCAGCGGTGGCGGCCTATGTCAGTGAGTGGAATGGTCCACTGTGGATCAAACTGACTGAAATCGGTTTGCACCAAATGAGTTTGTACTATCAAAAGGAAATTCTCAATACAGTCACGTGCCACATAATGATGCTTTGGTCAATGACAGACCATATATATGATGGCTGTCTCATAAGATTATGATGGAACTGAAAAATTCCTATCACCTAGTGACATTGTGGCCATCACCATGCAACAGAATGCATTGCCTTTTCTGTGTTTAGATATTTGTAGATACATAAATACTTACCATTGTGTTCCAACTGGCTACAGCATTCAGTACAGTCTCATGTCATACAGTTTTATAGCCTAGGAGGAATATATTACACCACATAGCCTAGGTGTGTAGTAGGCTATGTCATCTCGGTTTGTGTAAGTACACTCTATGATGCTCACACCACAACAAAATCACCTAACAATGCATTTCTAAGATGTATCCATGCTGTTAAGCAACACGTGATTGTATGAGAGAGACTTGAAATTAAATTCCTATTTTGAAAAAGGCAAAGCATTTGTACCTCATAAATAAACCCTAACTTTGGACAGGTCTTATGGCCAGGTATGAAGGTGGTGGATGTCATAAAACTCAGTAGAGTATCTACAAGCAGCTCTAGTGATGATTCTATGGCCACAGTGACTTAGCAAAGAATTACACAGGAGGAGAACATGCCTGTTTTTTTTTAAATGCTAGAGTCAAAAATTCAAAAAGTTCCATGTCATGTGAATGAAATATAGTTTTTTTAACCTATTTTGTTCCATGTATATTTAGCTTTTGACATCATGAACCTACAACTATTTTTGTTCGTTTACTTAATAAGACTTTTCTTTTTCATTCTCATGACTACTGTCATGCAAGACTGTCCCATGGTCACAGTAGACTGTTTGAAACTTGTACTAAAATCAACAAAGAAGTGGTGCTTCTTGAAGTAAGGTAGAAGGATTTGATTGACACAGAATAAACTGAAAGTAGATCTCCACAGGATTGGAAGGAAATCTATTCCAAATGACTACTCTTATAATTAAGACAGATGAAATACAAGGAAGTGAGAGGGAGAACCCAAGATCATTCAATTAGGCAGTAACATTCTTACATTCTTATTCTTAAATCATTTTTAATTTAAAAATCACGTAATTTTTAAATCATTTAAATTCATGAAACCTATTAAACCAATTAACCAGACAGTTCTGGAAAACAGTGTATTACAAGAAGTAGTTTGAGACTGGAAATGAAATTACAGCAGTATATCCATTTTTAACAGTACTGAAATTTTCATCAGATGACTGTGTGTTACTAAAAACTCGTAAAATGTTATTTTCTTCACTTATTCTTAGCCATGCATTCAATGTCATTGTGTAATCACTTTTCTTGTCTGTGTGGACACAGTTCTTGAGATAACCACATAGCCTCTTGAAATTGCAAACTTACCAGGCGTGGTGGCTCACACCTATAATCCCAGCATTTTGGGAGGCCAAGGCGAGAGGATGGCCAGAGGTCAGGGGTTCGAGACCAGCCTGGGCAACTTGGTGAGACCTCATCTCTACAATAAATAAATAAATAATTATCTGGGCATGGTGATGTGTGCCTGTAGTTCCAGCTACTTGGACGGCTGAGGCAGAAGGATTGCCTGAGCCCAGCAGGTCGAGGTTGTGGTGGATGTGAGCATGCCATTGCCCTCCAGCCGGGGAGACAGAGTGAGACACCAACACACAAACAAATAAAAAATAAAGTAATACAATTTCAAACTTTATAATTCACATGATTTCAAAAAGAAAAAAATGCATGAAACTTTTGTGATTTGAGCTAAAGAGATCATGTGGAAAGTAGTATATTTCTTTCTCAAATTTTTGTTAAAAAATTAGTATCTTACCCCTTTTCAGCAAGTGCAGTACAAGAGAAAGAAATACCTGTGGTGAAGTGAGGATTAGAACTTTCTGTCTGATAGGAAAAGATTTTCCAGACCAGATTTTCCAGAAAATGAAGTAGAAAATTCTTCGTCTATGAGATTGTAGTAACAATGTTCTGAAGACCAAGAGGAAGAGAGGAAGCAAATTGAAGAAATCTCGAACTAAGGCCAGTGACTTGGTTGAGCTTGTTTTGTATGCTTGTTTGTTTGTTTTCAGTTGGAGTCTTACTCTGTCATCCAGGCTGGAGTGCAGTGGCACACTCACTGCCACTGTAGCCTCGACTTGCTGGGCTCAGGCGAACCTTGCACCTCAGCCTTCCAAGTAGCTGGAACCACAGGCATGCGCCACCATGCCTGTCTAATTTTTTTTTGATTTACTGTAGAGACATGGTATTACCAAGTTACCCAGGCTGTTCTCAAACCCCTGAACTCAGGCAGTCCTCTCACTTCCGCCTCCCAAAGTGCTGGGATTACAGGTGTGAGCTATCATGCCTGGCAGTTGAGCTTGTTATAAAGCATGGGCAGATGCCACATGAAAACGAGAACATGCAGTGTACAATTTACCATCAATGAACCTGTGAGAAATATCGAATCTTATCTAAATTGGTGCCATCTCAAATGACAAATAAAATACAGGGTTATGGCCCACCCTTCTCAAGTGACAATTCCTAACCTCAGTGATGAACATTTTCGTGGGATATGTGTTGTGTCTCTGTCTTGCAGTCCTAAGTGGTCTCACTGCATATTCATTCATGTCACAAATGTTGACTGGGTGTCCATAAGGTGCATAGAACTATTGTAGAAACTTCCCAGCAAGTCCTTGTTTCTAGAGACAGAATAAATGACAAATAACAAAGAAATAAAGATACAATAAATCCAGTGGTGTTAAGAACTACACAAATAAACATAGGCTAGTTTGAGAGTGAGGTAGGAGAATGGAATTGCAAAGACTTAAAGCTTTCCAGAAATGAAGAAAGAAAGCCAAGATGAAGGGATTCAAGGGAAAGAAAAAGGAGAACAGGTGAGAGACTACAAAGTGTCAGGCAATGCAGGGGCTGGGGCTACATTAAGGCCTTTGGCTTTGACATAGATTTAGTTGAGAAGTCATTAGGGGGCTTTGAACAGGGAGAGACTTGACTTACATTTTAACAGGTTTACTCTGACTTTGGGGTGGGGAAATGTTGAATGGGGCAAGAATGAGAAGAAAGCTAAGAGCCTGCTTCTTCTATCCAGGTGAATAAAACGAATGACATGGACTTACCTTGCCAAGAAACTCTTCCAGTGTCATAGGAATTTCTGTTAAAAGCCAGAAAAATAAAATGGATTTTTCTGACTTTTAACACATATTAAGTTGAAAGCAGAAGATTAAGCTTCCTTGATCACACTGCAAATATTAAGACAGAGAAGTTAAATATTCCTAATGAGGCACATTTCTGCTGTATCTTTTCTTATAAAAGAAAAACACATGCACACATAGTTTAAGCATAAACTATATTGCTTTCTATATAGGTACAACATAAGCAATCAATACTTTAGTTATAAACTATGGAGACCATCATGCCTGCAAATGTCCTGAGGTTCCATCATTTGAAGTAATTATTTCTTTATTAACTATTATACATTCTCAGTGTGGCTCTTTAAATTTCCAGAATAAGCTTAATTTCTAATTTGTACGAGCAGATGATGAGACTAAGGTGCTGGCAGACTGCTTATAAGAAGTGACATCTTGGGACACCTGGGAAGATGGCAACACCATAGGTGAACTTGTGAGATTCTCCAAATGTGAGTTCCCAAAAAGACTCTTACTTTTCTTACCCTATCCCCCAGCCCACCACCAGCCACTCTGGTCCAAGTCCCAGGGACCTTTGGTCTCACGCAGGGCTGGATGTTGTGGCCCCCTGTTGCTGCTGTTCCACCACATGTGTGGGAGTCTTGGGTCTCAGCTAGCTCCCTGGCTACCTTGTCTCTCACCCGGCACCCAGCACCAAGTCGCCGGTCACTCAGGGAGGCTCTGGGCACCCACCCCTCAGAAACACTGGTCCCATCCCCGGCTGAAGTACCCTGTGGGGGGCCCAGGACCACTCTCGCCACTCACCACTGACCCGCTGGAGATTTGGAGCTCTGGAGTTCCAGGCCCACCCTGACTGAGGCACTCAGCATGTGACCCCAAACTTGGGGACCCAGACAAGCAGAGAGAAATGGATCTACAAAAGAGAATCTGCCTCCACCATTCTCCAGGCAGAGATTCCATTACCCCGCCCACATATCAACAACCCCCACCTCGGAACCTAAGATAACGTTGCTAAACAGGAGACAAAGCCCCACCCCTACACTGAAGCAAATAAAAGCAACTCCCATGTAGCAAAACCCAAACTGCGAGTAAATCTACCTGCCTGCAATGAAAAACAAAGGGGAGAGGCTGGAGATCAGAGCTGAAGTGATTTTAGTCTGATCTCTTATTGTGACTTATGATTTTATCATTTTGACTGTTTATTTTGATCCCATTTGTTGTTTGCCTTCTGATTTACACTGTTTCATGATTATATTGGTCTGTCTCTGTGCAGCTATCAGTATTCTTTAGGAAATCTTTCTTACGTGTCTTTTTTGACTTCTTTCCGGCCTTGTGTCTCTTTCTCACCTGATAGTTGGTACCTATGTCTGCTTTCCCTCTCATTCTTCTTTCTGTCTAACTTCCTACTGATCCCCCACTTCCTCCATTATTTTCCTCTTTTATACCCACATTTTAATCTAGGGACCAAGACTACATACTGCTACACGGGGAGATTGTAAAGCAAAGGGAACTGGGTTCCAGTGTGCTCATACACCTGTTCGTGGATGCTAGAATCAACATATACATTCTGAACCACAGCTTCCCCCTCAAAACAGCAAAAAATACAGTCTGCAGCCCACACTCCAACCTCAAAAGTGAACAAAGCCAGAAGACCCTCAAAAGGAAGAACAGGATATTGCAGAAGAGAAACAAAAGCAACCCCACCTTCTCTCAAAAACAGAATTAACGAAGGGCAGGGAAAGGTGGAGAGAGAGAAAAATCTACACAAATGAAGAAAAACCAAAAGAAGAGTATGGGTCTCTCCCAGAATGCTGGAAGGGCAGAAATTGAGAAAACTGACTTCGGAATACAAACAATGAAGAGACCACAGAATGAAGGGTCTCAAACTACAAACCTAGATATCAAAACATTAATGGAAAGATTAAAAAGAATTTAGAAGACAAAAGAAGAAACTAGGAAGGAGCTGAAATCTGAGATAACAGTAATAAAGAATAATGTGAATGAAATAAACAACAAACTTATAAGCATGGAAGGCAGAATTACCCAAGCAGAAGAAAGAATCTCAGAGCTTGAGGACCAAAATATAGAACTAACCCAAACTTTTAAAAACACAGAAAATAAGCTCAAAAAGAAAAAACAAAACCTTCAAGAGATGAGCAATTAATTCAAGAGACCGAACCTAAGAGTAATTAGCCTTCCTGAGGAAGAAAGAGAGACAGAGGCCAAACTTTCCATGAGATCATTCAAGAAAACTTCCCTTATCTAATCAATGATGCAAAATTTCAAACACAAGAGATTCAGAGAATCCCTGCAAGGCAACAAATGAGAATACCAACTCTTAGACACATAATAATTCACCTAAACAAAGTAGGCATAAAAGAAAAAATTCTAAAGGCAACAAGAGAAAAAGGCCACATCACCTACCATGGAAGACCAATCAGAATAGGAGCAGATTTATCTACAGAAACCCTGCAGGATAGGAGAGCTTGGAACCCTATCTTCAAAGTCCTAAAAGAGAAACAATTTCAACCAAGAATAACCTACCCGGCCAAGCTAAACTTCATCAGTGAGGGAGAATTAAAATATTTCCCAGATAGCCAATCCTTAAGAACTTATGCTGCCACCAAACCACCTCTACATGAAACGCTTAAGAAAATACTAAACACAGAAGAAAAGGAAAAAGGAACAACGTTCTTCACAAGAGTACAGGTAATAGAATAAAATATATGTGAACCAATCCTAAAACCAAAAGAAAAACAAAAAAACCAAGTGGAAGAAGAACAACTCTATAAGAACTCTATGATAGGGATGAACTCTCACATTTCAATAATTAGCCTGAATGTGAATGGACTAAATGCACCACTGAAAAGATATAGAGTGGCAAAATGGATAAAATATTACCAGGCAAAAATATACGGCCTTCAAGAGACCCATCTCACTAGAAGGACATATACAGACTCAAACTAACAGAATGGGAAACAAATTTTCAGGCGAATGGAACACAAAAGAAAGGAGGAGTCACGATCCTACTTTCAGACAAAATACCATTTAAGCTATCAAAAATTTAAAAAGATACAGAGAGCCACTACATAATGATAAAAGGTTCACTCCATCAACAAGAAATATTTATCCTAAACATATATGCACCCAACATAGGTGCACCAACGTTTATACAGCAACTTCTAGAAAAACTAACGAAAGATATTGACTCTAACACCATCATAACTGGGGACTTTAATACCCCACTCACAACCTAGATAGATCATCAGGACAAAAAATCAGCAAGGAGATTCGGAATCTCAATGTGACTCTGGACCAAATGGACTTAATTGATACCCACAGAACACTCCATCCAAAGACTACAGAATACACATTTTACTCATCACCACATAGAACGTATTCTAAGATCGACCACATAATTGGCCATAAGTCAAGCATAAGCAAATTCAAAAGGACCGAAATTCTACCATGCACCTTCTCAGACCACAGTGGAATAAAAATAAACATTGACACCAACAAGGTCCCACCAAAACCCACAAAGACATGGACACTAAACAGCATGATTCCAAACAACTGCTGGGTCAATGATGAAATCAAAACAAAGATCAAAAGATACCTGGAAACAAATTAAAATGAAAAACCATCTTACCAAAATCTCTGGGACACCTTGAAAGCTGTAGTAAGAGGGGAATTTATATCCCTACAAACACACATGAAGAAAATAGAAGGAACACAAATTAACTGCCTAACAAGCCACCTAAGGAAGCTGGAAAACCAAGACCACAAAAACCCTAATTTCAGCAGAAGAATCCACATCACCAAAATAAAAACCCAAATCCGGGACATAGAAGACAAAAAGATAATACAAAAAAATCAATAAAACAAAAAGCTGGTTCTTCAAAAGGATAAATAAGATGGATGGTCCCCTAGCTAGAATGACGAAGAAAAAAAGAGAAAAAACCTATATAAGCACAATCAGACACACAAAAGATGAAGTCACATCTTACCCTGAAGAAATACAAAAGATCATTAGAGACTACTATGTACACTTGTATAGAAACAAACTTGAAAACCTTAAGGAAATGGAGGACTTTCTTACATCAAACAACCTACCTAGGTTGGAACAAGAAGAAATTGAGACCCTAAAAAGCCCAATAAAAATCAATGAAATCGACTATGTAATAAGAAAACTACCTACAAAAAAAATCCCTGGTCCAGATGGTTTTCCAGCAGAATTCTACAAGACATTTAAGGAGGAGCTGATACCAATCCTACTGAAGATATTCCAGGCGATATAAAGAGATGGAACTCTCCCCAAATCATTTTGCAAAGCCAACATCACATTGATACCCAAGCCAGGTAAAGATCCAACAAAGAAAGAGAACTACAGGTCAATATTTTTGATGAACATAGATGCTAAATTTCTCAACAAGATCCTAGCAAACCAGATTCAACAATACATCTCAAAAATCATCCATCATGACCAAGTAGGCTTCATACCTGGGATGCAAGGCTGGTTCAACATTCGTAAAATCATAAATATAATTAAATACATCAACAGATGTCAAAACAAAAACCACATGATTATATCATTAGATGCAGAAAAAGCTTTTGATAAAATCCAGCACCCCTTTTTGATAAAAACCCTCAAACATCTAGGCATATGGGGAACATACCTCAAAATAGTAAAAGCCATCTATGAGAAACCCACAACCGGCATGCTCCTAAATGGACAAAAATTGGAACCATTTGCCCTGAAAACTGGAACATGACAAGGACGCCCACTCTCACCCTCCTGTTCAACATAGTATTGGAATTACTGGTTCGAGCAATCAGAGAAGAGAAGGCAATCAGGGGTATCCAAATTTGAAATGAGGAAGTCAAGTTATCTCTCTTTGCAGACGATATGATTGTGTACCTTGAAAACCCAAGAGAATCTGTTAAAACCTCCTTACACTGATAAAGACCTTTGGCAACGTCTCAGAATACAAAATAAATGTGAAAAAGACAATTGCATTTCTTTACACCAATAATAAACAAACAGAAACCCAAATAAAAAACACAATTCCATTCACAATAGCCACAAAAAAGTGAAATACCTTGGCATCTTCCTAACCAGAGACGTGAAAGACCTTTACACTGAAAACTACAAAACACTGCTCAAAGAAATCAAAGATGACACAACAAGTGGAAAAATATCCAATGCTCATGGACTGGAAGAACCAACATTGTGAAGATGTCCATCTTACCTAAGGTAATCTACAAATTCAATGTTTGGTATTGGTACAGGAACAGGTATATAGATCAATAGAGTAGAACTGAGATTCCAGAAGCAAAACCTCAATTTCTCAACCAACTCATCTTCAACAAAGCCTCCACCACCTACCACTGGGGAGAGGAGAACCTATTCAGTAAATGGTGCTTTGAAAACTGGCTGACTACATGCAGAAGACTGAAACAGGACCCCTATCTATCCCCATGCACAAAGGTTAACTCCAAATGGATCAGAGACCTAAATGTGAAACCTCAAACCATAAGAACTTTAGAAAATGAAGGACATACCCTCATGGAAATTGATACTGTCATCCAATTCCTGAACAAAACCTGAAACCCACAGGTCGTAAGAGAGAAGATAGACAAGTGGGAATTTATTAAACTGACAAGCTTCTGCAAAGCCAAAGAAACCATCAAGAGAGCAGGGAGACAGCCCATAGACTAGGAAAAAGTATTTGCCAACATCAGGTCTGACAAAGGCTTAACATCCTGGATCTACAAGGAACTCAAACGTGCTGAAAAGAAAAAAAAAAGCAACCCCATTATAAAATGGGCAAAAGATATGAACAGACACTTCACAAAGGAAGACATCTGAGCAGCCAACAGACACATGAAGTAATGTTCAACCTCACTAATCATCAGGGATATGCAAATCAAAACCACACTGCGGTACCTCCTAATTCCAGTCACAATGGCAATTATCAAAAAACTCAAAAAATAACAGCTGCTGGAGAGGGTGTGGTGAAAAGGGAACACTCCTACACTGTTGGTGGGAGTGTAAACTAGTGCAACCGCTGTGGAAAGCAGTGTGGTGATTCCTAAAAGCTCTAAATATCAACCTCCCATATGACCCCGCAATCGCTCTACTGGGAATATATCCTGAAGAACTAAAATCACTCTATAAAAAAGATACCTGCACACGTATGTTTATCGCAGCATTGTTCACAATAGCAAGAACCTGGAAGCAACCATGCTGCCCATCAAAAGAGGATTGGATTAGAAAATGTGATACATATACACGATGGACTACTACGCAGCCATAAAAAAGAACAAAATCATGAATTTCACAGCAACCTGGATGGAACTAGAGTCTATCATACTGAGTGACCTCTCACAGAAACAAAGATCTGAGTATCACATGTTCTCACTCATATAGTGGACCTTGAACATCCAGTGTAATACTATAAAAAAATGACTGGAGATGGGAGCAAGATGGCGACGGCATAGGTGAACTTGTGAGATTCTCCAAACGTGAGTTCCCAAAAAGACTCTAACTTCTCTTCCCCCCTCCCCCAGCCCACAACCAGCTGCACTGGTGCGAGGCCCAGGGACCTTCGGTCCCACTCAGGGCTAGATATTGCAGCCCCATGCTGCTGCTCTTCCACTGCATTCATGGGAGTCTTGGGTCCCAGCCCCCTCCCAGCTCCCTCCCTGGCTACATCGTCTCCAGCCCGGCACCTGGCACCAAGCAGCCGGTCACTCAGGGAGGCTCCTGGTGCCCACCCCTCAGAGACACTGGTCCCATTCCTGGCTGAAGTACCCTGTGGGGGGTCAGAGCCACTTTCGCTGCTCACCGCCTGTCCTTTGGATCTTTGGAGCTCTGGAATTCCGGGCCCACTCTGGCTGAGGCACTCAGCGTGAGACCCCAAGCTGGGGGACCCAGACAAATGGTGAAAAACAGATCTGCAAAAACTGCCTCGTTATTCTCTGGGCAGAGACTTCCATTACCCCACCCACCTATCAGGAAGCTTTTACCTTAATTCCGAAGGCAATAGCACAAAACAGGAGACAAAGTCCCACCCCTACGCTGCAATGAAAAACAAAGGGGAGAGGCCAGAATCGGAGATCACAGAAGTGACTTTAGTCTGATCGCTTATTTTGACTTATGATTTTATCATTGTAACTGTTGGTTTTGATCACATTTGTTGTTTGTCTTCTGACTTACACTGTTTCTTGATTTTATTGGCCTGTCTCTGTGTAGCTGTCAGTCCTCTTTAGGGAATCTTTCTTATATGTCTTTCTTCACTTCTTCCTGGTCTTGTGTCTCTTCCTCAGCTGATAGTTGGTATGTATATCTGTTTTCCCTCTAGCTCTTCTCTCTTTCTAACTCCCTATTGACCCCTCCTTCCTCCATTATTTTCCTCTTTTATACCCCCCTTTTTAATCTAGGGACCAAGACTACATACTGTGGAATGGACAGATTGTAAGGCAGAGGGAAATAGGTCCCAGTGTGCTCATACACCTGTTCATGCAGCATATACATTCTGAACCACAGCTTCCCTCTCAATTAAACCTCAAAACTGCAAAAAGTACAGATTTCAGCCTATGCTCCAACCTGAAAAGTGAACAAAGCCAGAAGACCCTCATAAGGAAGAACAGGATATTGCAGAAGAGGAATAAAAGTAATCCCATTTTTCCTCAAAAAAAGAATTAAAGAAGGGGGGGAAAGGGGGGAGAGAGAGAAAAATCTACACAAATGAAGAAAAACCAAAAGAAGACTATGGGTCTCTCCCAGAACCCTGGGAGGGCAGACACTGAGAAAACTGACTTCGGAATGCAAGCAATGAAGAGCCCCCAGAATGAAGGGTCTCAAATTACAAACGTAGATATTAAGACAATAATGGAGAGATTAAAAAGAATTGAGGAGACACAAGAAGAAACTAGGAAGGAGCTGATATCTGAGATAACAGTAATAAAGAATAATGTGAATGAAATAAATAACAAACTGATATGCATGGAAAGCAGAATTACCCAAGCAGAAGAAAGAATCTCCGAGTTTGAGGACCAAAATATAGAACTAACCCAAACTTTAAAAACACAGAAAATAAGCTCAAGAGACAGAACAAAACCTTCAAGAGATGAGCGATTACCTCAAGAGGCCTAATCTAAGAGTAATTGGACTTCCTGAAACAGAAACAGAGACAGAGACCACACGGGAACAAACTTTCCATGAGATCATTCAAGAAAACTTCCCTTATCTAATCAGTGATGCAAAATTTCAAACACAAGAGATTCAGAGAACTCCTGCAAGTCAACAAATGAGAAGACCAACTCCTAGACACATAATAATTCGCCTAAATAAAGTAGGCACAAAAGAAAAAACACTAATGGCAGCAAGAGAAAAAGACCAGATCACCTACCATGGAAGACCAATCAGAATAGCAGCAGATTTATATACAGGAACCCTGTAGGCTAGGAGAGCTTGGAGCCCTATATTCAAAGTCCAAAAAGATAAACAATTTCAACCAAGAATAACCTACACGGCCAAGCTAAGCTTCATCAGTGAGGGAGAATTAAAATCTTTCCCAGATATCCAATCCCCAAGAACTTATGCTGCCACCAAACCATCTCTACATGAAAAACTTAAGAAAGTACTAAACACAGAAGAAAAGGAAAAAAGAACAACATTCTTCACAAGAGTACAGGGAAAAGAATAAAATATACACGAACCAACCCCAAAACCAAAAGAAAGACAAAAAAGAAAAAATAAAAAACCAAGTGGAAGAACAACAACTCAACAAGAACTCGATGATAGGGATGAACTCTCACATTTCAATAATTAGCCTGAATGTGAATGGACTAAACGCACTACTGAAAAGACATAGAATGACAAAATGGATAAAGTATCACCAGGCAACAATATACTGCCTTCAAGAGACCCATCTCACTAGAAAGGACAGACACAGACTCAAAGTAAGAGGATGGGAAACACATTTTCAGGCTAATGGAACACAAAAGAAAGGAGGAGTCGCGATCCTAATTTCAGACAAAATACCATTTAAGCTATCAAAAATTAAAAAAGATACAGAGGGCCACTACATAATGATAAAAGGTTCACTCCATCAACAAGAAATATCTATCCTAAACACATATGCACCCAACATAGGTGCATCAACATTGATAAAGCAACTTCTAGGAAAAATAAAGAAAGACATTGACTCTAACACCATCATAACTGGGGACTTTAATACACCACTCACAACCCTAGACAGATCATCAGGACAAAAAATCAGCAAGGAGATCTGGAACTTAATGAGACTTTGGACCAAATGGACTTAATTGATACCTACAGAACATTCCATTCAAAGATCACATAATACACATTCTACTCATCACTGCATGGAACATATTCTAAGATCAACCACATAATTGGACACAAATCAAGAATAACCAAATTTAAAAGGACTGAAATTCTACCATGCACCTTCTCGGACCACAGTGGAATAAAAATAAACATTGACATCAACAAGTTCCCCCAAAAACCCACAAAGACATAGACACTAAACAGCATGATGCTAAACAACTCCTGGGTCAATGATGAAATCAAAACAGAGATCAAAAGATACCTGGAAATGAAAATGAAGAAACATCTTACCAAAATCTCTGGGACACCTTAAAAGCTGTAATAAGAAGGGAATTTATATCCCTACAAACACACATGAGGAAAATGGAAGGAACACAAATTAACAAACTAACAAGCCACCTAGAGAAGCTGGAAAAACAAGACCACAAAACCCTAATTTCAACAGAAGAATCCAGATCACCAAAATAAAAGCCCCAATCCAGGACATAGAAGACAAAAAGATAATACAAAAAAAATCAATGAAACAAAAAGCTGGTTCTTCAAAAGGATAAACAAGATGGATGGTCCCCTAGCTAGCCTGACCAAGAAAAAACGAGAAAAAAACCAAATAAGTACAATCAGAAACACAAAAGGTGAAGTAACCTCTGACCCTGAAGAAATACAAAAGATCATTAGAGACTACTACGTACACCTGTATGGAAACAAACTTGAAAACCTTAAGGAAATGAGGACTTTCTAACATCACACAACCTACCTAGGTTAGAACAAGAAGAAATTGAGACCCTAAATAGACCAATAACAATCAAAGAAATCGACTATGTAATAAGAAAACTACCTACAAAAAAAAGCCCTGGTCCAGATGACTTTCCAGCAGAATTCTACAAAACATTTAAGGAGGAACTGATACCAATCCTACTGAAGGCATTCCAAGCGATTGAAAAAGATGGAATTCTTCCCAAATCATTTTACAAAGCCAACATCACATTGATACCCAAGACAGGTAAAGATCCAACAAAGAAAGAGAACTACAGGCCAAAATCTTTGATGAACATAGATGCTAAAATTCTCAACAAGATCCTAGCAAACTGGATTCAACAATACATCTAAAAAATCATCCATCATGACGAAGTAGGCTTTATTCCTGGGATGTAAGTCTCATTCAACATTCGTAAAACCAAAAATGCGCTCCCGCCCGGCAATCCAACCTCCCACCCGGCGCTCCCTCCGCCCGGTGCTCCCGCCGCCCCTCCCACCAGTGCTCTGGGACGGGTAGCTCATCACAACCCAGCCCGAGGAGATCCACACCAAACCACTTCAAGGAAGACCTGCTGGGATTGCTGCCACATCTCTTGTGTCTGAGATTGTCCTGCCCGCCTGCGTGGGGCTTCTGTTGCCTGCTCGGAGGCAGGCAGCCATCTTGTTTCTGTCCGGCCCCACCCCCTCTGGGGCGAGCAGATGAGATAGCACCACCTGCTGGCGATTCAAGGTAACAACACCGAAACGGGAGAAATAAGCTTGATAAAGACATAGACCAAACTGCTGAAGGAAGGTTGAACTGAACTGTCCTTCACAGCAGATCAGGGGCAATTGACTCTAACTGCAAACTAATTTACCAGCTTGAAAAGAAAACTAGAAATAAGACCTGAAAGGACATTGGACTTAAACAAAAGATCTCAGAGTGTGCTTCATTGATTCTATCAGTTTAATGACTTAATTCTATTCCTACTGTGTTGTTCCCTTTTTTCTCTTTTCCTTTTCCTTTTCTTCTCTTTTCTTCTGTCTGTAAACCATGTCTTTGTATAGAGGAACAGCACACCAATAAGGTGGTTGGATAGCTGGTATGTTAGCATCACTATATGTTTTATTTTTGTTTGTATGAGAGTTGGTTCGACTGTAGCTGTGGTCCATCGTTTTTATCTGTTTAGGTATAGGCCTCTCTCTCTATTTGTTGGCACACTCGTTAGTTTCCTCCCTTACTCCTCTATCTCTCCACTCCCCTCTTCAACCCACTATCAGCTCCATTCTCTCCCCTCTGCTAACCACATTTTATTTCAGGGAGTAAACCTACAGCCCCACTACACGGACAGATTCCAGGGTAGTGGGAAGTGGGTTCCACATTATCCACACACCTGTCAGCGAATACCAGGACCTGCAGACAGATTTTGAATCACAGCTCTCCCCTTAAATACATCTCAAAACTGCAAAAAGGACCACCTCCAACCTACAGTGCAACTTCAGAATTGAACAAAGTAAGAGGACATACATAAAGAATGGGAGATTGAACAAACATAAGTAAAACCAATCCCTTTACCCCTGAATAACAAAATTAAAGAAGAAGGTGACGTGGAGGGAAGGAAGAAGTAGGGAGGTGGAAAAACCGCACAAATGAAGAAAAACCAAAAGAAGACTATAGGTCTTACACAGACCCATGGGAGATCAGAGAATGAGAAAACAGATTCTGGAACACAGACAATGAAGAGTCCCCAGAATGACTGGCTACATGCAACAAACCCAGACATCAAGACATTAATGGAGAAAATTTTAAAAATTGAGGAGAGACAAGAGGAAAATAGGAAGGAGCTGATGTCAGAAATGACAGCAGTAAAGAATACTGTGATGGAAATGAACAACAGACTAATAAGCATGGAAAGCAGAATCAGCCAAGCAGAAGAAAGAATCTCAGAGCTCGAAGACCAAAACACAGAACTAACCCAAGCTGTCAAAAGCATGGAAAAGAAGCTCAAAAAGACAGAACAAAACCTGCAAGACATGAATGATCACTTCAAGAGACCAAACCTAAGAGTAATTGGGCTTCCTGAGGCAGACAGAGAAACAGAAGCCACACTGGAACAAACATTTCATGAAATCATTCAACAAAACTTGCCTCATCTCATCAAGGATGAAAAAATTCAAACACAAGAGATTCAGAGAACCCCTGCAAGACAACAAATAGGAAGAACAACACCCAGACACATAATAATTCGCCTAAACAAAGTAGCTATGAAAGGAAAAATTCTAAAGGCAGCAAGAGAAAAAGGCCAGACTACCTACCAGGGAAAACCAATTCGAATAGCAGCAGATTTATCCACAGAAACCCTTCAGGCTAGGAGAGCCTGGAGCCCTATCTTCAAAGTACTAGAAGAGAAACAATTTCAACCAAGAATAACCTACCCAGCCAAACTAAGCTTCATTAGTGAGGGAGAATTAAAATCTTTTCCAGACATCCAATCCCTAAGAACCTACGCTGCCACCAGACCACTGCTACAAGAAACACTTAAGAAAGTACTGAACACAGAAGAAAAAGAAAAAAGAACATCAGCATTCTTCACAAGAGTACAGGCAAAAGATTAAAAACACACCTGAACCAACTCCAAAACCCAAAGAAAGACAATAAATAAACAGGAGCAACTCTGTAAGAATCTTATGACAGGGATCAACTCTTGCATTTCAATTATTAGCCTAAATGTGAACGGACTAAATGCACCACTGAAAAGACATAGATTGGCAAAATGGATAAAATATCATCAGGCAACAATCTATTGCCTTCAAGAGACTCACCTCACTAGAAAGGACACCCACAGACTCAAAGTAAGAGGATGGGAAACAAACTTCCAGGCGAAAGGAATATAAAAGAAAGGAGGAGTAGCCATCTTAATTTCAGACAAAATATCCTTCAAACTATTAAAAATCGAAAAAGATACAGAAGGCCACTGCATAACGATAAAAGGTTCACTCCATCAACAAGAAATATCTATCCTAAACATATATGCACCCAACATAGGTGCGCCAACTTTCATAAAGCAACTTCTTGGAAAACTAAAGAAAGATATTGACTCTAACACTATCATAACTGGGGACTTTAATACCCCACTCACGACCCTAGACAGATCATCAGGACAATAAATCAGCAAGGAGATCTGGAACCTCAATGTGACTTTGGACCAAATAGACTTAATTGATACATACAGAACACTCCATCCAAAGACCACAGAATACACATTCTACTCATCACCACATGGAACATATTCTAAGATTGACCACATACTCGGCCATAAATCAAGTATAAGCAAATTTAAAAGGACCGAAATTCTACCAAACACCTGCTCGAACCACAGTGGAATAAAAATAAACATTGACACCAACAAAGTCCCTCCAAAACCCACAAAGACATGGACACTAAACAGCATGATGCTAAACAACTCCTGGGTCAACGACCAAATCAAAACAGGGATCAAAAGATACCTGGAAACAAATGAAAATGAAGAAACATCTTACCAAAATCTCTGGGATGCCCTGAAAGCTGTAGTAAGAGGGGAATTTATATCCCTACAAACACACATGAAGAAAATGAAAGGAACAGAAATTCACAACCTAACAAGCCACCTAAAGAAGCTGGAAAAGCAAGACCACAAAAACCCTAATTTCAGCAGAAGAATCCAGATCACCAAAATAAAAACCCAAATCCAGGACATAGAAGACAAAAAGATAATTGAAAATATCAATGAAACAAAAAGCTGGTTCTTCGAAAGAATAAACAAGATTGATGGTCCCCTAGTTAGACTGACCAAGAAAAAACGAGAAAAAAAACAAATAAGCATAATCAGAAACACAAAAGATGAAGTCACATCTGACCCTGAAGAAATACAAAAGATCATTAGAGACTACTTACATACACTTGTATGGAAACAAACTTGAAAACCACAAAGAAATGGAGGACTTTCTGACATCACACAACCTACCTAGGTTGGAACAAGAAGAAATTGAGACCCTAAATAGACCAATTACAATCAAGGAAATCGACTACATAATAAGAAAACTTCCTACAAAAAAAAGCCCTGGTCCAGATGGCTTTCCAGCAGAATTCTACAAGACATTCAAGGAGGAGCTGATACCAATCCTACTGAAGGTATTCCAGGCGATTGAAAAAAATGGAACTCTCCCCAAATCATTTTATGAAGCCAACATCACATTGATACTCAAGCCAGGTAAAGATCCAACAAAGAAAGAGAACTACAGGCCAATATCTTTGATGAACATAGATGCTAAAATTCTCAACAAAATCCTAGCAAACAGGATTCAGCAATACATCTCAAAAATCATTCACCATGACCAAGTAGGCTTCATTCCTGGCATGCAAGGCTGGTTCAACATTCGTAAAACCATAAATGTAATTAAATACATCAACAGATGTCAAAACAAAAACCACATGATCATATCATTAGATGCAGAAAAAGCTTTTGATAAAATCCAGAACCCCTTCTTGATAAAAACCCTTGAACATCTAGGCATACGGGGAACATACCTCAAAATAATAAAAGCCATCTACGAGAAACCTACAGCCAGCATACTGCTAAATGGACAAAAATTGGAACCAATTCCCCTGAAAACTGGAACTAGACAAGGATGCCCACTCTCTCCCCTCCTGTTCAACATAGTATTGGAAGTCCTGGCTAGAGCAATCAGAGAAGACAAGGCAATCAGAGGTATTCAAATAGGAAAAGAGGAAGTCAAGTTATCTCTCTATGCAGATGATATGATGGTGTACCTTGAAAACTCAAGAGAATCTGTCAAAGGCCTCCTTACATTGATAAAGGCCTTTGGCAAAGTCTCAGGATACAAAATAAATGTACAAAAGACAATCGCATTTCTCTACACCAATAATAAACAAACAGAAACCCAAATAAAAAACACAATTCCATTCACAATAGCCACAAAAAAAATGAAATACCTTGGCATCTTCCTAACCAGAGATGTGAAAGACCTTTACAATGAAAATTACAAAACACTGCTCAAAGATATCAAAGCTGACATGAACAAGTGGAAAAATATCCCAAGCTCATGGATCGGAAGAATCAACATTGTGAAGATGTCCATCTTACCTAAGGCAATCTACAAATTCAATGCAATACCCATTAAATTGCCAATAACATTCTTCTCAGACCTAGAAAAAACAACACAGGAATTCATATGGAAACACAAACGTCCAAGAATAGCCAGAACAATCCTCAGCAAAAAAAAACAAAGCAGGTGGTATCACAATACCAGACTTCAAACTTTACTATAAAGCTACAATCATCAAAACAGCTTGGTATTGGTACAAGAACAGGCATATAGATCAATGGAACAGAATTGAGATTCCAGAAGCAAAACCTCAATTTCTCAACCGACTCATCTTCAACAAAGCCCCCACCACCTACCACTGGGGAGAGGAGAACCTATTCAGTAAATGGTGCTGGGAAAACTGGCTGACCACATGTAGAAGATTGAAACAGGACCCCTATCTATCCCCATGCACAAAGGTTAACTCCAAATGGATCAGAGACCTAAATGTAAAACCTCAAACCATAAGAACCTTAGAAAAGGCAGGAAATACTCCCATGGAAATCGGAACTGGCATCCAATTCCTGTACAAAACCCGAAACCCAGAGGAATTAAGAGAGAAGATAGACAAATGGGACCTTATTAAACTGACAAGCTTCTGC
Organism: Cephalopachus bancanus; assembly: GCA_027257055.1. Lineage (NCBI taxonomy): Eukaryota > Metazoa > Chordata > Mammalia > Primates > Tarsiidae > Cephalopachus > Cephalopachus bancanus. The sequence goes on along the minus strand of JAPVLO010000676.1, from coordinate 480,311 downwards.
AAAGCCAAAGAAAACATCAAGAGAGCAGGGAGACAGCCTACAGACTGGGAAAAAGTATTTGCCAACTCTAGGTCTGACAAAGGCTTAACATCCTGGATCTACAAGGAACTGAAACGTACTGAAAAGAAGAAAACAAACAACCCCATTATAAAATGGGCAAAAGATATGAACAGACACTTCACAAAAGAAGACATTCGAGCAGCCAACAAACACATGAAGAAATTCTCAACCTCACTAATCATCAGGGAGATGCAAATCAAAACCACACTGAGATACCACCTAACTCCAGTCAGAATGACCATTATCAACAACTCAAAAAATAACAGCTGCTGGAGAGGGTGTGGTGAAAAGGGAACACTTCTACACTGTTGGTGGGAGTGTAAGCTAGTGCAACGTCTGTGGAAAGCAGTGTGGCAATTCCTGAAAGCTCTAAAAATTGACCTTCCATATGACCCTGCAATTCCCCTACTCGGAATATACCCTGAAGAACACAAATCACTCTATAAAAAAGACACCTGCACACGTATGTTTATCGCAGCATTGTTCACAATAGCAAGAACCTGGAAACAACCATGCTGCCCAACAAAAGAGGACTGGATTTTAAAAATGTGGTACATATACACGATGGAATACTACGCAGCCACGAAAAAGAACAAAATCATGAATTTCTCAGCAACCTGGATGGAACTAGAGTCTATAATACTGAGTGACCTCTCACAGAAACAAAGATCAGAATATCACATGCTCTCACTCATATAATGGACCTTGAACATCCAATGTAGTACTATAAGAAAATGACTGATGGTACTGGGAAATTATGGGGGGGGTGGGATTAACAGTACCTAATATCTATCTGGGACTGGGAAAACACCTCTTATCAATAGGGTGCCTGAATGAAACGTAATTGTACACCTAACCCTTAACTGTACCTCACAAAACGATAATAAAAAATACTGATTAATTATAAAAAAGCCATAAATGCAATTAAATACATCAACAGATGTCAAAACAAAAACCACATGATTATATCATTAGATGCAGAATAAATTTTTGATAAAATTCAGCACCCCTTCTTGATAAAAACCCTTGAACATCTACGCATACATGGAACATACCTCAAAATAGCAAAAGTCATCCACGAATAACCCACAGACAGTGTACTCCTAAAGGGACAAAAATTGGAACCACTTCCCCTGAAAACTGGAACAAGACAAGGATGCCCAGTCTCACCCCTCCTGTTCAACACAGTATTGGAAGTCCTGGCTCGAGCAATCAGAGAAGAGAAGGCAATCAGGGGTATCCAAATTTGAAAAGAGGAAGTCAAGTTATCTCTCTTTGCAGATGATATGATTGTGTACCCTGAAAACCCAAAAGAATCTGTCAAAAACCTCCTTACACTGATAAAGGCCTTTGGCAAAGTCTCAGGATAGAAAATAAATGTATAAAAGACAATCGCATATCTTTACACCAATAATAAACAAACAGAAGCACAAATAAAAAACACAATTCCATTCACAATAGCCACAAAAAAAATGAAATATCTTGGCATCTTCTTAACCAGATACGTGAAAGACCTTTACACTGAAAACTACAAAACACTGCTCAAAGAAATCAAAGATGACACAAACAAGTGAAAAAATATTCCATGCTCATGGATTGGAAGAATCAACATTGTGAAGATGTCCATCTTACCTAAGGCAATCTACAAATTCAATGCAATACCCATCAAATTACCAGCAACATTCTTCTCAGACCCAGAAAAAACAACACAGGAATTCATATGGAAACACAGACGTCCAAGAATAGCCAGAACAATCCTCAGCAAGAAAAACAAAGCAGGTGGTATCACATTACCAGACTTCAACCTTTACTATAAAGCTACAATCATCAAAACAGCTTGGTATTGGTATAGGAACAGGCATATAGATCAATGGAATATAATTAGGATTCCAGAAGCAAAACCTCAATTTCTCAACCAACTCATCTTCAGCAAAGCCTCCACCACCTACCACTTGGAAGAGGAGAACCTATTCAGTAAATGGTGCTGGGAAAACTGACTGATCACATGCAGGAGATTGAAACAGGACCCCTATCTATCCCCATACACAAAGGTTAACTCCAAATGGATCAGAGACCTAAATTTAAAACCTCAAACCATAAGAACCTTAGAAAATGGAGGAAATACCCTCATGGAAATCAGAACTGGCATCCAATTCCTGAACAAAACCCAAAACCCATAGGTCATAAGAGAGAAGATAGACAAGTGGGAATTTATTAAACTGACAAGCTTCTGCAAAGCCAAAGAAACCATCAAGAGAGCAGGGAGACAGCCTACAGGCTGGGAAAAAGTATTTGCCAGCACCGGGTCTGACAAAGGCTAAACATCCTGGATCTACAAGGAACTCAAACATGCTGAAAAGAAAAAAACAAACAACCCCATTATAAAATGGGCAAAAGATTTGAACAACCACTTCACAAAGGAAGACATCCAAGCAGCCAACAGACACATGAAGAAATATTCAACCTCACTAATCATCTGGGAGATGCAAATCAAAACCACACTGAGATACCACCTAATGCCAGTCAGAATGGCAATTATCAACAACTCAAAATATAACAGCTGCTGGAGAGGGTGTGGAGAAAAGGGATACTTCTACACTGTTGGTGGGAGTGTAAACTAGTGCAACCACTGTGGAAAGCAGTGTGGCAATTCCTAAAAGCTCTAAATATCAACCTCCCATATGACCCCGCAATCGCCCTACTGGGAATGTATCCTGAAGAACTAAAATCACCCTATAAAAGAGATACCTACACACGTATGTTTATCGCAGCATTGTTCACAATAGCAAGAACCTGGAAACAACCACGCTGCCCATCAAAAGAGGACCGGATTTAAAAAAATGTGGTACATATACACAATGGAATACTACGCAGCCATCTAAAAGAACAAAATTATGAATTTCGCAGCAACCTGGATGGAACTAGAGTCTATAATACTGAGTGACCTCTCACAGAAACAAAGATCCGAGTATCACATGTTCTCATTCATATAATGGACCTTGAACATCCAATGTAATACTATAAGAAAATAACTGATGGTAGTCTGAAACTATGGTGGGGGGATGGGAGATGGGATTAACAGTAGCAAATGTCTGTCTGGGGACGAGGAAACAGCTCTTATCAACAGGGTGCCTGAATGAAATATAATTGTATACCTAACCCTTAACTGTACCCCACAACATCATAATAAAAAATATTGATTTAAAAAAATAAAATAAAATTACTGACAGTAGTGGGAAACTATGGCGGGGGGAGGGCGAAGGGATTAACGATAGTAAATATCTGTCTGGGGATGGGGAAACACCTCTTATCAACAAGGGTACCTGAACGAAATGTACTTGTATACCTAACCCTTAACTGTACCCCACAATATCATAATAAAAAATATTGATTATAAAAAAAGTGACATCTTAAAGGCGATTCCACTTTCATCCAGAACCTCATTCCCAGCTACTCGCCTTAGACTAGCATGATATGAGCACAGTTGATATAAAAATATTGTTGCTATCCTCATCTCACTCTATTCTCCACGCATACACTATCCTACTCTAGGGAACTGATGGGGGGTGTCTGTTGTAATTTTGCCCCTGGTGACGTATTAACATACCCTTAAATCAGAGCATAAAGCATAAAGCCAATTTCTTCAAAAACAGATTAGGAAAAACAAAAAAGAAGTGTCACCTTTAACCCCAAAGAGGCTGACTGGAGTTATTTTAATAACTGAGGCAGCTACAGAGGGGGAAAGTGTGAGCTGTATAGTTATCAGATATTAAACACTGCTTCCCCAGCCATGGCCCCTTGGTAAGATATTCAAATTCTTTAAAGCTCAGCTTTCTCATGGGTCAAATGCAGATGTTATGAGTATCCATATCACAGGCTTGTTGTGAGGATTAAATGAAATAACCCATGCCCAACATTTGGCATGCTATAGATCACATGTGCATCAAGTAATTTGCATCTCTCATGTTATTGTCCTATGGCAGTGCCAGTGCTTTTGGTTGTTGATTCATTTTGTGATTTCTTTAGCTTAGCCTTCTGTGAAGAGAAAGTTGGATAGGTCCTCATACATTGATATTATTAGATAGAATTAATCATACTACTGTTTCTAAATATGTATTAATCAGTGAACTGTAATATTTAGAAAAATACTGAGTCTTTTTTTTTTTCTTTTGAGTTGGAGTCTCACTCTGTCACTCAGGCTGGAATGCAGTGGCATAATCACAGCTCACTGCAGCCTCAACCTCCTGGTCCCAGGCAATCTTTCTGCCTCTGCTTCCTGAGTAGCTGGGACTACAGATGTGTATCACTGCCCCTGGCTAATTTTTTGACATTTTTGTAGAGATGAGGTCTTGCTATGATGCCTAGACTGGCCTCAGACTCCTGGGCTTGAAACAATCCTCTCTCGGATAGACAAGTGGGACCTTATTAAACTGACAAGCTTCTGCAAAGCCATAGAAACCATCAAGAAAGCAGGGAGACAGCCTACAGACTGGGAAATAGTATTTGCCAATTCCAGGTCTGACAAAGGCTTAACATCTTTGATCTACAAGGAACTCAAATGTGCTGAAAAGAAAAAAACAACCCCATTATAAAATGGGCAAAAGATATGAACAGACACTTCATAAAGGAAGACATCCGAGCAGCCAACAGACATATGAAGAAATGTTCAACTTCACTAATCATCAGGGAGATGCAAATCAAAACCACACTGAGATACCACCTAACTCCAGTCAGAATGGCAATTATCAACAACTCAAAAAATAACAGTTGCTGGAGAGGGTGTGGAAAACAGAGAACACTTCTACACTGTTGGTGGGAGTATAAACTAGTGCAACCTCTGTGGAAAGCAGTGTGGCGATTCCTAAAAGCTCTAAATATCTACTTCCCATATGACCCCACAATTCCCCTACTGGGAATATATCCGGAAGAACACAAATCACTCTACAAAAAAGACACCTGCACACGTATGTTTATCGCAGCATTGTTCACAATAGCAAGAACCTAGAAGCAACCATGCTGCCCGTCAAAAGAGGATTGGATTAGAAAAATGTGATACATATACACGATGGACTACTACGCAGCCATAAAAAAGAACAAAATCATGAATTTCGCAGCAACCTGGATGGAACTAGAGTCTATAATACTGAGTGACCTCTCACAAAAACAAAGGTCCGAGTATCACATGTTCTCACTCATATAATGGACGTTGAACATCCAATCTAATAGTATAAGAAAATGACTGACAGTAGTGGGAAACTATGGGGGTGAGGGAGATGGGATTAATGATCAAATATCTGTCTGGGAATGGGGAAGCACCTCTAATGAATAGGGTGCCTGAATGAAACGTATTTGTATACCTAACCCTTGTACCCCACAACATCATAATAAAAAAATATTGATTATTGAAGAAAAAAAAAAAAAAAGCAATCCTCTCTCCTTGGCCTCCCAATGTGCTAGGATTACAGGTGTGATCCACCACACTGGGCCTCAAGTCTTTTTTTTTTATCATGAAGTGTATACATAGACATAGCACCGTGAAACACTGCAAGTTATATTTCATGGGAGTTTTCTAAAGAATGCGGGTATTCCTGATTAACATCTAGAATCGTGGTTCTTAAATGTCATCAGAATCACCTGGAGGGCCTGTTAATCCTACATAACTGGACTCCACCCTCTAGAGATCCTTATTTGGCAAGTCTGGGTGGGGTCCACTAATTTTCATTTTTAAGAGGTCCCCAGGGGATGTTGATGATACTGGTCTAGAAACCACATTTTGAGACAAATTCATTAATCTAGAGAAATATTTTTACTCCAGTCACTGCATTTCAATAATGGTAGCTGCTGAAAAACTAAATTGAATGAAATGCATAAAATTATTGTTGCTGTTCAGCTGTATTTCTTCATTCATTCTGTTGTCCACATTTCCTACAACGTACAAGGAAAAAAAATAAAAGGAATGTCAAAGGGAGTTGGGAACATTAGAGAAGAAATGCACCTGATGTCCAGTAAGTCAGTCCACCCAAAACAGCCATGGGCATCAATATTGAAGGGAACATGCATTTTGACATCAGTAACACCCTAAAGGCTTAAGATGTGTAAAAATATCTTTAAATTATGAACTTTTTCTCTAATGTAGAAGTAAAAGGAATGTCTGTTTTGATGGTTGTGGTTATATCTCTCAGCAAACATATTAGAAATAATGAAGTAACCAAGCACTGTTTCTTTCAAGGTGATTTATCCGCCTCAATAAATGGGAGGGAAAATCCCAATCGCCCTTTGAAGTATTTGATGTCCTTTATTAAAGAGATAGCTTTAAGATTCCTCGAGGTATCAGCCAAACCGAAAGAGATTTAAACACATCTGCTCTATGTTAAAGAGCCTTTCTCTACAGATGCCCTTCTTCATGAGTGTGTTTACTTTGGAAGCACAATAAGTCTTCTGCTGACAGAGAGGAAAATGTTACCTAATTTGCTAAGAGTTTAGAAATTGCAAAATAGCAGAGAAGGTACACATTCAATGAGACTGGAGACATTTTAATTTTACATTCATTAATTTCATAGTTTTACATATAATTAGGGACCATGTGAGAATAAATGATTGGAAAATTATTTTAATTTAAACTGCCTCATGGCCTCATTTGTTGTGTTTTTGTTTTTGTTGCTATTTTCTAATAGCCACTGCATATTTATGGTTGTGTTTTTGTACCTGATTGAACAGCTGTGATAGGATTCGTACACCTCAGAACTTGCTGCCTGAGACTATGGGAGAGCAGTTCTGTGGTTCTTTATTATTTTATTTTAATTTATATGAATTAAAGACAGTCTGGTTTCCTGTGCCCTTGGCTTGATTGAACTAATAATGATGTCTGATGAGAAAGCATGTATGTTTGTATGTGTGGGTGATTTATTTCAAAGGATCCAATGGGTATTTTGGTCAGTTCGACTGGTTCAGTTAGGGGATACTGATAAAACTCTGTCAACTAATTTTAGTCCTTTTAGAAAGGTAGTTATTTGTCCCTTTTCTGAAAGATTTATAGAAAAAAGATATTCTTTTCACAGATGTTTACATGTGTTAATTAAATTTGTCCACTGGAATGCTCATCTGTTTTATTTCTGTTTACACAATTTCCACCCATACATAATTCCCAATTCTCAGTCTCCTCTACAAATGATTTCTTACACAACTCATATGAATTAATCAATCTGTCTCTGTCTCTCTTTGTTTTATCCTGTCCCTACTATAACAATTTGTCCTAGATTAAACATTATTTTAGATTCATTTACTACTTACACCCAGCAAAACTGTACATGTTCAGAGGGAAAAAAAATCTCCATTTTACATTTCTTTAATTTTCCAAAATTCTGCACAAAAGGAAAACCAGTAGTGTGTAATGTATTATAGATTTAAAAAAGGAAAGTTAAAAACATTGCAACACATACATTATGAAAAAGTTTTAAAAAGTAAAAACGGTACATAAAAGTAAAAGCAAAGGTCCTTCCACTTTCTGTATCTCTTCCTCTCTCCCTTTGACCCTTCCTTAAAATATGTATTGTTCTGAGATTTTGGTCACTTAAAATATTTTGGTCATCTTCTTTTTCTGGCTTTATATTTAATTATTCCTTCTGTTTTATACCTGAAAAATTCATACAATTTTATAAATATGTCCTAAGGTATTTAGCTATAGTGTTCATGTTATTACCCAAATTCACCTATTACAACCAGTAATGAAAATAACAAAATGAGCTTACATGGGAAATTCTGTAAAATGTATTTAAATAAGAGGAAGAATGGATTTCATGTGTTTAACACATTTAACTTCTGATTGCTAAGTTTTAAATTGCCATGGCAGAAATACAGAATGACTACCTAAGTGCTCAGTACTTTCTAGTACTCACACAGACAATCTTGGAATTCTGTCTATATTGTGGAATCTGGAATCTTATTGCCTATAATTTTCTGTAAAAAAAATTATAGTCAGGCTATGCACATGTGTATGTCCAAGTCAACTCTACTCTACACCTTTGAAATGATTAATTGGTATTTGAAAGATTTTTATCAGAAATTTTCAATTCAGGGATGATTTGCCATGGAAGTCCTAAATCAGGAACCCACAGTCTAGAGGTAATTACTTAACACTTTAAATATCGTTATTGAAAATTATACCATGGTTGGACATGGTGGCTCACACCTGTAATTCCAGCACTTGGGGAGGCAGAGGCAGAAAGATCACTTGAATTCAGAAATTTGAGACCAGTCTGAGCAACATAGTGAAATATCATCTCTAAAAAACAAAATTTAAAATAAATATCTATGTATGGTGGCATGTGCCTAATAGTCCCAGCTACTCTGGAGGCCAAGGGAGAAGGATCTCCTGAGCCCAGGATGTTAAGGCTGCAGTGATCTGAAATCGTGTCACTGCACTCCAGCCTGGGTGACAGAGCAAGATCTTGACTCACAAAAGAATTTTACCATTTAATTTGTTAAATGGCATCAACAATATTAGAAAATAAAAAACTATTGTAAAATAAATGGTGCTGGGTTGGAAAACCAGTACAGGTCCATCTTCCCCTAAATGCATGAGTGTCTGAGGGGTCAGAGGCAGGGTGAATCATGGTTTCAAGCCACTGCTTTAAACAAGTAGACTAATTATATTCTCAACACCCAATTACAGTCAAATGACCTGGCATGTATGGGGTTATCTATGCTAACAAAGATAAAAATCTGAATTATGTTGCTGGAATTCCAAAAAACAAATTTCCAACATCTACCATTACACATGATGCCTTTTAGATTATTTATATAACTCAGAAAAAAGCCAGAAAATAAACATGCCAATTAGGGCCACATCTTCTTAATGTGCTCAGATTTTAAAGGAACAACTCTTTTTTGGATTATATAGAGAACTTACTGTCATTGAGAATGGGCAGACTAGTCAAAATATATACTTCTCTGGGACATCCTTCAGGGAAATTCTTTTTATTTTTAAGATAGATGAACTAATCTTTTCTTTAAAGAATAGTGTTTTAAAAATGCACATTTAAGTAATACTATAAAAAATGTTTGTTTTACTCCAACTCAAAAAAAAAATGTTTGTTTTGGTAATTATTACCACTCTTAAACAAAATGAAAAGGCTATAAGCTAGACTTCAAAAGTTAAAAATTGTTTACATTTTTAAATACAAATTTATGAAAATATTGTAAAATACAGTATGAATCACTGATATATAAAATGCATAATTAAGGAATAAAGTATACTAAAATTTAGATAAAGGTTAAGAAAAGTGGATGGGAATGCTAATGCTAATACTATTTATTTTATTTTATTTTATTTTTATTTATTTATTTTTTCAGTTAGAGTCTCACTCTGTCACCCAGACTGGAGTGCAGTGGCTGCTCCCGGCCACGGCAGCCTCGACCTGCTGGGCTCCGGCGAGCCTTCCACCTCAGCCTTCCAAGTAGCTGGAACTACAGGCGCGCGCTACCACGCTCGGCTAATTTTTTGATTTATTGTAGAGATGAGGTCTCGCCAAGTTGCCCAGGTGGGTCTCGAACCCGCGGGCTCAGGCAATCCACTCACCTCGGCCTCCCAAAGCACTGGGATCACAGGCTGAGCCACCGAGCCCGGCTGCTAATACTGTTTATATGTGGTAAACAAACATACAGAACAAATATTTTAATAAATGAGTGTACACTAATTATTTAGTTCACTTTCTATATAATATGTACACTTTCTGTATAATATGTAATATGGAGCCTGGAAAGAGAGGTAAAAGCAGGAATATTGAGTTGTGTCTTTGGTAGGGTTTCATTTTGAGAATGGAAATGGGAAATGACTTCAAGCTCTCAGGGGACTTTGAGAAATGTGGCAAGACTCCCTTGGAATCGTACTCTTTCCATTCACTCTGACACTGGTCAAAGAACATAGGTTGAGAAAATGATCCAAAACCAAAGCTTTTTAGTGAATGATTGCAATACATTTTTTGAAATATTATTGTTCTAGCTATATGTTAATGATTCAAGTTTTAGGCTTTTTATGAATATACAGTCCTAGTTGAACACTTTCATTACCTGGAAGAATTCACACTATGCTTATTCAGAATTGTGGGAGTAAAGATTATTTTATTGTTTTACAATATTGGATGTTTTGTATTTTTAGGGTAAGCCATCTCACATCAATTGTTTTGTTTTTATTTAACATTTCACATTAAAGCAATAAAATACTGTGATTTTGAAATACAAAAAAGAATAGTGTACTGTATTCTTTGTAAAGAGGATTATTCTTTTGAACCGTATAATCAGCTACTAACCTGGTTGCTTGAGTTCGGATGTCTCTATGTTCTGTTTCCATAAGAAGCTCACAACTTGATAAAGGATGGATTGTTAGGAGATTAGTCTTGGTCTCTGGAACACCAGGATCATATTTAATTACTTTCAGTGTGTACATAATCAAAAAATCTTTACATTTCCTTCGCTAGCTTGAGAAATGTTTCCCATCATTTTTAAACTATTCCTATTAACATCTTTTTATCTTATTTCAGAAAAATGTGAGATAGTTTGGTTTATCTTGACTTGTATTCAACAGTTTTCAAAGCAAGAAACAAAAGCAACATTGAAATGAGTTGTTTTAGGCAATATTATCATTATTTCTAATTTATCTTTTTTTAAGGAGGTAACAAATGTTTTGCTCCTTGTTAAGCATATTCTTAAAATGAGTACATTTCTTTTTAATTTCATTTCCACATCAATAAACATAAATTCTATGTATGTTAAGGTGTGTCAAAATATTCAATTATGTTTTAAAATCTTTATTTTAAATGGGAAGAATATGAATCCCAGAGATATGGTGTTTATTATAATATGAATTGCTATTGCTATCATACCCATATTAGATTAATGCAAATTGTGATTGATTATTAAACTATATTTTAATATAGAATGGGAAATTATTTTTATCCTTTTGTTTAGGAATTATAATTTATTAGTTTTTCTTTTAACCTCCTCCCCTCTCCCCTACAGATATTTTACTATGTATGGGAACATTTTTGGTTTGGGGAAGGAGATTCCATTGGTGTCAGGTGGGTAGAGGCTGCGGAAGCTGGTACACATCCTACAGTGCACAGGATAGCCCCACAACAAAGGATTATCTAGCCCCAAAAGTCAATAGTGCCAAGACTGTGAAAGCTTGGACTAGAGGTAGGCTGATTTTTAACCTTGTGAGACTTTGAATTTTTGTTGGCAAGGCCCCACACCATCTGGGACTTGATACTTCAATCTTCCAGAAAAGAGACCCGTGTGAGTCTAGACCTACCTGCTTTTCAGCTTAACCACAGCACAAAATGCCTCACCAACATGCTTCATCATAACCTGTGTCTGATGTCACGCCAACTTAGTCCCATAAATCTGTGCCAGGAAGCCCACCTGAGTGGAGCTGCTTTCTGCACTGGAATGCCTGACCAGACACTGTGTTGTGCAGCTGTGTTTTTACTCAGTTCTTTTGTTTTCAGGCATTGGCCACTTGTTAAGTCATTCCAAAAGATGGGAAACTACTTAGGTGCATACAAATGCAATAGGATCTAGTATTACTACATAATTTTTATACAGAGAGACATTGTTGCTGGCAAAATGAGCTTTCCTGGCAGATGAGGTTTGAGTTTTTTTGGTTTTTTAAGGGAGAGAATTGACAGTCCCCTCCAGTGGGTTATGGGTGTTGAAAATCTAGGGCAACAAAAGGGGGGAATTTCCTTCTGTCTTCTGTAGACACTAGTCTATGGTGTTTTTGTATAAGTGCATGGCAGTTTATTAGCTATATATTGTTGTGTAACAAGTTACCACAAATCTTTACAAATTACTAAGATTCGCTGATGATTGAATAACTAACCTATGGATTTGGGATTTGAACCTAGCTCCTTTGACAGGAAATCCCATGTCTTTCCAGATTGCTGTTGTGGTAGTCAGAAGTCCTACTCCTTTTGCATATGTCCTGTAAAATTCCTTCCTCCTAAGTTGAGCAGGACCTGTAAATATGACAGGATGATAATTCCTCCGTAGGGCTACCTTGTATGACAAAGGTAATGGGGTGTCCATTCCAAAATTCCATCACATTCTATAAACCTCTATTGTAGTTGACCAAAGAAAGAGTCTCCTACTCGCTTTGACTAAGTAAGTCACCATGTTACGAGAGGATCCTGTGGACACCCAAGGACAAACTCCAGGTGCTGAGAGCAATCTTTGGCCAACAGCCGGCAAGCAAAGTAGGTCCTCAGACCTATCACCACAAAGGACTGGATCCTTCCAACAACTCAAAAGTGAGCCAGGAAAAGGACTTCAAGCTCCAGAAAATACTGCAGCCCAGCTAATATCTTGAAGGATATGTAATTACTATTTGCGAGCTTAGGTAACCCAGTCTCTAAACTGATGCCTAACTCAGAGGATTGATGTAAGCACTCAGTGAGTTGGTGCCTAAAGAGACTGACAGTCTGGGCACTCAGTAATTGCTGCCCCCCAATTCCCTTTATTTCTGTGTCCCTCATAAAGGGGGAAGGGAGAGTGAGAGAGCAACAGAGCAGTAAATTTCTGTCCCAAAGTTTTAAATCATAACATAGTGGATTAGAATGCAATAAAATGATTGTTGCTGGATGCTGACACACATTATTGCCAAGACGGATCATCCATGTATTTTTTATTTACATATTTTAATAAAAATTATTAATAATAAATAATTAATAGTTAGTTTGACTACTTCCCTGAACTAGTCCTATAATGAATCTACAAATAAAGTAGTATTCAGGTGAGTAGCATGTTCTTTTCTTTTTCTCTTTTAATTTGTATTTTTAAATTATAGGGTACAACTTAGGGTGAGGTATACAAATATTCATTGTGCAGGTACCCTTGTTGATGAGGTGTGCCCCCCCAACCCCAGGCAGATATCGAGAGTAGCGTGTTTGCAGTGACCATGAGTGTGGGTGGAATATGACGGGCATTGCACAGATGGTGTAACAGGAGAAGCCGTTCACTAGGCGTACGTAGGTTGCTGAGATTTGAAGGAGTAAGCTGGGGAAAAGAAAGGGGTGGAGGACAGGATTGGGTGAAGGCATTTAGGCAGAAGGAATATTCAGTGCAGAACCTTGGGAGAGGTGGAGGGGGAGGCAGAGATGGTGCTTTTTTTGACAACTGTAAATAGATCAATTAATAGATAATGAGACTTTATTGAAGGAAGTGGAGATAGTGTAAACAATTAAGGACCAGAGCCAAGCAGGGGCCACATCACAGAGTGCTTTGCATGCCATGTTATAGCGTATGTACTTTATCCTAAAGATGTTGAAATATGTTGAGATGTAAAGGTATTTGCAAGGCACAGAAGCCTTGAGTTTTAACATAATTGCTCTGGTTACATTTGGACTAATAAATGTTTAAAACTGATGTTTGCAAGATATAATTTAAGAAGCTGTTGCACTCATCAAAGGAGAGAGAAAGGATGCTGGAGAAAAGACAGAGGTAATGGAGAAAGAAGAGGCTCTATGTTCAGGAAGTGGAATCTAAGGGAGTTGGTGCTGGATTAGATATGGGGTAAGGGAGGCACAAGATCCTAGCCTGAGAAATTGCCTGGATGGCAGTGCCATTTGCTGAGGTCAGGAATCTCAGAGGAGAATAGACAGACAAAGTAGTAGAAGATAAGTTTCAGTGTGGAGAGTGGTGAATTTATATTCCAGTGCTTTAGGGATAGCCACAAGGAATTATCAAATAGGATGGAAGACTCTGGCACTCAGGCTAAAGGCCTGACTTGAGGATATAAATGTGAAAATATCTGGTTATGGATTATAATACAGATACTAATTAAAGGGATAGAGAGTGTGTAAACAGTGGAGCTCAACCAGGGGTGACTTTACTCCCAGGAATACTTGGCAATGTTAGGAGACATATTTAGTCATACATCCAGAGGGATGCTGCTGGCACATAGTGGGTAGAGGTCAGAGAAGCTTCTAAACATCCTACAATGCACAATGACAGTCCCACAACAGAGAATTACCCAGCCCAAAAGGTCAATAGTGCTGAGGTTGAGAAACACTGATCAATAGGGGGAGATGATTGAAACTTGAGAACAGCATCTTGTTATGCTCTAACATTGAAAAGAAAACAATTAGAACAGGATCCCACAAAAGGGACTGTGGAGAAACAACCAGAGACACAGAAAATCAGGACATTGTGATATCACAAAACAAAGGAAAGAGACATAGACAACAGGGACAAATGCCTCAGAGAAATCAAGCACAAAAAGACCAAGGAAGCATTCACTAAGTTGCACAATCAGGAGGTCAGTGGGGACCTTAGCAGCTGCCTAAGAGACAATGTGCACTGTAGTGGGTTTAGTACCAAACAGGATGTGAGGAAAGAAAGATGGGAAATGGAGAGAAGTTTTTGAGAAATGTGCCTTGAATGGGAAGAGAGACGTTGCTTGGTTGATTTAAGAAAAGGCAGAGTAGGAAAAGACTTCATGGAAAATACTTTATATGTAGATATTCAAGGAAAAGGATCAGAGATTAAAGATACAGGAAATGTAACCGGTACCTAAAGCAGGTTAAACCATTTAGAATCATAGCCCTGGTCAGAGAATTAGTCTTCCATAAGAAATAGGGCATGGCTGGGTGCAGTGGCTCAGGCCTATAATCCCAGCACTTTGGGAGGCCAAGGTGAGAGGATTGCCTGAGCCCATGGGTTCGAGACCATCCTGGGCAACTTGGTGAGACCTCGACTCTACTTGGAAGGCTGAGGCAGAAGGATCGCCTGAGCCCAGCAGGTCAAAGCTACGGTGACCGTGAGCGTGCCACGGCACTCCAGCCTGGGCAACAGAGTGAGACTCCAATTCAAAAAGAAAAAAAAAGGGGGGGTGAATTTCTCTATTGGGGTAAGAGGGAAGTTATAAAGAGAATGCACTAACAGCATTAATTACTTAGAATAGAAGGAGTTAAAAAAACAGCCAGTGCTTCAATTTCTGGTTCCACCCATTTTGAGATGTCTAGCCTGGAGCAAGTGACTTACTTCCTTTATGTATGAAATGGAATAATAACAATAACCAATTAATATGATTATTGCGATGACCTAATATGTAAATGTATTAAAAGGTGCTTAGAATGGCTCTTGTCATTTAGTAAGAACTCAACAAAAATTTGCTAATTCTCATCAATTCAGACTGAGAAGAGACATAGTTATGGGAAATTTAAAAGAGATTAGGACAGTTTTTAAATAGCCCCTGGGGTGAATAACGGAGCTAAGTAAACAGGGAAAGTAAATAGTAGGGTGGCTTTGGGTCTAGTTTTGGTTGAAACTGAAACTAACAGGTGTGAAACGAACAGATACTAAACCCTTTGCGTTAGTTACATTAATTGGGTGCTCTTTCTTGTTCGCTCTCTCTAAATTCATTCCTGATATACCTGTTCATTTTCTCCTGATTCTGAAGTCAAGCAGATGAATCCTAGATTCTAATCACTCACTCCTGAAAAGAAGATATGATGTGAAGTTAGAGACTTAGCTTGGTCACCTATGTAAACAGTCAACTATCTGGGCATGTTCCTTCTTTCAACAAAATAGGTTTTAAATGCCTATGGTGTACCAGGCAAAGGGAGTAGAGCAGCGATCAGTACAGACAACTTTCTTGATATCAAGCATTTCACCAATTAGAGTGGGAGGAAACTAGAAAGTGAAAAACAGACAGTGAAAATACAAGGAAAGAAATTACGATACAAGGAAAGAAATTACTAGTTGTGAGGATGGGTGATTTGTATCTGGTCTCAGGGAAGTGGTTTCAGCTCTACTGATTTTCAAGGAATTTAAGGAGAATCCCATCAGACGTTAGCTGTGTGAGAGCTTTGCAAATGCCTACACACTAAAAGAATGCTAGTGTTCAATATCCCCCAGCTCCTGCCTCGTGTTCATCCTAACTGTCCTCAGTACCACTCCCCCAACACACAAATTCATCTCGGCTACTCACTCACCCTGAAGTATGCTGATCCAGCCATTTCCTAAACTCCAAGACTTGACCAAGCCCTGTAGTATCCAATATACTGTAGACATGTTGAGATTTAGGCAAAGCCTGATTATGGAGGGTTCAGGATTTAGTATTTGGGGCTTCATCTTGGAGGACCAGTGGCATAAAATGTAAATTTGCAAGGGCATTTAAGAAACAGAACAACACCTTGGTTCAGGGAATCAGATTGTCGCTCTCTGATTTCATGCTGCTTGAGCAGATATGGCCATTTATATTTATCACTTACTGACAGGTTTTAAATATAGACATTTGGTATCTGATAAAAAGAAAAATACTAGTGATATGAGGTCACATACAAAAAGAAATAAAGGAAGGTCATGAATTTGACTATTGTTTTGTCTCCAACATGAGAAGATAGATAACTAGTGAACTTTTGTATCCAATGACCCGATGGGCAGTCAGTAAACATTGTTTTCCTGATAGCTTACACATTTCTTACAATTGTAATGACAGTTACAAATCTGCTCCATGAACTCTACTTTCACCATGAACATACTTTCTTTTTAGCAACATATGACGGTATTTTGTTGGCAAACTAGGATGATATATTGATGCTGATGTCATGGTCTGAAAGTTAAATCCAAACGCAATATATAAAGTAATGGTATATACTCATGGGTCAAAGGAGAGGATTTAAAAACTTATTTATTATTATTATGTTTATGATTCCTAGAGTGGTCTAAGTCTCCAAATTTTGCTGGCAAAAATCACAAAAAATCAGGCTTCATACTGAAATGGTCATGGCTGTTTATTTAGTTTATATATTAGCTCTCAGTAATATTCAAGGTCTTTTTTCTCTGCTGGTTGATCTCCACAGATGTTGGGTTCACTACTCTGGAGGAAGCATTCTCTCAGCTTTCAGAGCTTTCTGTAGGAGGGAACAATTAAATCACCCCAGGGTCCAATTTAATAAAAGCTCATTCATAACAATTCATTGAAGGTGGGATGGACACGCATAGAACTCCATTTAAACCAGATGTGGTGAATTGCAACATTTGCCACCATGTTCTGCAGACCCTGACCTCAGTAGTCAACGCCTGTTTCCCCATATCTTCAGGGAAAGACAACATGTGCAGCTCAGCGCAGCCATTTTTCTTTGCTGCTGGTTTCAACACAGATTGATGCTTTTTAAAATATATGCTCTTACTTCAACCTCAAAAACTTAACTGAAACATTAAGAGTTAATCTCTTTGTTTGCCCTAAAGTGGTTACATTCAATTAAATGTAATTTCTGTTATTCCTGGTACAATGAAGATTAAGGTCCATCAAGAGGACTTCACAGAAAAGCCATAATTGCCCTGACTTTATTTTGTCAGAATAGATAGTAATCATCACAGAAAAAAAAAACTATAATAAAGTTATAACAAACACAACGAAAAATAAAGGATTATATTTTAAAGCTTCAAGACATAGAACATTATTTCTTTTAAAATACATTCCATGGAATTATTTCCTGGAATGCTTTAATTTTTTTTTAACAAGCTAATGGCTAAAACCCAAACATGTAGATAGTATAAGCTGGAGACAGAGTATGCTGCCTTTATTTTTTCTTTTATTGGGTTAATTTGTAGCTTCTAGCATTATTAATGTGAAGTGTTACATCAGAATTTGTTCTTATACAAAAGGGTCATTTAAAACCTGTAAAATACCACATAATCTCCCCGGCACTTATCTGACACACCACAAATCT
Source organism: Cephalopachus bancanus (assembly GCA_027257055.1). NCBI lineage: Eukaryota > Metazoa > Chordata > Mammalia > Primates > Tarsiidae > Cephalopachus > Cephalopachus bancanus. Next base: position 462,519 of record JAPVLO010000676.1, on the reverse strand, counting down.
GTGAAATGGGTACCAATTCACCATTTGTAATGCAAGTAAAGCTCAGGTATCAAAGAGAGAGATTTCCTTTGAGAATTACTGAAGAATCTAAGTATTACCTCCCTGTCTATTTTTTTCTCCTAAAATATGCTTTTTTGAAACCAGAAATTTCATGAGTGATGCCACTGGTCGAGCTACAAAAAGTGGGTCATTGAGTTGTCATTGACTGCCTACTAATACAGGCTCATCATATTAATGTTTAGACTTGGCTGCTGACTGTCACTACCATGAACTCAGAACTTCGTCTCTGATCTACATCAAATAACAGTCTCAGTTGTGTGGCACAACATACAATGCCTCTCCTGTGGCCAGGTGTTGTGTCTTCTCTTAGCAATTCCTTAGGGAGTTTGTACTGTTTTAAGGGATAACAATATTCTAAATTCAAGTGTGAGCCAAAGGAAAATGTGGACTGGGCAGAGCTGACACTCTGTTCTTAATCAAAAGGGTCAAAGTGAGTGACAAAGTTCTGACTGTAGAAAAAGACACATTTCCTGAAAATACCAAGCCTTCAAGATACAGTGGAATATCTTGGGTTAGTTGGTTCAAAAACAACAATAAAAATGTGATTCCATTTTAAATTTGCCTCTGGTAATTTAATAGTTCCTCTATTTCCTGAAAAGCAAAGACAGTTCATGACAAATTGCAATACATATAGCATTTTTTATTTTCTTCTTAGGGAGAATAAGCAAGTAGTAGGGATTTGGGATTTAGTTATCTTTCTGATTTATGCTTATAGGGCAAAATCGCATTGCCTGCTCAAATTGCATTAGTCTTTGACTTTCTTTAACTGAAAGAACTTATTTCTTTTTTTTTTGTTGTTCAATTACTTTGGAACTTTGACTTTTTCCTTTTTTTTTTTTTTTTTGAGTTGGAGTCTCACTCTGTCCCCAGACTGGAGTGCAGTGGCTGCTCCCGGCCACCGCAGCCTCGATCTGCTGGGCTCTGGCGATCCTTCCGCCTCAGCCTTCCAAATAGCTGGAACTACAGGCACGCGCTACCACGCCTGGTTGATTTTTTATTTATTGTAGAGATGAGGTCTCACCAAGTTGCCCAGGTGGGTCTCGAACACGCGGGCTCAGGCAATTCACTCACCTCGGCCTCCCAAGGTGCGGGATTACAGGCTGAGCCACCGAGCCCAGCCACTTTTTCCTTTTGAAAAGGCAACTTTCACAAACCATTCTGAATTTCTGTTATCTAAAGTAACAGGGTATTATACTTTTCCTTTTACATTTGTATGGAAGTTTTGTTTATGTGAGGCTGTTAAACTGAAAGAAGAGATATAGGTCTAGGTCTAGGCACAATTATAAGCATAGGAATAGGTACAGATATAGGTACAAGTATAGCCACAGGTCTAGGTCTTGGTTTAGGTTTAGAGATAAGCATATAGATGTAAACATTAACATAGCCTAGTTATATAAAAGCATTCACATTTAGCTGCTTAGCCTTTAATGAAAAAAGAAAATATCCACATAATTTAACTTATTTAAGTCTCAAAATCTCTTACCTGTTTTATCCCTTAACTGCCTCTGTCCTAGATTTAAAGAAGAGGAACTATGGTACATCAGGTAAGAGCAGAAACTGGGACAAGACTATATTCACATCTTATTTGCAACATAACTTCAGGCCAGTTTCCTTTTATTTTTTTATTTTTTTGAGTCAGAGTCTCACTCTGTGGCCCATGCTGGAGTGTAATGGCATGCTTACGGCTACCACAGCCTTGACCCGATGGGCTCAGGTGATCCTTCTGCCTCAGTCTTCCAAGTAGCTGGGACTAGAGGCGCATGTCACCACACCAGGCAAATTTTTTGATGTATTGTAGAGATGAAGTCTTCTCAAGTTGCCCAAGCTGGTCTTGAATCCCTGGGCTCACGCAATCCTCTCGCCTCTGCCTCCCAAAGTTCTGGGATTACAGGCATCACCCACCATGCCAGCCTTTTCAGGCAGGTGTCTTACATTCTCTGTTCATCAGTTTTCTCATTTGCAAAATGGTAGTGATGTCAGTAGCCCTATACATGAGATTGATGTGAGAATTAAACACATAAAATGAAAGGCTATTGGAACAGTTCATTACACATAAAAAGTACTGTAGAATTGTTCACTGTTACTATCATTATAGATGTATAAAACAATACTTTAAGATGTTAATCAGTGTTATCAAGGCCATAACAACAGATTTGTGGTTTAAATGTGGATGTAATTCCAAGGCGCTCTCCTAAGGATGGCTTTGCTGATAAAAGTTTGAGTCTGATGCTCTAGGTTCTTTCCCCAAGTTTCTGAAGCTCCAATCCCATGAGCTAGGATATATTCCTTTAAGGGCTCCGTGTTTTTCTTTACAGTCTCTGACAATAAGGGCCTTTTCTCAATATAATTTCTATGCTTCTCAGACAGAAGGTAAGAACTAAATAATTTAAAAGCAGGTAAGAATTGTGGAGAGTTGAAAAGAGTTTGGTAGTATTGTCGTTTCCCATTTTAAGTAAAACTTTGGCATTTTTTAGATACAAATATATAATGGAAACTTTGCCCTACATTGAGGACCCTAAGAAAAAGAAATTAGACATCCATGGGGCTTGCTCAAGAGTAGATCTAAAAACTATTGATCTTTTTATTTGTATAACAATTTGTGCTTTTGAATTGATTTGAATAGTCTTCTTATGTTGCTATTTTGTTTTGTTTGTGCTATGTTATAGCTAATGAACAGACATTTAGAAATCTACGAAGGGTCTTGAAAGGAAGCAAAATTGGTAAAATAATAATAATGTTGAGCTAACATCATATTTTCCAAGCAGGTAGAAAATATAAACCAAACTCCAAACTCCAGCCATATGATTTAACATACTCCTGGCAAACATGGATTCTTATTCTGAAGAAATAAGACAGAACAACTTTTGGACATTATGTAGCTTATAAAAGAAAATATTTAATGAAACGAGTAAAGGAATGAACACTGACCATATGATTTAAATTTCCCCTGAAATTTCTCTAGAGTTTAAAGTAAAAGGAATTTTGACTTTGGCACAATATACCTCAGAGTTGACTGAACCAAACATATTTCAAAGATAATTTGAACTTTCAGTTGAACCTAAAACAAGTTTTTTTTACCACAAACCTTAAAGTGATATCTTATTTTATCCAGAAATTTTATATCTTTACATTAGAAAACAAAATGAAAATGTGGACACACGTGAGAATGAGAGGTTTTACATGTAAATGATCTGTGAAATATATTTATAAGCTGGAGTAGCCTGTCTTCAGGATGTCCTCAGTGAATCCTGCCTCCTGGTATTCACATTGCTGTGTAGATCCCTCTCTCAGTGCACCACAGTTTGGTCTGTGACCAAAAATAGTGACTGTACATCTCTTTTATCATGTTTCTGTGTTAGAGATGGGCCTGTTTCCAGACAACAGGGACAAATGTTTCCAGATCAACAATGTGTCAAGTTCCTACTTTACATTTTAAAAATAGGCGACTGCATGTGGACAAAGCAATGCAAAGAGAGACCACAGTTTTGACAAATTATATACTAGTTTGGCAATTCTATCCTTGTGTAGATGTAGCATGTAAAGTTTCAGTATTTAAAAAATTCAATCTACCTATGTCTTTTTATTTTGCCTCACAAATAGATATTTCTTTTTTGTCTTTATCTTTATTAAACAAGGGAAGATTTAAAAGACAAACATGTAGCAAACCAATGTTTCATTAGGAGAAGCAGTCAAGGTAAAAGTTCCAGACTTCTGCTTATAAATATTTCTTGAATATGGCATAATTTCCCAGTTTGAGATGACCTTACAATGAAATATTTCACTCACCAGAACTTTGCATAAACAAAGCATAAAAGTCATAATCCATGCCTAACTAATTGGCATCATATATTTGCTAGGCAGTTGAACATTTTGAAATTACTGCATGGCAGTAAGAAGAAAAAGTAACATTTTAACTTAAATGACTACTTTGTAGAAATGAATATATTCATTGTCTTCTTGACTTCAAACACATGGCATGGAACTTCTGTACCTTTGAAGTCATATTAATCTTTGGCACCCTTTACAGTGTAGCCACTGGGAAAGTTTACGTGGTCATGTAGACACAACTGTGGTATTTGAAATCGTGGTTTTCATCAGACATGGTTCCTTCAGAAATAGGCATGCTTGCACCACTTCAAGGAAGGATGGTGAATACCTGAGCCTCCGCCTTTTTCATTTCGTGTGCAAAGTTCTCTCCATTTGCCATGGTTTCTGTTAGCTCTGTGGCAAACCTGTGTTGTTGTTTTTTGTTGTTGTTGTTTCCTGTTTGGCAGGGCATTTTGTTGATGTTATTCATTAATGAAACCTGTGTTTTTCACTCTTGCAATGGAAAATTACATTCACCCAACTTGCTCATCATAAAACTCACATTAAAGAAAATCTCATTTAAGATAGTAAAAGGTTATATACATGTTAGGAGAATAAAAGGCAGAACTAAGCACAGAACTAAGTCTCAGTGCTACAAAGATACTAAATTTTAAGTGGCTGCTTTATTTGCTTATTAGGGAAATAATTGAAACTCTCTCCAACTGAATTTTATTATCCTTTTGAACAGGAGAAGACTTTCGGGCTCCACGTGATACCAAATTTTCAACACTAAGAATATCTTTCCCAGCAGGTGAAAGCTATTCAACTTTACATATTCAGGTGCTTTATTTTCATCATCAAGTAAATAGCTTGAATCCCATCAGTATAAAATATGTATACAAGGTAATTTAACTAATATGTATTGGCATCATTTTTACATAAAGATCCCATTGCAGATTTTAAAAGCTACCCTGCTGAAAATGATACCTACCATTCCAATAATGTAGAAATAAATTATGTTGCTCTTTAGACAACATTATCCTAAATTGCCAAATCTTGGTCATCAAGCCAAACTTTATAATATTATTATTCTTAACATCTGTTTAATTCCAGGCAGAGAAATTATTCCTGAAAACACAGCAAAGGTCTGGCAAAGTGGATATTGAATGTCCTTTCAGGGGTTATTTCCCATCTGGTGTGATGGAAAAACATTTTTTTAAGGTTTGCATTTTTGTTCACTTTCAGTCATGCAAATGTACATTTTAAATATATGTATATGTGTGTGTGTATGTATATTCATAAACCAGTCTTTTTTTCTTACATCATTGGAAATACTTTTCTGTTGCCTCCTGTTTCTTCAGTTCCTAAATATTATAGTATCTATTTCAACCATTGCAAATCAGACTTATCTGGATGAGAATATTTTGACACTTCCGTTTTGACACTGCAAAAACAATCAAGTGAGGAAAAAACGTGCTTCATTTATGTCATTGACCTGGAAGAGGTAATATTTCCACAAGAATTTTTAAAAAGTAAATACTTGCAAGATTGTTAATCTCTGCTTCTTGAATGGCAATAGTTCTTATACCACATAAAGAGACAAAGGCAACAAAAAATGTAAGCCAAGGAAGTAATTTTTACAGAAAGACATAATGATAAAACAGAAAAAAACAGATTGCTTCCCCAAATGAATCTGCAGTGAAATATTTTCTACAGAGGACAAGTACTTTCAAGAATAATATTCTCTACACAGGATAAATAACTCCAAACATAAAATATTATTTGGTTGACCCAACAGTGTCCGTTTTGCCTCTTCTTTCTAAGCTTTTGCAGAAGGAGAACTCAATAAGTCAGCTATTTGAGGGTATTGCTGTGGCCTCAAGGACAACTTCAATTTGTGCCATTTTAATCACAATTTTACCAATGTTTATGCCTTTCCATCAAGGAAGTCTTTTGCAGAGCACTTGCTCTACCTGTGTTAGACTGCTTCATGGTGCATCTCCAATATACAGTATAATTCCTTGATCAGTTTTCAATACAATGTGGTTAAACTGGTTACACTTTTTCCATCTTCAGTTTTACTTCAATGTTCCATTTCTTTTTAGACATGCTGAAATTTACCACTTATTATTTACATTTTAAACAAATCTGACTGTGAATATTTAAGGTATACAACATGATGCTACAGATACATAAAGACAGTAAAAAGGTTACCATGGTGAAGCAAATCAATATATCCAACATCTCACATAGCTATCTCTTTTTTTTATAGCAGAAGCAGATGAAATCTACACAGTATGACTTCTAAATACAGTACAATTATTCACCTTTAGTTATAAAATCTAATGTTGTACATTAAATTCTAGATCTGTTCATCCCATATTGTTACTACTTTGTATTCTCTACCAATTATTATGTCAAACAGTTGGTCATTCATTTGTGTCAACTGTTTCTACCAAGTTCATTTTCCTTTGTCAATGGTTTTTCACATCTAAATTTTGTCAAGATTGAATATGTCTGCCAACTGTTAGTCTGTTCTAAGTTTGACCTTAGGCAATTTTAGCCAATATTAAGAGAGAGACAGGGACAGAGAGAGAGAGAGAGAGAGAGAGAGAGAGAGAGAGAGAGAGAGAGAGAGAGAGAGATCTATAACTACCAGTTCTAATTATTTTCCTAGGCTACTGTGGAGTGTGCATGTCTCTAAGTGTGATTCAATATGACCAGTTTTTTAATCTTCAATTAGTTCTTCTTCTGTGTGAAGTTAAATGACAAGTTCAAAATAGTAAGGCAAAAAAAATCAGGTGAAGAAAAAACGTGCTTCATTTATGTCATTGATCTGGAAGAGGTAATAGTTTCTCAAGAATTAAAAAAAAGTAAATACTTGCAAGATTGTTAATCTCTGCTTCTTGAATGGCAATAGTTCTTATACCATATAAAGAGACAAAGGCAACAAAAAATTTAAGCCAAGGAAGTAATTTTTACACAAAAACATAATAATAAAACAGAAAAAGCAGATTGCTTCCCCAAATGCATCTGCAGTGAAATATTTTCTACAGAAGACAAGTACTTTCAAGAATAATATTTTCTACACAAGATAATAACTCCAAACATAGACTATTATTTGGTTGACCCAACAATGTCCTGTTTTCCTCTTCTTCCTAAGCTTTTGCAGAAGGAGAACTCAATAAGTCAGCTACAATTGATCTCAATACATTTGTTTTAATCAAGACAATGCATGGGGTATTATCAGAAAGCTAATAAAATATGCAAGATTATTTGGAATTTCTCATTTAGTTAATTGGATGTTAATTTATGTAATGTATTTTTACCTGAAAATATTGTATATAAAAAAAAATATGCCACAAGGTAGGTAGAGTGGATAGACAACAGCCTCATTAATTTATCTTCATTCTCTTTCTCTCAACATTTAAACAAACTCCATATCGCCCATTAAAAAATCATACTGTGTTGCAACACCTCCTAACTACTGTGCCCTTTTCATCTCCTCTTTGCAACCCAACTCTTCATGCGATGACTTTCCTCATTGGTCCTGCCGACTCCACCCCATTCCCCTTCATCCTCCTGAAATATGCCTCACTTCTGTCTACTCCATTGAAACTTTTCCAAGCTCACCAGTGACCTCCATGGCATGAGTCTCAGGGGCTCTACACCCTTTCTTATGTAATGTCTCTGCCTCATTGTTACTTATTATTTCTTCCTCACTGCTTGCAGAAGCAAGAAATACTCCTGGTTGTTCTGCTTGTTATTATTATTATTTTTTTAGTTTCTCTTTTTCTGTTCATCTTTAAATGTTGGTTCCTCAAAATTATCTACGAGACTTTCTTCTTCCCCCATTTTGTCCAAAGTCTTGGGTCATTTATTATTTCTCTGTGACTTCCTACCATTGTGTCTCCATCCCAAATTTATCTCTTGACTCCCAGACTCACATATTCAACCACCTATTGGATTTTTCAGCTTAGCTGAATGCAGGCACCTTAAACTCAACATTATAATGAATAAATTGTTTGTCTTTCTTCTCAAGACATACCTTTCTCCTTTATTATCTAATTCAATAAGTATAACCATCATTTATTAATGACCTAATGAATTGAACCAGATTGCTCAAGAAACCAGGCTTCCATCTTGATTCTTCCTCTCCCTAATTCATGACCTATGTAGTACTCTAAACTGTCCATTTAAATCTCCCACATCTTATCAAGTCTGTTTCCTTGTCTCCATTTCAGTGTTATTCCATTTTTGCTATTCAAGAATGCACTTAAAACTGGATTCTTTAGATTTTCACTCTTTTAAATCTGTCCTTCACTTAGGGCTGGAATTATCTTCCTTAGACACTAATCTGATTGTGTTATCAGGTCCTGCATAAAGATCATCCAAAATGTGTCCCATGCTTGCAGTTCATGCCTCAGAACTGCCAGTCTCCACTAGTGTCTTACATTCCAACCAGATATTAGTCTGTGGGACTATCACGGGCAGCCAGGACTCTAAACATTTGCATGCTACCAGACTTTAGTAAACTCTAATCGCCTGGAGATAGGGAATGAATACAGAGGAAGGAAAACATACTTGTACCACAGAAATGTACCTTTCATAGTGTAGGCTAGAAAGAGGAGATGTATGCATTGGTTAGGGGAGTTGTCTATCTGTCCTGACAGGGCTTTAGAGAAAAATCTAATTTTAGGGTGTGATCCTTGTCCAGAAACCAAGTTTTTTGTTTTTTTTTTAGTTGGAATCTCACTCTTGTCACCCAGACTGGAGTGCAGTGGCATGCTCATGGTCACCTCAGCCTCGACCTGCTGGGATCAGGCGATCCTTCCACTTCAGCCTTCCAAGTAGCTGGAACTACACGCTTGGCTCTTTTTTTGTTTTTTGTTTTGTTTGTTTGTTTGTTTGTTTTTGGTGATTTATTATAGAGACGAGGTCTCACCAAGTTGCTCAGGCTGGTCTCCGACACCTGGGCTCAGGCAATCTTCTCACCTCGGCCTCCCAAAGTGTTGGGATTACAGGCTGAGCCGCTGTGCCGGTCCAGAGACCAAGTTTGATTAATGTGAGTGCTCAGGCTATTAGAGGTGTTTTTCTATAAAGCACAATGATACAATATTCATTTTTATAAGTGGCAGGGACATCTATTATTTTAAAAGGAGATAGATCTTTTTAAGTTGTGACATATAGATGCTTTTGATTCAAGTATCCACTTTTTTCTAGAATAGAGATATCTATAAGCAAAATTGGAACTTGGAAGGCTACTCAGAAAACACAGAATTAATTTTTATGAGTGTGGTTTCATTGGATCTTTTTTAATGAAACAGTTTTATTGAGATATACTTTACATAGCCTACAATTCATACATTTACATTTTAATGATTTTTTATGAATTGACAGGAAAAAAGTAAACAACCCATTAAAAAATGGGCAAAAGACATAGATACTTCTCAAAGGAAGGCATCCAAGTAGCCAACAAACATTTTTAAAAATTCTCAGCCTTACCAATTGTCAGAGAAATGCAAATAAAAACTACAATGAGATACCACCTAACACTGGTCAGGATGACTATGATTAAAAAGTCAAAAATCAAGTGCTGGTAAGACTGCGGAGCAAAGGGACCACTTCTAGACTGTTGGTGGGAATGTAAGCTAGTTCAACCTTTGTGGAAAGCAGTGTGTTTTTTTCTCAGAGAACAAGAAGTTGAGCTACCATATGATCAAGCAATTCCACTTCTGGGAATATACATAGAGGAACATAAGTCACTGTACCAAAAAGACAACTACCTCCACACATATGTTCATTGCAATACTATTGACAATATCCAAAACATGGAACCAGCCCAGATGCTCATTGAAAGTGGACTGTGTAAAGAAAATGTGACACATACACATGATGGAATATTATGCAGTTATAAAGAAGAACAAAATCATGTCATTTGCAGCAACATAGATTCATCTGGAGACCATCATTGTAAGTGAATGATCACAGGAACAAAAAACTGAACATTGCATGTTCTCACTCATAAGTGGGCCCTAACCACTAGACACATGAGCATTAAGATGGGAACAACAGACACTGGACACTGCTAAAGGAGGGTTGGAGGAAGGAGGGATAAGGGGCACACAATCACACACTGGGTACCAGTTCTATTATCAGGGGAGAGAGGGTTCATTAGAAGCCCAAACCTCACCTGCACACAATTTACTTATGTAGTAAATCCTCACATGTACCTCACAACTCTAAGATAAGATCAAAATAAAATGTAATGGTTTTTAGTATATTCATCACAATCCATTTTAGAATATTTCATCATCCTAAATAGAAACCCCATACTCATTAGCAGTTGTTCCTTATTTTCTCTAGCCCTCTCCCAAACTCCTGGTAACCGATAATTTCCTTTTGTGTCTATGGATTTGCCTAATAGAGACATCTCATAAAAATAGAGTCATACAATATGTGATTCTTTTGTGTCTTGCTTCTTTTACTGAACTTAATGTTTTCAAGACTCATCCATGTTGGAGCATGTGTCAGAACTTTATTCATTTTTATGGACAAATAATATCCCATTGTGTGAATAAGCCACATCTTGTTTATACATTCATCAATAATGGGCATTTGGGTGGTGTCCACTATTTTGGTTATTGTGAATAATGCTGCTATGAACACTTGTATACCAATTTTTATTTGAACACCTGTTTTCAATTTGGGAAGTATAAACCTAGAAGTAGGATTGATGGGTTAAATTTAAACTTCATATTTGACCTTTTGAGGAATTGCCAAACTACTTTTCCAAAGTGACTACATAATTATATGTTCCTACCAGCAGGTTATGAGGGTTCTAATTTCTCTAAATTCTTGCCAACACTTACTATCATCTGTCTTTTTTATTTTATGTTGGTCACTATTTCATGTAGCCTCTCGACAAGACTGCCAAGCCTTCTCCTCTCATGGTAAGTGTCAATTTTCTGTCCTCCAGCATGTTGGAGTCTCTCAGCTAATTTTGTTGTCCTTGGAAATTAGTGGCTCAAAAGTATCCATATTTTGTCCTGGCTCTCACTTTTCTGAATGCTTTGTCATTATTTTTTAAATAGCTTTTTATTTTGAACCAATGTTAAACTCACAAGAGATTGCCAAAATAGTACGGATAATATCATGTTACATGACCACAGTGCATTGTCAAAACCGGGAAATCAACATGAGCACTATTGACAAGACTTATGACCTTATTCAGATTTCACCAGTGTTTACATGCGCTAATTTTCTGTGTGTTTGTGTGTGCATGTGTTACCCTATGAAACTGTATCACATAGATTCATGTAGCTACAAGTACAATCCAGATGCAGGACATCAACACAAAGAAATACATTATATTGTTTTGCATGCAAAACATTCTGCCTTATATAAGAGCAACATAAATATCATTGGCTTTGTTATATTTTGCAGTGATATCTTTCCTATATTCACAAGCCTTGCTTTTTCCTATGACTAGGCATGTATTCTATCCATAAAGAAATTTTATATTGAGTTATATTCTCCATCATTTCTCCTGGTATCCTTAGTTTATATCTGAGTGATTGCTTGCAGCTCTGAGTTCATAGAGTATGATGCTATGACATCCTATGTGCTAACCACTCATGACAGCAGAGGCAAGAAGATTCCATAACAAATCTGTATGTACTTGCTTTTAATGTTGTGTGAGCCTTAAGCACACCAGATCCATATTTTCTTATATTTTGAGTAAATAAATCCTGAGCCAAGTTTTTAACTGACCCTGGGAAGAAACCATTTCTTCCCCCTGAGTCCTGCCTACTTAAGTCCAGCAAAGATAGTTTGAACCTGTCCCAAATCAAGAGAAGCCCAGTTTAATCCTCACTGGCTGGTGAGATGGAGGAAGATTTCCACTGGACCTGAGGAAATTTACCTAAAAAGTTTTTCATGTGAAAACTGAGATCTTATCTTTCTATCAGGGCCCCATCATTTTACATGTATTTCTTTTATATTTACATGAGAATTATGATTTTTATCTTCATTAAAACATATTCTTTAACAGAAATTTCTGGAAACAAAATTCCAGGCCTCTTGGATTGCTAAACTCTTCCCCAAGAGTTTACTGACTGACTAGGATGTCAACCTGAGTAAAGACCATCTGACCCCACAATGCACCAATGAGAACAAGAGCCAAGATGCAAAACCATGAATTCCAACATTTTCACTCACAGATCTCTCAATTCAGTCCACACTGCTGCCACATTGCCAGCAGGGCTATCTGTGCAATTTGATGTGTGTGGATACTGTGAGCACATAATCATGTGGAAGAGAAAATGTCAAATGGCAGTGTTCCTGCACAAGCCTCTCATTCTGTACTGTATCTGCACTCTCAGAGGCTATGATAGTGAATTTAGGGGTGTTTGTAACTTAATCATCTACCACTCTGGTATCTCTTTCTGGTGAAACAGCCATAGGCTAAATTTGTTTAGGAAGTAAAGAGTTGATATCTCAGAGGTCACCAAAATCTTTTTGTAGAAAACCAGATAATAAATAGTCTAAGCTTTGCCAGCTTGTCTCTGTCACGATAATTCAACCTGTGTTTGTGGCATGGAAGCAGGTTGGCAATACAGAAACAAGTGTACATGGCTGTGCTCCCATAAAACTTCACAAAAGCAGAAAGGTGCTGACCACAGACAGTAGTTTTCCAACCTCTGTTATATCATCATAAAATCTAATGTGTAGCCATTAACATTTCTCTGTCTTTCCACCGAGGGTGGATTTTCATGGATCAATTAACAAGCCTAGCCCTCCAAGAGGATTTGAGTAAGGACTTTGCCTTTTTTTAAACCCTCCCTGTTTTTATAACCATTGTAAATCCCTTCTGGTGGAAAGTAGGGTTTAAGTAAAATGACAGGATATTAATACTAGCACATGATTATTAATATTAACAATGCAAACTTGAAAAACATGCTACATAATTATCTAGAAAAAAATGGCATGAGCTAATTGTTTAGAAACAGACACACCAGTTACAAGATTTTCATCTGATGAAAACAGACAAGGAAATTTTGAAAATTTAATATAGCTTTCATATAAATTCAGAAAACTAAGTGCAAATAATTATTTACTTTTGATGCAAGTATAGGTTATTGTAATATACATTTTACTTTATTGATTGATTTCCTGAAATAAAACGCTAAAAAGATTTCTCTCTCCCTTTGTTAATATCTCCCAGATTCTGACCTAGTTTCTCTGAATATCTCTGTTACCAGATGAATTTTGTCCCCCAAAATTCATATGTTGAAGTCTTAATGCCCAGTATCTCAGAATGTGACTGTGTTTGGGATGTGGTCTTTAAAGAGATGATTAAGGTAAAAGGACATCATCAGGGTGGGTCCTAATCCAATAGGACTAATACTCAAATAAGAAAAGACTGGGACATAGACACACACAGAGAGACAAGCACATGACACAGGGAGAAGATAACTGTCTACAACCAAGAGAGGTCATAGGAAAAACCAGCCCTGTACACACCTTGATCTCAGAATTCCAGCCTCAAGGACTGTGAAAAAATAAATTTCTGTTGCTTAAGCCACCCAATCTGTAGTCATTTGTTATGGCAGCCCTAGCAAATTCAGACAATTTCTGAAGACATATCAAGAAACCTCTCATAAAATGTTTAAATAAACCTATTCATACAGTTGAAAAATGTTGTGATGTGAAAAAGAGTGAGAACTTTCTCAGGAAAGCTGTTTGTTATTTTTTAAAATAATAATGCATTGATTGCTACATGTTCCTCATTTCAGGTTCCAGTGAAATGAATCAAAACATGATATCAAAGGAAAACTATTTTGCAGCTATTATTCTACACAAAACTACATGTTCATTCATCTTGCAGCTGCATTATATAGTGTAAATAAGCCTCCACATTCTTAATCATTTTCTCACAGATGTTTACAACTTGTATTTTGGAAATAAGAGTTACAGTAATTTGAACATGCTGCTTTGCCTAGCACATCCTATACACTGACCCTGTATGGTCAGTGGAATCATATGTAATAAATGAATCATTATGATTATGGCAGCTTTTTAAAAGTCTTTTATTGTGTTCTTCAAAGTACAATTTTGACACAATTTGTGTCACTGCCTTTAATTATTTATATTAAGCTAATGGTTAATATCACCCATCATAAAGTGGCAGATGCCACACATATTCCAGGTGCTGGTTACTGTACAAAAGCTGTTCTGAATAGAACCCATATACCATTTCACTTGTCTCCAGGCCTCACCCTCCAAGTTATTATAGTTCATATGGCAAAACCATTCTTAGAAAATAAAACATCAGTCAGTAAAGAGAAATGGTTTCTTTAACTAGGTATTATTTCTGAGAAGGGGAACTCCCTGCAGGACAGGTAAATTTTGTACAAAACATGAAATCTAGAGCAGATGAAAATGTTGATGGCTCCATAGTTGTGTAGCACTTTCAAATTGTATTACTTCTTATTCTCTTTGTGGCAGAACCAGAAAGGTCAAGGAAGAATGGGAATACCAAAATACCCTTAGTGTTTGTCCTGCCAAAGTGAGAATAACTAGAAATATTGTGAAGAGGCAGTTGTTCTGAGATTCACATCATAATTTCATAGATGCAAACTAGCCTCAGATCCACATTTTCCCAAAGCCTCTCTGAAATCAGCTGTATTTTAGAACTTCCCCTTTTCCTAATTAAAACTAGAAGATGAAAATATGATGGCAATATTTACATGAAAAAGATGGTGAACAGAAGAAAAACCAGCAGAGAAGTATCAGTAATGATACTTAAGTTGAATAAATGTCAGTTATATTTTTATTTTTTCTATTTTCTCTTTCTAAAATGCTGCATTACTTTTATAATAAAGAAAAAATATGGGAATTCCACTTGGCAGGTAGTTTAAGTTTTGGGGGGTTTTTTGTTTTGTTTTGTTTTTTACTCATGGAATTTAGTTTGGTTTTTAAGACTTTTTTTAAGGAGTAACTATTTTGCTAATCCTTTTTTTAACCGAGCTATACTACATAACATAGAATTCATACTTTAAAAATGTCCAATGCAATAGTTTTTGTGCCTATTTATAAAGTTGTATCACCATCTAATTCCAGAGAACCTTCATTAACCCCAAAAGATCCCTGTACCTTTAGGCCATTACTCCTACAATTTCCACTCACCACCCCTTGGCAAACCCTAATCTACTTTGTGTCTCCATGACTTGCCTATTCTAGATATGTCATGTGAATGGAATCACATATGTGGCCTTCTGTGTCTGGCTACTAGAGCACAGCAAGTCTATGTCTCAAACTTATAAGAGAGTCATACAGAAAATGTCAGGCCAAGGACAGAAATAAACTTCTGCCACCAATTTTGAAAAGCAGCTTCTTTTTAGATTCTAATGAGGTGAGTATTCAATGTGACTTTGACACTCACTGTCATTCTCCCATAAGAGCTCATGATTACCTTAATGAATCAAAAAATACATATACAATCAATGACTAAGGAGTTTATAATTAATACTGGGCTGAAATAGTAATTGATTAGTTCCTTAGCCATATATTCAGAAATACAATCACAGAATATAGTAAGCTAAGAGGAAATAGCAACTTGGGAGTTTATGTTTACTGAATACTTACTATGCATGTGATCCCTCATTTAACCCAAAGACAGGTAGATCAATGGAACAAAATAGTCAAGAAACAGACCCACACAACAAATTCAATTTATCTTTGATTAGGGAGCAAAGACAATTCAATGAAGAAAGTATAATCATATGATGCTGTAATGACTGGACATTCTTGTGCAAAAAAATGTTAACCAAAACACAGACTTTCAAAAAAGTGACTGTTTTCAAAAATCACCTTAAAAAGGAGCACAGACCTAAGTGTAAAATGCAAAGTTGTAAAACTTCAAAAAGAAAACAGAAGAAGAAATCTAGGAGACCTTGGGTTTGAGAAGGAGTCTTTGGTTCAATATCAAAAGCAAGATCCGTGAAAGAAAAATTGATAGGTTGAACTTCATTAAAGTTAGCACAGAGACATCTTAGTGTAGTGAAACCATTCTGTATAATATTATGACGGTGGATACATGACACTATACATTTGACAAATCTCATAGATCTTTACAGCATAAAGAGTGAATCTTAATAAATGCAGTATTTTTAAAAATCATATAATGATATCGGAGGATTCAGGATGAGATACAGACTGTGGTAAAACAATCTGACTGAATGACAAACATATGAAACAACTTCACTAAAAGGGATGAATGGGAAAGTGCTCACCTAAGGAATTTTGGCAATGAGGTCAAGACTATAAGACCAAAGGTAAAGAAATTGTTCATGAGTACTGCACATCAGTTGATAGAGTTGTATCTCATGAGGTTGTGGATGGACAATATGATACCACTATGTATGCATACTGAAAGCGAATAATTAAGTAAATGAACTGAGAAAGAGAAAAGCCAGATTTCTCACTCTTACGGTGGAAAACTACAGAAAACTAAGAGGAAGAGGCATCAGTGCAGACTCATGAATTGCTTAATATAGATGCAGATATTTACATATGGAAATATTTCTAAATATCTGCTATACATGTGTTAGTATACTTTGGAAACATATATATGATATTTTAAATCACTCTAAATTAATTTGAAGTAATAGAAGGCAAAATAGAGGTTCTCTTTGGTGTTGTAAGTGTATGAGGGGAACATGAGAACTTTGTGAGGGGAAGAAAATGTTCTATATAGTAACTTAGGTATTATTTGCACAGGTGCTTATAGAGGTAAAGATTATAGAGCTCTACACTTAAAATTTGTGCAACTTACTATAAGTGAAATTATGCCTCAAGTTAACAAATATTGAATAAGTCATTTCAATTTATAAGAATTGTTTGACTTCACAGCATTTGAAACAAAGCATTTGAAATTCTTCCTGCAAAGAACAGAAGTTACTGAGAGAAAAAGGTAGAATACTTAACAGATCTTAAAAGTCAGCTCGTTGCATTCTTGATATTTGACATAATGCAAGGATTGAGCCAAATGACCTCTCCGCTCCCGGCTGACACCTCCTAGAATATTTGTAATCTTGAGAAATGTTTTTCTTTACTGTGTACATTTTAAATTAGCCATCTACATGTTAAAGGCAAGCATGAAGTAGAGAATTGCACTTTGTTCTCTGGCGGACTTTATTGGCTTCTTGTAATACACTAGAGTTGGATTGTACATTATTTGCCACATTCTTTAGCAATTGGTGAATAAGAAATCCAAACAAAATCGTACACTTCCATTGTTTTTCACAAAACTACAATTAGTAAAAGTTCATCCCTACCTATTTAGATAGTTTATTATTGAATTAGCAGCATTCAAATTCCCAATGAATTTCATAACTAGTAACCATGACCATAAATTCACGTACTTAGGAGGACAGGAAGTGACATTTATTTCAAGTGGAACATCTGCTGTCTCTTCATTCACGGCATGAGAGTCAGTGGGCTACAACATCAGTCTCAGTTTGTGCTCTCCAGGTTTTTACTCCCTTGGCTCAATGCTCTGGTTTAAAACTGAAAGGGCCCTGTAAGTAATAATAATAATAATAATATCCTCATATACGAAATAAAAAACACTAACTTCCTTTAAAATTTTCCAGACTTCATCCAAAAAGTCTTCAGACATAGGTCACTAAGTTCACATAGGTTGGAGGGAACTGAATGGGCTAAAGATTAGGGAACTGAATTTATAGTTTGAAAGACTCACTTGAACATCTGGAAGTAATGACTAGAGTAATAGACCTCAATAAATGACAACCTTACAGAAAGACCAAAATGTGCAAGCTCCTAAAATCCATGGATGGAAATTCCTGGAAATTCCTGATGGTATGATTGACTCGGAAGGAAAAATAAAAATGTTAGAGCAGGGTGTGGACTTTGAGTAACTTTTTTCTTTTTTTATAATAATTTTACCCTTAACTTAATATCACTTTGTTAACCAGAGAAATTTTTAAATACATATTTTGTAACTAGATGTAATTGTATAATATACAAAGCTTAGATTTTGTAATTCTCCTCCTATTCAGATAAGTGCTGTGGTCTCTACAGAGAAAATTCTGAATTGGTTATTTTTGACTGACAGAAGTCTCTCATCACTCACATTCCTTCAGAGAAGAATGCAAAAGGAAGCCCTAAGTGAATGGGTTTTCCAAAATTCCATATGTTGCCTGCCTCTTTTCAAAGACAAATATAAAATTAATGCCCCAAAGAAAATATTAACTGGCGCCTGGTTATTATTTCTGACTTTTAGTTGTCAAATCCGGACCCTAAATCTCATATCAACATAAGACAGAAACAACTGAATTCACAGAATGACCTAGCAAACTAGCCAGTAGGTTATAAAGAAAAGAAGTCAAACATTTTGTAAAAGCTTGATAGGGAAAGATAAGGTATATTGTATGAGAAGTATTTTTAAATTATACCCTAACATTAGCAAATCCTATCAATTTTAATTCTAGAATACCTTTCAAATCCATCTTTTTCTATCCAACTTCATCTCTACCACTCACCCCAAGAGCAAACTGCAGTAGATTCCTAAAAGTTTATCTGATTCTACTCCATTCAAGCACTATTTAGTAGCCCCGGAAAACTTTTAAGAACATAAATCAGATTCTATGACCACCAATTCCCATTTTAAATAAATTATAGACTTCCATTGCAAATTTCTTTGTATGTCCTCCAGATTTCTTAACTTTTTCACTGGACAATCTTATCCTGTCAGACCAGGCCCCATAATTACAGGCCATCATATTGCATATCACATTGTAAAGATGTGGAATTTTTTAAAAGTTTCTTGTAACTTGTCCACTTATCAGATTATAACTCAAACCCTAAAAGCATGTTTTAATAAATAGAATTTATTATGCAGTGTTTTATGAATTCAAAAACCAGATGTGTTATGTATGCATAAATTATGAAACATAAGAATAAAATTCACCCCTATGGATGCTCCAAATATCTATGGAGCTAAATGTATCTCTGTATGCCTTTAAAAAAATTTTTTTTAAGTTGGGTCTCAGTCTGTCATCCAGGTTGAAGTGCAGTGGCACGGTCATGACTCACTGCAGTCTCGACCTCCTGGGCTCATTTGATCCTTCCACCTCAGCCTCCAGAGTAGCTGGGACTATAGGTGCATACCACCATGATCAGCTATTTTTTTTTTGTAAAGGCGTAGTCTCACTATATTGCTCAGGCTAGTCTGAAACTCCTGGGAGCAAGCAGTTCCTACCTCGGCCTCCCAAAGTGCTGATATTATAGACATGAGCCACGTCACTAGGTCTATAAGCCTCTTAATGGTATTCAGGACATGCTATCCACTATGTGGTACCTTGGCATTTGAATAAACAGCAGAAGCAAGAAGCAGGAAGGTCACCTTCTCCTTACCCTTTCAACCTTTTCTCATGAAACAGGCCATAAAAGAACTCTGATTTTACACTGAAGTAGGTCATAAGACCTTGATTCCAGAGGTTTCCTGCCTACCTGAAATAAAGGAACATCCTTATCCTTGAAGACACAGAGGCAAAGAATCTAGGGGTAAAAAAATCAAGTCTTGCAGAGGTCCCCCGGTTTTTCATCATTAGATCCTATCCTTTTCTTCTCTAATCACACTTCTGCATGACTGACCATAAAAATACAGAGGTATCCTTTTCTTCTTCTTTTTGAGTCTTCATTTCTGAAGGTTCTCATGTCACATAAAACTTTAAATGAACAAATTAGTGTGCTTTTCTGTTGTTAATCTGCCTTTTATTAAAGGTGTCTTTATCGTGAACCTTGTGATAGGTGAGAAATCTTTACTCTACTATACTCTTTTATCACTTTTTCTCCTCCCATTCTGTGATTTTTGTTATCTTACTTATTTAAATATATATACACACATATAATTTTATTACATGTATATTTGTTCCTAAATATGTTTCATTTTATCGAGTGTTCAAATCAATTTAATTTGAAATTACATTGAATTAAATTTAATTGATCTGAAAACTAATATTATATTAGTTTTATTGAGGTTATTTTATACAGTTAAAGGCATATATTTTAATGATTATGTACGCATGTAACAACCACCATAATGAGATGGAAAATATTTTCATTACCCTAAAATGTTATTTCATCCCCTTTGGGATTAATCATTGCCTGTTCTTCACATCTCTAGGCAACTGTCATCAGATAATTCTCATCATCATTAATCATCAGGAAAAATGCAAATGAAAACCAATGTGAGATATCAATACATATTGAGTAAAATTACTAAAATTGAAAAGACTAACAATATCAAGTGTTGAAGATGTGGAGCATCTAGAATGTTCACGTGGCTGGAGGAGATGAAAATGGCACAACCAATTTGCAAAAAAAATTGGCATTTTCTTTTAAAAATGGAATATACCACCTAGCATACAATTTAGCAATTCTGCTCATAGGATTTACTCCCAAAGAAATTATAACATATGCCCACACAGAAACATATGCATAAAAGTTCATAGCAGTTTTATTTGTAATAGTCCCTAACTGGAAGCAACAGCAATGTCCATTAACAGAATAAATAAATTGTGGTGCATTGATAGACTAATACTCAGCAATAAAAATGAAGACGTTATTGTTATATGCAACAATATGGATAAACCTCAAAATTATAATATTGAGGAAAAGAAACCAGATAAAAAAGAGTACATACTACATAATTTTATTTTTATTAAATTGCAGCAGGTAAGGCTCATATATAATAACACCAAAGCAGATTAGTTTTATTTGCTTCGGTGATTTATGAGATTCAATATGTAGTATTTAGTGGCTGGATTTTTTTTCATTTAGTATCAAGTTTCTAAGCTATTGTTAAAAGTTGGTATAGTTTACTCTAGTTCACTAATCCTGCTTGTTGTGTGACATTTCACTGGATAAACTGCTAAGGTTTGGTCAGTAGGACAGATTTGGCCCATGGTCTACAGTTTGCTAGCTCCTGCATTAAACTATTACCCAATGCTACTAACCCAGGCTCTACACACCTGAACTGCATCAGTTTTTAGAGGGGTCAGCAAGCTATAGTCAGTGGGTAAAATCTAGCCTGCCAACTGTTTTCATAAAGTTTTATTGGAACATAGCAACATTCATTTGTCTGTATATTGTCTATGTCTGTTTCCATGGTACAAAGGCAGTCACAACAGAGACCTGTGGACTGTAAAGCCTAATCTATTTACTATTTAGCACTTTACAAACAATATTTTTCCAAGTCCTGCACCAAGGTATGACTAAAGCTCTTACCTTAAAAGTCTGAGCTGAACAAATACAAGTAAAGCCACCTTCAGGATGTTAGCAGGGAAAAATAAATAAATTACTTTAAAATATCCAAAATGGACACTACTGGCACGCCAAAAATATCCTATTGCATTCAAGATAGATCTTTTTAGCCTCCCAACCCAGATCTCAAGGGCTTTGTGACATTCACACCTCTTATTGCTCTGACAGCCTTCTTGGCATCAGCTAAAGCTTGTAATGATTTTGCCCATCAGCTCAGGGCTGTCCAAGGCTTAAATGATATCAGAAGACCCCGAATACACCCTCAACAGTCCTGAGATTGGCATTCAAGAAAAGATTGTGTCCCAGAGTAAAGGAAGGAAGATGTGTCCCTTAATCATTATGTGTTTTTGTTCCAAACATTAAATTTATTTGCAGAAAACTAACCTGTACAGGACGTGTTTTTCTCTCTCCTTTTTTTCCCTTAACTTTACTTTTACACAGACAAACTTTTATTCATACCAATGAATGTTTCCATTTTCCGGGGCCATCTTCCTGGAATAGGAAACTATCCACATTTATTAAGGTGTAAAAGGGATTTGCTTTCAGCTCCACACACAGACTTCTTTTCTTTCCTTAATCCTTTGAAAGAAGCTATTAGCAAAGTTATCCTTAAAACACCCTTTTTTTCTGGCTTAATAGCAAAACCACCTTCTACCCACTCTCTTTCTATGGCCCCAAAAGAGGCATTCTCTAAGAAAGTAGGCGGCTGGCGTTTTGCCAGAAAAATCCCAAGATGAGAGGAAACACACCCCAAGGCATTTCTCTCAAGTTTACAAATCCAAGGTCCAGTCTCTCCTGGGAAATATTTAAAAGGAGCATTTTTTTCTTTTGTTTTCTTTCTTTTGTCTTTTTTCTTTTTCTTTTCTTTTCCTTTTTTTCTTTTTTTTTACTCAGAAACCCTTTCCTTAAACATAGCCTAAAGAGATAGCTTCTGAAACTAATATTTTGGAAAGAAAAGACCTGATCTCTTGTTTCAAAACTCTCTCATTCTCACTCTGCCAGCCTAAAGTGTACAAAAATGTGTATCTTGATTTAACTTAATCTCCACCCAGTGATTCGTGTCAGCGCAGCATGATCTGCAAAGTCTTAGAACCAGGCAAAGTCTCTATTGAAGCGGCTGGCTGTGTTTGCTGAACTGAAAGAGAATCCAGATTAAGAAGTGAAACTATTCCAGGTTCTGTGCCAAGAAGACACCAAAGAATGTGTCCAAGTTTCTTGAGTCTCCTGATAACATGGGGTTGGAGCTGGCAAGCTGTGCCTGTAAACTGAGAACGCAAGATCCAACACAGAAGGAAAACTTGTTCATTGTTGCTGGCTGCTACTTGGATCACAATAACAGAAATGCTGGCGGTTGTTGACATTCTCAAATTACAGGCCACAGCTTTATGCCTTTTTATTAATCACCTTTTACAAGTTCCAAAGGTCATGCCAAGAAAAATAAGAATTATCCTTTCCTGTTTGGATGGAGCTTTCTAGATTGGCACTTTGGTACTTTGGCCCCCATTATCTGACTCAAAACTCAGAGTTTACCTGTGAGGTAGGTAGAAAATGTATCCCTGCTTCCAGAGGGAAAAAGCCAGACTCTGGGAAAGGAAGAATTTTGTCTTGCTTGAGAGCATCTCAATAAAGATCATTTACCTTCCAGCTCAGAAGTGACTGGCCAAGCAAATTCAGGCCCCTTATTTGGCAGGAATTTTTCTGCCTTTTGTGTGTGCTAAGAAAAGGTTGCAAAATGCTAATTTTGCTGCTGGAAGAAAGGGAAATCCAGATTATCTTTCTCCTTGTTAAAGACGAGCTACAGAATATCTGAGCTGTTATTTCTCTAAAGAGCCTTAGGGAGGGAGTTGTAATGTTGATTTAACAAGGGCAATTTATCTACATGGTGCGTTGAGGAGCCAAGAGGACATACAATTAAAAGATAATTGAAATAAGTCTAAAATACATTATATCATAGCTTAAAGGTTATTATTGATTCTGTTCTGGCAACTTTTTTCTCCACTAGAGAAATTTTTCCTAGAAATTTGGACTATTTAACTGATATAGTTTCATTTAAATAATTAAAGCATAACTCTTGCTTGTATAGTTTCTGTTCTTGCTTTAATCATTTTTTTAATCACTGAAAATTTTCTGTAAATAGAGTATGTGTTCTTACTTTTTTTTATTTACTGGGAAGCAAATCAACTGTACCTCTCACCCTTTTCTCATTTCCACCCATTTCCAACACACAAACACACGAACACAGGAGACACAATTGCTTTATTTACCTGTATCTTAACACACCACACTGATTTAGGAGTGTAGGGTGGGAGTGGGAAGTGACAGGCTGCCAAAGTCTTTTAGCTGGAAGCTTGTCTCCCCTGAAATTCAATTCACACTATTTCATCAGGAAGTGGTTAACATGACTTGTCTTAATCATGAAACAACCAAAGTGTTACTAATGCTGAACATTATGTACTACTTCCTTTGGGCATTGCAACCTTGGTAGGATGTGGTTCTGTTTCCAGGCTCTGAAGTCTGTGGTTGGAATTTTGCCTCTCACCCCTCCTTAGGAAAGAAAATTATTACAGGGCTGCACTCTGCACTCTGTAGGAGAACATTACTCTCTCAACTATAGAGGAAGTTATCATCTGCTCCCTACAAATGTCTCTCTACCTTTGCTTGCAATTTATTACAACTGAAGACTACCTCAACAAGGGAGATGTTTCTTATTCAGTCTTTTTATTCCTCTGAAATTTCCTGTTGAGTAGGCAAATAAAATCATATATGTGTGTGTGTGTATGTATATATATATATATATATATATGTATATATAAATTTTGGCTAGCTGAATTCATCCTACGTTCTGTATGCAATCCAATATTATCTCTCAAAAAATTTGTTATTTGGCTTGTCCTCTTTATGATTTTGAGCTTTGAAATAAAATAAAATAAAATAGTGAAGAATGCTCTTCATCATCTTCTAATTATCATTTGTCCCAGCTAACAAATTTATTTACCTTTATATTTTGTTATTTCAAAGACCAAAATTGGACCATGACATAATTTTTAAATGGGAAAACGTGTATCACAATGCTTAAGACATTTGGGTGTGAGCAGTCATTACTGAGTCCTCTTACTCCAGATTCCAATAACTCTGCATCTTCTCAGAGAGCCCTTCTCCACAAGGTACTGATTGCTGGTTAATTGAAAGAAATTTCAAAATCTAAAAATACTCACACCTGTCCTAAAAAATGTTCTGAGCTGAGTGCCAACAGTAGTTAGGCTCCCTGAGAGTCTGGGTAAATTTTGACACATTGAATTTTTAGAGTCTTAAGAGGGTGAGTTGTAGAAACTTAAGTCGAATTCAAAGTGGTGAATTTTAAAGATTTAAATCAATGTAAACTTGAATCAAAATTTCGGAGGAAAGATTGCACATGTGATAAAATTTCATTGAACTACACACAAACTTATACACTAACACTCAAATGAGGTTATGTAAAGCTGGGGAAATGTGAATAAGGTTGGCAGATGTCAGCTTCCTGGTTATGGCATTGTACTGTAGTTCTTTCTTCAAGAGGCTATTCTGGAGAAAAACTGGTGAAGTATTCTTGGGATCTTTCTGTATTATTTCTTATAAGTGCATAGGAAATTGCAGTTAATTCAAAAAAATTTTTAAAGTATTTAAAGGAAGTATATGGAGGAAGGCAGGAAGATAACAGAAAAATGGATAGCCTGGATAGCATTCGTAATTTTCCATGGAGTGTAAGCAGGTGGAGAAGGTGGATATAAACTTTAGGGTCCCAGGAATAAATCATAGAAGATTAAAGGAAGTTTGAAAAGTCCATTTATGAAGGAGGGGCCCCCAAATGGAATTTATTTATTAAAAATTGTGTATTTATTCTTACATGTTTAAACTTAATCACCTTCAAAGTGCTCTCTGTTTGATGCAATACAACTACCAAGAGTATTTTCCCACTGCGCAAAACAATTTTTGAACTCGTCAATTTTGATGCCTTCTAGTGCTTTTGCCGTTCTTTGTTTCACCTCTTCCACATCAGCAAAATGTTTCCCTTTGAGGTCTTTTTCATCCAGGGAAACAACGAGCAAAGTAGCTTGATGTGAGATTGGGTGAATAAAGCGGGTGAGGAACAGGGAACATGACTTTTTTTTTTTTTTGGAAACTGCTGAATACTCAGCGAGGGGTGGGTAGGTGTCTTGTCATGGTGGATGAGCCAGTCACCTGTTTGCCACAACTTGGGATTTTTCTTCCACAAATTATGATGCAACCTTCTCAAAACCTCCAGATTAGCACTTTAGTTCACTGTCTGATCCTGGGAAACAAATTCTGAGTGTACTACAAGGGGCTTGCCGTTCAAAAGATAATTCCATTTTGGGGAGGTATCCCCTCTTATTATTGCAGAAAGACATTACATGATTATAACAATGAAAAATAGTCTCCAGCGTTTTCCTCCCTAGACACAAACACACAATGTTGGTTCCTGGATTGAATAGAAACCCCCAGGAGGTGTCCTTGTAACTAGAAAAGCCATCAGAATGGAATTATAGTCTCCCATGTTGCTTTCTTTTACAGCTGTGAAAACTGAAATCTGGCCTCTGAACTTATCAAAACTAAATATACAAATTATGGTTTGCTGCCCTTCTGGAAAAACTGTTTCTTGGCTCGAAATGTTAATCAGGCTTTATTTTAAATCATGAAGAAAATGGGGAATAAATAGACAGTCACCACAGACCAGCTGACCATTTATGTTCCATCATATTCTACTGCCCGGTATCACTGCTTTGTCCTTCCTTGGGGAATCGACATCTTTTTTGTTGTTGTCGTTTTGTTTTTGAGTTGAGGCCTCATTCTGTCACCAAGGCTGGAGTCCAGTGGCTGGATCAGTGCTCACCCAACACCTCGACCTCCTGGGCTCAGGCAATTTTCCCCCTCAGTCTCCTGAGTAGTTGGGACTACAGGCATGCACCACCATGCACAGCTAATTTTTTGGTTTTTTGTGAAGCCCAGGCCTCACTGCATTGCCCAGGCTGGTCTTGAACTCCTAGGATCAAGCGATCCTCTTGCCCCAGCCTCCCAAAGTGCTGGGATTACAGGCAGGAGCCACCATGTCCAGTCAAATCTGACATTTTGTATCTCCTTTTCCTAAAGATCTTTCCTCTGCAGGCAAGGCTGGAGTGCCAGAGAGCTTTCATCTGGCTTTTAGATGCACTTTCTACCCAGCACTCTTTCCCTTTGTAGGCTACGCAAATGGGCTCTATTTCTCAACATGATGTTTTTGAGATTCATTCATATTAGTGCTGGTATCTGTAGTTTATGCTTGTTGTTGTCAACATGCATACACTTCATTCTATGAGCATGCCACATTTTGTTTATTTATTTTTCTTTGAATGAATATTTACATTGCAGCTCAACTCTTAGGTATATACCTAAGAGAAATGAGTTCATGTGTATGCAGAAGACATGTACAAATATGTTCACAGCAGCTTTATTCATATATATATATATTCATATGTGTGTGTGTGTATATATATATATTATATGTACAGTCATGCTCTGCATAACAACATTTCAGTCAATGAGATTAAAATAGCATATACAGTGGAGTTCCCATAAGATTATAATACTGTGTTTTTACTGTACTTTTGCTACTGTGCCTATGTTTAGAGATACAAATACTTACCATTGTGTTACAATTGCCTACAGAATTCAGTAGAGCCACATGCTGTGCGAGTTTGTAGCCTAGGACCAATAGGCTGAACAATATAGTTTAGGTGTGTAGTAAGCTATGCACTCTAGGTTTGTGTAAGTACACTCTAGGATGGTCACAAGACAAAATTGCCTAAGGATGCATTTCCCAGACCATATCTCCATCATTAAGCAACACTTGACTGTATGTGATAGAATAAATATAAGAATGTGTGAAGATAATAAAGAAAAAAGAGAGCATTCTTGAGAAAGAGGAGGGGAAGAGGATTAGGAGGATGGAGGGGAAATTTTGGAGCAGAGGTCCAAGAGCCAATTTCAACGTTAGGAAGCATTTTGTGTTCTTTAGCCTCAGTTAAAATACTATGCAACTTCATTTCCACTTCTCTAAGTTCACACTGCTAAAATTATATAAAAACACCAATATTCCTGGTATCAAGGGCACTTAGTTCCACCGAGGCAAGTGGTTGGGTTAAGAGATTAAAATAGACTGAGTCTAAATTTATCTAGTTAAATTATAGCCCTCTCTAAATTATTGGACCTTAAAGATCACTTTCCTCACCTCATCCTCCAAAACACTGATATCATGGGCAACAAATAGCAGAAAGATTACTAGAAGTAATACAACTTACTAGAAATGTCGTTGAAATGAATATCATAACACCTCGATCTTTACTGTGGTACTGCTACTAGCAAGCTAAATTAACTTAAATGAATCCCTTTACCTTGCCGTAATACTTTTGACTATAAAGTAATGGCATTTGATTATATAGCTCTCCGATTCTCTCATCTCCAAAAACCTGCAAAGTATTTGAAGTTCCCTTATTCCATAAATCAGTAGTTTCATACCTCCTTTCAGTTTACAATCTTCCCTTGTGTCTCAAAGACCATCCCCAAGACTAATTCATTTCCTTTTCAGGATTACACAGAACCAAGAGATTGGTTTCTCTGCATATGTACCAGATTTTCTCCATGTTTGTTTGTAAGAAATTACTTCAAGAAGGCAACCATATTCTCTTTCCATAAATCAAAGCCAAAGGAAGCTGCCAACATCTGACTTCATAGGGTGCCAACTAGCTGCAGTTACATACAAAGAGGAAATTTAATGAATCATCAGCTTAAGATGACTTGCTGGTTGTTTAGGATGAGTTCTCAAAGGTTCTGTTGTAAAATCATCACTCTCCTGAAATCATTTTATGTACATAAACAGTTTCAAAATTGCTTTGCTCACCTACACAATACCATATCTGTACAAAACAAGATGTAAGCAGAGAAGCAGAACTACATATAGAGTTAGATATATACACACATGTATATCCTCTTTATATATATATTATACATATAAATATATCAAATCAATTTATCTTTCCAGAGAGATTTAGATGGCTATAGATTTATCTCTTATCATCTATCTATCTAGTCTATTCATCCATGTAGACATCCATCCACTCATACATTTGTTTATCTATCTATTCTATCATATCTATCTCTGTCTATCTATGTATCTCTTGACTGATCTATCTGAGAGCAACACACACACACACACACACACACACACACACGCACACACACACACGGGGGGGGGGAGACAAAGCGAGAGAGAAAGGAAATTTCACATTTCACAGGGCAAACCACTAGGAAGCTCAAGCTGAAACTCACCATCCAGGGTAAGGTTGCTCCCCAAAGACAGAATTTCTTGTTCTCTGGCTTCTTTTAAGCATCAGTCCTGCTTTTAAAGTCTTTCAACGGAAGAAATCAGACCCAAATGATTATCTAGAATAATGTCCCTTGCTGAAAGTCAACCAACTATGGAATTTAATTGCATATCTTCATTGCAACACTTATACTAGTTTTAATTACTGGATACTATAACTTAGCCAAGATGGCACATCAAAAATATCATCACAGAATTATAACAAGGTAGGAAAGATCAAGGGAGTCAGAAACACCAACCAATGACAAATGTTGTGTGTGTGTAGAGGTGTGCCAGGCACTGTTGAGCAAGTTATATTCTCATTGATTCTGTGTACTCATCTGTCAGAAGCAGACACCATGTTGCCCCCAGAGTGCTGTCTGGAGACTTAATGTGATGATGTGTATAAAGCACCTGACACCCCTGGTAATCATTTGTTACTTAATAGACTAATTCCTCCTCCCCTTTCTTCTAAAACTTTGTTCAGAGTAATTTCATGGGGATATTGATTCATGTGAACATTTGAGTATCCAGTCTTTAATGATTCTGCTTCAATAGATCTGTTTTAGGAATGGTCAAACATCTGCATCTTCAACCAGCATTTAAATAATACTGAAATGAGGGAAATGGACTACAGTCTGTGAAATAGGCCATAGAGAATACCTGGGACTGAGAAGAAATATGCCAGTGATTTGATGAGTTCAAATTCAGGAATTTAAAAACAAGCTTTCTAAATAGGCACTCTACTTAGAAGAGCCCTCTTCATGATTCCTGGCTGGGTCTTTCTAGGCTTTGAGAGAGAAGCCACCACTTGAAAAATGACTTTTTTCTTGAGGAACAAAGATTCTTTAAGTGCAACTGGTGTAGCTCCAAACAAGGAGAGATGCTTACATCAAAGTTTAGGACTGAAAGTCTCTGACCTGGTACTTCCCCTCTACTCTGAGACAAAAGCTTGGCTACAGTCCTTTGTCCTTTGCCCTCGAAGGACTGTTTTTCATCATAATATTAAAACACACACATACACACACACACACACACACACACACACACACACACACGTATGCATACACACAATATAACTAGTTCTCTATTCTTTTTCACAAGACATTTGTTTTACCAAGGTGAACCTCTCAAGCTTTGAAACATTACCCAAAATGTTAAAAAATATAGTCTTTCCTTTTAAATAACTTCCTACTGTCTAAAATAGTCACAAAGGAAAGCACTCATATTAATTAGGAACTCCAAAATAAACATCCAAGTGCATAGTTCTTTCTTTAATTGCATGTAGAAGCAATATATAGGCCACTTTTTTGACTGAGAAGGCAGAATTTACATATTTTGGTCATGCCAGTGAATAGTATGGGTCCGCCTGATTCTTCTCCAAACACTAGGTTTTTTACTTCAAAATATATAAATATGCTTAGCAATATTTTCTTCTGTTAGCTAAATAAAAAAATACCTAACCATTAAAATTTCAAATAGACATATGAGCATTACTTCAAAATAGACATGAGAATGCATTCTGCAGGGTTTTTAAATTCTTTTATTCAAATTATATTTGAAAACTTTTAGATGTCTGATTTTTTTTTTTTTTTGGATGAGGCTTTGCATTGACTGATCCCAAAACTTAAAATTTGGTTCTGAATTCAGCTTCTTTCTTCATATTTTAGTTTAATCATTCTAATTCTAGAATTCCTTTTTAACATAATGCTAGTTTTCTACCATTGCTTTATAGTTTACCACAAATGTAGTTGCTTAAAATGATGCAAACTTACTATTTTACATTTCTGTATGTTAGAAGTCCCAAATCAGTCTCAATAAACTAAAATTGATGTTTTGGCAAAATTGTGTTCCCTCTGGAGGCTCTAGAGGATAATTCATTTTCTTGTGTTTTCCAGCTTCTAGAGGCCACCCACATTCCCTGGCTTGTGTCCCCTTCCTCCATCACTCCAACCTCTGCTTCTTTTGTCACATCTCCTTTTCTGATTCTGACCCCCGGGCCTCCCTCTTAAAGGATCTTGGTGATTATGTGGGACACATTCAGATAATCCAGAATCATCCTCCTGTCTCAAGGTCCTCAACTTGATTACACCTACAGAGTCCTTTTTGCCATATAAGGTGACACATGTACAAACTCTGTTGATTAGGACACAGACATATTTGGAAGTCACTATTTACTGACTACAGCTGATAACAATTACCCATATATACATGTGAATGTGTAATTTTCACATGCAGGGAAAGAAATGGTTGGAAATTTTGAAGTGGTACTGTTGTATTTGTATTAGTCTGTTCAGACTGCCATAGCAAAATGCCACAAAACAGCATGGCTTAAAAAAATAGAAATTCCTTTTCTTATGATACTGGGGAATGGAAAGTTTAAGATCAAGGTCTGGCAAGGTTTAGTTTTCTTTTCCTTTTTAAATTACCTGCTGATGAGAAAAGAGTTCAGTTTTTAAGGTTTTCTTCCTGACTTTCAGATAGCCATCTACTAGGTCCTGACTTGGTGGAGAGAGAAAGCTTTGGAGTCTCTTCCACTTCTCATAAGGACACTCCAGGTCTGTCAGATAAGAGACCCACCCTTATAACCTCATTTAGCCTTTATCACTTTCTCCCCAATCCCTGTCTTCAAATAGTCACATTGGGGTTCAAAGTAGGCATTTTGAGGGTACAAAATTCAGTCCATGACAGTGTTTACATGCATTTAGGTGGGTGCAGGAGTAACTTAACCAAAATTTGAAAACAATAGATTTGAAAACTGCATAGCTTAGTGAAGAAGTGAAACTAAGATTTGAATATGTAGTTTTATAAAAACCTTTGAACTAAAGACTAAACCACCCACATGGCTGTATGAACTTTGCCTAACTATATAATCTCTCTGATCATATTTTGTTTTTCAATATGGATATAAAAACACCTGTTATTCCCTTCTTTAATGGGTTGTTTCAAAGATAAAGTAATACAACCATTGTAAAGGCATTTCAAAAACTCTGAAGGACTTTATGAGTATCAGGTGTTTTTTCCATATGCTTTGAGGGAGTAATAAACAGAGCAAGTGCTGAGAAATGCTTGTCCACTTTGGAAAGAATCTATCAAGGGCATGGGAACAGCGTGTTACAGGTTTGCCAAGGTATTAATGTATTTTTTTCTTGCTCTACAATTCTTTAAAAGAAAAACAAAGAAAGAAGGGGGGAATAAAGGCTTATTCATACAAAGAAATTGCTCTCCCTTACAGAAAGCCCTAAAAAACTCTGGGCAGGTAACACCTATAAGATATGTTAATGGCTAACCAGAATAAGAAGAACAAACTTGCTAATAAATTATTTATAAAAATTTAGATATATTGGATAGTTTACCATGTATTGAGCTGCATGATTTTTTCCTATACACAGCAAATACAATGTTTAGGCACATTTTACCCAATCATGTTCTGAAAAAATAACTTTAATAAGAACTGCCTGATTAGCTGAACCTCAAGATAAAGGTCCAGGAACAAAATTGAAAGGTCAAATACCCCACAGCCTCTATGGGTTTTTGTTTAGCAGTAGCTACCAAAGTTATTAAAGATAAGTTACAGGGAAATAATCAGTTCCTTTTGTAAATTTTTTTTAATTTTAAAATTGTGGGGTACAATTCAGGGTTAGGTATGCAAATATTCATTGTGCAAGTACCCTTGATGATGAGGTGTGCTCCCTCTCCCCCAGACAATTTCCCACTACTGCCAATCCCACCTCCCTGCTCCCCCACCCCACACCCCCACAGTTTCCTGCTACTGTCAACCCTTTTCTTATAGTATTAGGATAGTTGTTCAAGGTCCACTTATGAGTGAGAACATGTGATATTCAATTCTTTGTTTCTGTGAAAGATCACTCAGTATCATAGACTCTAAGTCCATCCAGGTTGCTGCGAAGTTCATAATTTTGTTCTTCTTTATTGCTGCGAAATATTCCATTGTGTATAATGTTTCTTAAAGAATGACCTTTAACCTAAATGGACAAAAATTGGAAACAATTCCCCTGAAAACGGGAACTAGACAAGGATGCCCACTCTCTCCCCTCCTGTTCAACATAGTATTGGAAGTCCTGGCTAGAGCAATCAGAGAAGAGGAGGCAATCAGAGGTATTCAAATAGGAAAAGAGGAAGTCAAGTTATCTCTCTATGCAGATGATATGATGGTGTACCTTGAAAACCCAAGAGAACCTGTCAAAGGCCTCCTTACATTGATAAAGGCCTTGGGTAAAGTCTCAGGATACAAAATAAATGTACAAAAGACAATCGCATTTCTCTACACCAATAATAAACAAACAGAAACCCAAATAAAAAACACAATTCCATTCACAATAGCCACAAAAAAATGAAATACCTTGGCATCTTCCTAACCAGAGACATGAAAGACCTTTACAATGAAAATTACAAAGCACTGCTCAAAGAAATCAAAGCTGACACGAACAAGTGGAAAAATACCCCATGCTCATGGATCGGAAGAATCAACATTGTGAAGATGTCCATCTTACCTAAGGCAATCTACAAATTCTATGCAATACCCATTAAATTACCAACAACATTCTTCTCAGACCTAGAAAAAACAACACAGGAATTCATATGGAAACACAAACGTCCAAGAATAACCAGAACAATCCTCAGCAAGAAAAACAAAGCAGGTGGTATCACAATACCAGACTTCAAACATTACTATAAAGCTACAATCATCAAAACAGCTTGGTATTGGTACAGGAACAGGCATATAGATCAATGGAACAGAATTGAGACTCCAGAAGCAAAACCTCAATTCCTCAACCAACTCATCTTCGACAAAGCCCCCCCCCACCTACCAGTGGGGAGAGGAGAATCTATTCAGTAAATGGTGCTGGGAAAACTGGCTGACCACATACAGAAGATTGAAACAGGACCCCTATCTATCCCCATGCACAAAGGTTAACTCCAAATGGATCAGAGACCTAAATGTAAAACCTCAAACCATAAGAACCTTGGAAAAGGAAGGAAATACTCTCATGGAAATCGGAACTGGCATCCAATTCCTGTACAAAACCCAAAACCCACAGGACTTAAGAGAGAAGATAGACAAATGGGACCTTATTAAACTGACAAGCTTCTGCAAAGCCAAAGAAACCATCAAGAGAGCAGGGAGACAGCCTACAGACTGGGAAAAAGTATTTGCCAATTCTAGGTCTGACAAAGGCTTAACATCTTGGATCTACAAGGAACTGAAATGTACTGAAAAGAAGAAAACAAACAACCCTGTTATAAAATGGGCAAAAGATATGAACAGACACTTCACAAAAGAAGACATTTGAGAAGTCAACAAACACATGAAGAAATGTTCAACCTCATTAATCATCAGGGAGATGCAAATCAAAACCACACTGAGATATCACCTAACTCCAGTCAGAATGGCAATTATCAACAACTCAAAAAATAACAGCTGCTGGAGAGGGTGTGGTGAAAAGGGAACACTTCTAAACTGTTGGTGGGAGTGTAAACTAGTGCAACCTCTGTGGAAAGAAGTGTGGCAATTCCTAAAAGCTCTAAAAATTGACCTTCCATATGACCCTGCAATCCTCCTACTGGGAATATACCCTGAAGAACACGAATCACTCCATTAAAAAGATACCTGCACACGTATGTTTATCACAGCGTTGTTCACAATAGCAAGAACCTGGAAACAACCATGCTGCCCATCAAAAGAGGACTGGATTAAAAAAATGTGGTACATATACACAATGGAATACTACGCAGCCATAAAAAAGAACAAAATCATGAATTTCGCAGCAACCTGGATGGAACTAGATTCTATAATAATGAGTGACCTCTCACAGAAACAAAGATCAGAATATCACATGTTCTCACTCATATAATGGACCTTGAACATCCAATGTAATACCATAAGAAAATGACTGACGGTACTGGGAAACTATGGGGGGGGAGGGGGATGGGATTAACAGTAGCAAATATCTGTCTGGGGCTGGGAAAACACCTCTTATCAACAGGGTGCCTGAATGAAACGTAATTGTACACCTAATCCTTAACTGTACCCCACAAAACCATAATAAAAAATACTGATTAATTATTTAAAAAAAAAGAATGACCTTTAAAATCCTAAACCTATGAAATGTGAGTTCATGTCACAGCTGATATTTTGTTAAAAATTGGGATTTGAGGCCGGGCTTGGTGACTCAGCCTGTAATCCCAGCGCTTTGGGACGTGAGTGGATTGCCTGAGCCTGCAGGTTTGAGACTCGCCTGGGCAACTTGGCGAGACCTCATCTCTACAATAAATCAAAAAAATTAGCCGGGGATTGTAGTGCTTGCTTGTAGTTCCAGCTACTTGGAAGGCTGAGGGGGAAGGATCTCCGGAGCCCAGCAGGTCGAGGCTACGGTGGCCGGGAGTGTGTCACTGCATTCCAGTCTGGGCAAAGGAGTGAGACTCCAACTCAAAAAAAAAGAAAATTGGGATTTGAAAACCATCTTCTCAAACACGTTATTATGAGTGATGCTTTTAAAAATATATTTATATATCTTCTTACAAAATCCATATTTAGATGAGAGAGGAATCTTATGTTATTGCAATCTTGTGAGGAGGAACCATGGGATTGTATGACATGGAACAAGTTTACGATATATTTTATATTGTCAACAGTAGCAACAGCTTAGCCTTTTCCAATGTGTGTCAAAACATCAGCTTTTAATCAGCTTAATCAGAGTAACATTATATTAGTTCAGCAGTCTGACATGCCAGCAGGTAATTTGCACTATGAGAATCATTTTGCAAACACAAGTACGACCCAGGATTTACATAAGTCTCTAGAACATAATCGGGGCTGCTAATGGGCTGTGTCAGCAAGAGCAGAGCAAGTCATAGGACTGCAATGAAAAAGTTGATATTTTTTCCCAAAAGAATTCTGTAGACAATTCTTACAAGAGAATTAGGTTACACTGCACATTTTTTGTGGTAGTTATGTTGAGCCTCAATTTATTGTCTCTTCTCCAAGATCTCACTTATCCCTAGTGCTCAAGACAATTGAGCCTAATCTCCACTAAGTTAAGGAGTATGATCAAAACCAGTCTTACTAATTTCAGTGATGTACAGATAAACAAAGCCACCATAAGAGAAAGGAAATAATGACCCTCATTATGAGACAAACCATCCAGTAAGCTGTGTGGAAAACACTGCTTATTCAAGTAAAATATAGCACTTTATAAAGTGCCTGGTATAGTGTCAATCTGTCTTGTGTTTTGGGGAAAAAAATTACTTAAACTGACATTCATCAGGTTTCCAATAATGCAATCCTGTCATTCAAATCTCTTCTAAACAGCACAGAACAGTAACAATTTACGACTTGGCAATTTAGATGTTGTCTTGAAAATTATGGATAAATTTTACCCTTGGACGTACACTAGGCTGTGAAAATGCCAAACTTCTACATTTGCCTAACATGATAAAGTGATTAGCTATCACACCCAGAATTCATACTGGAAAATAGAGTGGTGTGAAGGTTGTTATTGGAAGATCCAGTCATAACTTGTCTGGTCAAAACAAGAAAATCTATAGAGATGACAGAGAATATGATGGTGGCTTCACCTTCATGTTTTCTCTTCACCTTCATGTTCTCGAATATCGGAGACATCCTGCAAACCTCTTCCTTATGTCACTAAGAAGACATGAGCACTCACTAGGTTGGTATCTCCACCATAATCTGAAGCCTTGAAGGAGCCATTGCAACCTGCTGCACTGAGGAGAGATGGTAGTTCCATTCTAACGAGCTGAAGTATATTTTCTCTCAAATCCTGAGAGACTCAGCCCTGCTTTGAAAATATACCCTCTCCAATTCCTGAACAAAACCCAAAACTCACAGGCCATAAGGGATAAGATAGACAAGTTGAGCCGGGCCCAGTGGCTCAGCCTGTAATCCCGCGCCTTTGGGAGGCTGAGGTGAGCGGATTGCCTGAGCCCGCGGGTTCGAGACCCGCCTGGGCAGCGAGACCTCATCTCTACAATAAATCAAAAAATCAGCCGGGTGTGATAGCGCATGCCTGTAATTCCGGCTACTTGGAAGGCTGAGGCGGAAGGATCGCCGGAGCCCAGTGGGTCGAGGTTGCGGTGGTTGGGAGCAGCCACTGCACTTCAGTCTGGGCGACAGAGTGAGACTCCAACTCAAAAAAAAAAAAAGATAGACAAGTGAAACTCATTAAACTGACACGCTTCTGCAAAGCCAAAGAAACCATCAAGAGAGCAGGGAGACAGCCTACAGACTGGGAAAAAGTATTTGCCAATTCCAGGTCTGACAAAGGCTTAACACCTTGGATCTACAAGGAACTCAAACGTGCTGAAAAGAAAAAAACAAACAACCCCATTATAAAATGGGCAAAAGATATGAACAGACACTTCACAAAGGAAGACATCCGAGCAACCAACAGACACATGAAGAAATGTTCAACCTCACTGATGATCAGCGAGATGCAAATCAAAATCACACTGAGATACCACCTAACTCCAGTCAGAATGGCAATTATCAATAACTCAAAAAATAACAGTTGTTGGAGAGGGTGTGGCGAAAAGGGAACACTTCTACACTGTTGGTGGGAGTGTAAACTAGTGGAACCTCTGTGGAAAGCAGTGTGGCGATTCCTAAAAGCTCTAAATATCAACCTCCCATATGACCCTGCACTTCTCCTCCTGGGAATATACCCTGAAGAACTCAAATCACTCTATCACAAAGATACCTGCACACAAATGTTTATCTCAGCATTGTTCACAATAGCAAGAACCTGGAAGCAACCATGCTGTCCATCAAAAGAGGACTGGATTAAAAAATGTGGTACATATACACGATGGAATACTATGCAGCTATAAAAAAGAACAAAATCATGAATTTCGCAGCAACCTGGATGGAACTAGATTCTATAATACTGAGTGACCTCTCACAAAAACAAAATCTGAGTATCACATGTTCTCACTCATATAGTGGACCTTGATCATCCAATGTACTACCATAAGAAAATGACTGACAGTGGTGGGAAACTATGGGGGATGAGGAGAAGGGGGATGGGACTAATGGTAGTAAACATCTGTCTGGGGACGGGGAGACACCTCTTATCAACAAGGGTGCCTCAGCGAAGCATATTTGTATACCTAACACTTAACTGTACCCCACAATATCATAATAAAAAATATTGATTAAAAAAAAAGAAAGAAAATATATCCTCAATCCGATCCTTGCCACAGCCTCCATTCTTTACATCTTCCCTCATTGGTTACTGAAGTGACTTCCTCATTGGTTCCTGATTCTGTTCTATGCCTGCTTATTTTTCACACAGTGTCTTAGTCCACTCATGCTGGTTAAATTATCATTTTATTTATTTAATAATTATTATTGGTATTAGACTAAGTAAATTATAAACCACAAATTTGTTACTCACATTTCTGGAGCCCTGGAAATATGATATCAAGACATCAGCAGACCCAGTGAGGTGAGGCTTAGATCTTTGCTTCAAACAGCGGGCCTTCTTGCTGCATCCTCACATGTGCAATGGCACATGAGGTCCCAGTTGATGGGTTCATGATCTTACCACCATCTCTGACTCATCTCCTAAGACATGCATCTTTGACCTCATGGCTTCAGCTGTGCTCTTTTCCTGACTGTTTCTTACATATGGAAAGCTTACTCCTGCCTCTAGATTTCCTATGTATGTCCTTCTTCCTGGAGCATTCTCCCTCCAGATATTCACATGTCTGACTCCCTCAACTTCTCTCTGGTCTAGGCTCAAATGTCCTTTGATAAGAGGGGCTTCTCTGACTGCACCCTACTAAGTAGACAGTCCCCTTCACTAGGAAAGTTGCTATCCTCATGCCATTTGAAAATTTTCCCCTTGGTCCTTTTTGTCACCTGTATGTACATATGTGTGCATGTGTGTGTGGGTGTGTGGGGGTATATTTTACTGTCGCAACAACTCCATTTTCCTCTAAACTTAAGCACATCCTGTGGTTAGGTTGTTATAAGTTGATGTGTCCATGCTGAATAGCCTGGTGAGATATGAAAGACTCAAGCTGCCTCTCTCTCTGTAGATAATCTTAACAATTTTTTATTAGATGATAATAGAAGAACACTGAATGCCTTTGCTTATGCTGAATAATAAAATTTTTACATGGAAAATATTTCCTGAGCACTTTACAGATAGAATCTTGCTAAATCAGTAAGACAATTTGGGGAGGTAAATAACAGTGTCCTCACATTACCAATAAATGATGTGAGTCTGTACTGTGTTGTTTTGAAGAGTTTCAACTTGTACTCTATTATGATGACAAGGTCCAATATTCAGAGACATTAGTTCAAACATCTTCCAAAAGTATCACTAAGAAAGATAAAATAGAGAGGGGAGAAATACACACACACCAGTGCAGACATGACTAATAAATATGACCTGTTTTGTGAAATGCTTAGTGCTGTGGTTTGAATACGTATATTTTTCCAAAATTCATAGCTGAAACTTAATTCCCAATGTAATAACATTAGGAAATGGGATTTTTAGGAGGTAATTAGGTCAAAAGAGCTCAACCCTCCTGAATGAGATTAGTGCCCTTATGAAAGAGCTTGAGGGGGTCTGTTTGACTTTTTTGCCCTTTCACACGTCAGTCATGTGAGGACACAGAGTCACCATTTATGAAGCAGGGTGAGCCTTCACCATACACTAAATTGGTCAGTGCCGTGCTCTTGGATGTCCTGTCTCCAGAACTGTGAGAAATGCATTTCTATTATTTATAAATTACTCAGAATAAGGTGTTTTGCTATAGTAGCAGGAAGGATCTGAGGCTCTCATCATTGGCAGGGCACTGCACCACAGATTTGTCAGGCATCATGCTGCCTGAGATGCTTAATAACCCAATGAGGTTGGCATTGCTATTGGCCAACCAGTTTGGATCTGCCCAAAATATCTGAGAAAATGACTATCAGAACTGGAAAGGAAACCCCTTGTACTTGATTTCCACAGCCTGGAATCTTGACTGCCATGCCATGCTGCCTCCTGATATTATTTAGGGACAGAGGAAGATCATAGGTTTTAGACCCGGAAAAGCATGTGTTTAAATCTTGGCTCTGCTTCTAATGCAAATTCTGACCCCAAACCACCTCATCTGAATTGCCTGCACATGGAAATCACTCCATTACAATGTTCTTGTTTTAATATCAAATTATATTTGTTTAGATTAGAAGGTGGTGTTTCTGTATGGTAAGATCTTTGTGGAATATACTTATTCAAAATCATTTGTACCAAAAACTATTGACTAATGAGAATGTTCCAATGACGTTTTCACATTTCACATCATGACTTATATGATTTAAATTAGTTAAACTTGAATCACTTTACAATATGAACATTTAGATCAGCCAGTGAAGCTTTCTATAAATGTCATTAGATACCAGAGTGAAAAAATATGTAGATATTAAAGTGAGTATGGCCTATCTACTTGAAATTTATTACTGTTATTATGAATTTATTCCCGCCAAAATTATCCATCTTTGCAAATTCAGAACAGGATCTCAAATATATTACCAAAGGCCCATTTTCTTTCCAAAGATAACTGTAAGATATATTAGAAATAAAATGAGAACTGTGAATAGTCAAGTACAATACAATTCCATTGGGTAACATTTCTTTTGAAATACCAGTATATAATATGATCAAGGCAATCATTTTTTTAATAAATGAAGGTAGTTTTCTTTATGTTTCCAATCATTGCTATGCTTCATAATAACCTCGGGGTTTCTTTTTTCTTACTAAAATGAAGAAAATTCATTTCTTCTCCATTGTTTTGCTGAAATGTGTAATATGTGGAAATGTGTATGTAAATGAGATTCTGGGGAAAAATGAACCGGAAATAGATTTTTGCCGCCTTTCTTTAAAATGCCTTTGCAATTGTTTTGTTGCTGTTGTTGTTAAAATGGTGTGTTTTACAACATTCTACATAAGGGGTAAACTCAGAGTTTTCAAAATTATCATCACATTTTAGAAATAGCATACATAAACCATATAAGTCTTTAAGTGGGAAGTTCACTTAAATTTTACATGTGGATATATATGTCACCATCCTTCCGGCAAAATAAAAAATGTTCCCAGGGCCCAGAAGACTCACTTATTCTCCTTCTCAACCCTACTCATCCTCTTACCTAGAAGATGCCATTATTCTGAAGTCTATTATCCTAGATTGCTTCAGCTTTTTTTAAGCTGTAGATAAATGAAGTTATACAATGTGTACTTTTGTGTGTGTGTGTTTTTGTTCATCTCTATGTGTGTGTGATTCACTGATGTCAATGAGTGCAGTAGTAGTTCATCTTATTTTTATTATTACTTTTTGAGTGTAAAAATAGACTATCATGTCTTTCTCCAGTGTACTGTTGATATTTGGGTTGCCTCAATTGTTGAATATTATGAATAAAGCCACAACAAACATTTGTGTACCTTTGTTGGACATGCATATTCAATTGTCTTGGGTACTTGCCTACGATGAAATTGCTATTTGTGGGGTACACACGTGCTTCGTTTTAGTTAATTCTGTCAAACAGCTCTCCAGAGACATGCCAATTTACTCTTCCAGTAGCCATGTATTACGCTTTCAGTCACTCCACAGCCTTACAAATACTTGGGATTGTCGATCTTTTTACAATTTTATTCATTCTAGTAGCTGGGAAGTGGTATGTCATTCTGGCTTTAATTTATACTTTCCTGATGAATAATGATGTTTGGTAACTTTTTATATGCTTATTGATTATTCTGAAATTCTCATTTGGAAACTGTTCTTTTAAGTCTTGTGAAAATGTTTGATTCGGTTGTCTTTTTTGAATTGATTTGTAGGATTTCTATATGTATGCTAAATACCAATCCTTTTGAGACTATCGTGTCCCATTCTCTATCATATCCTTTAAGTCTTTAACTCTCTTACTGCTGTCAGCTGGTGAATGAAGTTTCTTAATTTTAACACAGACCAATGTATCAGTTTTTAATGCCTAGTAATTTTTGTGTCCTGTTTAAAAAAGTCTTGTATACCCCAAGTTTATAGCATATTCTTCTAGTTTTCTCTTCATTTTACCATTTACAAATTACAGGTGGTTTATGATCTAGTTTATTTTAATATATTGGAGATAGAGAAAAATATTAATTTTTTAAATATTGAGGTTCATTTGAACCAATATCACTTATTTAAGGAACCATTCTTTCTCCCAATGAATTGCTATGGCATTTTGTTTATAAATAAGCAGACTGCATGTATGTGACATCTTCTAGACTTTAGACTCTGTTTTCCACTGATATTTTTGTCTATTCTTGTGCTATTCTCTTGATCATTGTTGCTTCATTGTAAGTCTTGGTATCTGGTAAATTAGTCTTTGATCTTCTTCAAGGATACCTTAGCTTATCTAGGCCTTTTGGGTTTCCACATAAATTTTGCAAGTCTGCTTTACAATTTCCACAAAAACCTTGTGAAATATTGATGGAATTACAATGAACTGATGAATCAAACTGGAGATAATGGGTTTCTTAAAAATATTGATTTCTGCAAACTATAAACAAGATGTATTTCCCTATTTAGGTCTTTAATTTCCCTGAGCACTTTTTTTGTTATTTTCTGTATAAAAGTTTTCACATAACTATTTACATCAATTTATGTGTGCCTGTGTGTATTCATTTATTTGTTTGTTCCCTTGCATCTAAACTTTTAATTTGTCACTCCTTGTATTGTCAGGTTTTACTAAATTGTGAAAGAACTGTTTGACCCTAACTCTTGGCTAAGCCAATAATGATTGAAGTAATTGTTAAACTCTTCTCTTACTATACAAACATTTATCAAGATATATAGACAACATTCTGCATCTATCTTCTTTTGCATTCTCAGTTGTGTTCGCATGTCATTTCAGATACAACTATTTCTAAGCAATTTTTTTACCATAATCCCCTAATAGATCTTCAGTCGTATCCCACACCAATTCAACCACGCTTCATTTCAAAATTAGTCTTTATTTACTTATTATTTTTTTGAGTTGGGGTCTCACTCTGTCGCCCAGTCTGGAGTGCAGTGACACTCTCATGGCCACCGCAGCCTCTATCTGCTGGGCTCATGTGATCCTTCTGTCTCAGCCTTCCAAGTAGGTGGAACCATAGGTGCCACCATGCCCAGCCGAATTTTTTTATTTATTGTAGAGACAAGGCCTCGCCATGTTACTCTGGCTGGTCTTGAACCCCTGAGTTCAGGTAATCCTCTGTCCTCCACTTCCCAAAGCTCTGGGATTACAGGCATGAGGTGCCTGACAGGATTAGTCATTATTAAACATTGCTCTCATCAGAGCATTTTCTTATCAAATCTTCATAGCTTCCCCATATGTTTAATTAAGTGTCGAAGCTGCAATTTTTCCAGCCTTGCTTCTTCCTCTTCCTCTATGTGTACTTCAGACACCAAATAAAACTAGCACACCTTAACCAATCCCTTTGCTTAGTCTATTTCATGATTATGGACTCCTTCTGCCCTGATACCTGCCTCTTCTAAGAACCATCCCTAAAACACATGTAGATCAACACTGAGTTTTGCATAAGATATTTTATAAGCCCTCAACCACATATAGTCAAGCACGTCTTTGAAATCTTGTAGTTCTTTGTGGGCCTATTTTTTTAGTATACTTTGTATACTAATTTGAAAAGATGCTTGCTCCTGACCTTCCTCTGACATTGTTTAGTTCATCTTTGTATCCCTAATGGTACTCAGCACAGTCTTTAATTCATCATTGATATTTAATAAATATATGTTGACTTAAATCTAATTTTAATGGATGCAAGTAGAAAAGTATAACGCACTGCTCCAACTTTTCTGTTTGAGTTGTGTCAGCCATTGATCCTGAGAAGACCTTTTGATGTGCTAAAATGAAAAATAGGCAAAAACTCCATTCCATTCTGTTCTGGCTAAAGGATCATTAAAAAATTCTGAACCTTCACTTTTTTAAAGCATATAATTTATGTACATTCTAAAACAACTCTTTGTTTTCACAAGTCAACGTTCTTAATGCAATCTGTCAAAATGCATTCTCAGTAAATTGCTTTGATGAATATGCCAGCTCAGTCTGTTTCTTTTAAGGTGAAGAGAAGAGAGAAAGATTTTTAAAAACAAACAAACAAAAAAGAAAACCAAAAAACTTTGACAACAGCAAAAAAGAAAGTAAATAGAACAGGTCTAGACTTTGCTGCATATTTTTACATCCAAGCTTGCAAATAATTTGGTTTAACACTCTCATGAGCCAGAACTCTGCCTCAACATTTGCAATTCAAAAGCCCTGTTTTAGGACAGATACAGAGTGCCAATTTCAGCTTCTGCCCTCACAGTTACCCATGAATAGTTCCTGAACATGCACAGACCTGATATAATTTTTATAAACACAGCTAGGAAAGCAATCCTTAGCTTGACATGCCTGAGCGCCAGTCTTTAGGGTACTAGGAAAATCTTATTTCTAGAGACCCTTCTGTTCATTTTTAAATATTTTATCTCTATGTAGGAGTTGGTACAGAATGTAATCAATGGAATGTAATACAACTCTCTGAATATATTTTCTTTTAATATTTATGTATATGTATTTTTTGTTTATTTATCTATTTATTTATTTATTTTTGATTCAGGAGTTACACATGCATATTTGTTGCATGGCCATATTGTATAGTCATGTACATTGGGTCTTAGGTGGCCCATTCCCCAGATAGTAAACATTGTGTCCCATAGGTAATTTCTGAAACTTAAATCCC
Source organism: Cephalopachus bancanus (assembly GCA_027257055.1). Classification (NCBI taxonomy): domain Eukaryota; kingdom Metazoa; phylum Chordata; class Mammalia; order Primates; family Tarsiidae; genus Cephalopachus; species Cephalopachus bancanus. The sequence continues at coordinate 418,116 of JAPVLO010000676.1, read as the reverse complement.
CTCCTCATCCTCCCTTACTGGTGTTCCCAGTGTCTATTATTTCCATCTTTGTGACCTTCAGCTCCCACATATAAGTGAGAACATGTGGTGTTTTGTTTTCTGTTTCTGAGTTAGTTTACTTAGGATGATGATCTCCAGCTTCATCCATGTTGTTGCAAAGGACATGATTTCATTCTTTTTTATGACTGTGTAGTATTTCATAGTGTATATATACCACATTTTCATTATCCACTGATCAGCTGATGGGCATTTACGCTGATTCTACATCTTGGCTATTGTGAATTGTTCTGCAATGAAATGCAGGTTAGGGTATCTGTGTTCCTTAAGGTAGATATCTAGTAGTGGGATTGCTGGATCAAATGGTAGATCTACTTTTATTTATTTGAGTAATCTCCATACCACTTTCCATAGAAGTTGAACTAATTTATGCTTCCACCAACAGTGTATAAGTGTTCTCTTTTCTCTGCATCTGTACCAGCATCTATTGCTTTTTTTGATTTTTTAATAATGGCCATTCTGACTGGTACAAGGTGGTATCTTATTGTGGTTTTAATTTGCTTTTCCCTGATTTTGAATGATGTTGAACATTTTTTTCATGTGTTGGCCATTTGTATATCTTCTAGGCAAAGAATTTACAGCTAGTCTCAAAAGTAAATGTAACTAAAACAAAAATAAATAAGTGGGACTTAATTAAATTGAAAAGCTTCTGTATAGCAAAAAAAAAAAAAAATCACCAGAGCAAATAGGCAACCTATAAAATGGGAGAAGATATTCACATCTGACATAGGACTCATATCCAGAATCTACAAATAACTCGAACATATCAGCAAGAAAAAAAGCAAATAACTCCATTAAAAACTGGGTAAATAACATGAATATTTAAAATAGATTTTTTAGATTGGGAGCAATGGCTCATACCAGTTATTCCAGTGCTTTGAGAGGCAAAGCAGGAGGATCAATTGTAGTCAGGAGTTCAAGACCAGCCTGGGCAGCATAGTGAGATTCTATTGTAGAAAGAAAGAATGAATGAAAGGAAGGAAGGAAAGGAAATGAAAGGGAAGGAAATGAAAGGGAAGGGAAGGGAAGGGAAGGGAAGGAAAGGAAAGGAAAGGAAAGGAAAGGAAAGGAAAGGAAAGGAAAGGAAAGGAAAGGAAAGGAAAGGGAAAAGAAAAGAAAGAACATTAGCTGGGCATGGTGGCACAAACCTCTAGTCCCAGCTATTTGGGAAGCTGAGGCAAGAGTATTACTTTAGCCCAGGAGTTTGAGGCTGCACTGAGCTACGGTCACACCGCTGCACTCCAGCCTAGGCGACAGAGGTGACCCTGTATCTATATTAAATAAATAAGAAAATACAATGAAATTAAATAAATGTCTTAGTTTTCCTCCCCCACCAGAGGTGATGGTGTTTTCTGTAAAAATGCTAGAAAACAGAGTAGCAGAGAGACGTACTTTGTCCTTGTCTTAACTGGAGCTTTTGATAAATTGAGACATGTTGATTCAAACACAAAATAGCCACATTGTCTCATTATATATCTTTATAAGTGTGTATGTGTGCAGATATTCACTCTCTCACACACACACACACACTCATTTAGAAAAAATAACTTGTGCCTCTCTATAGTACTTAGCCAACCACAGAATTTATTCAATTAACTCCAGTCTTTCCACAACATTTGATCAGGTTTGGAGAGATCCTTTCTTTTGGATTTCTTCATACTTCTTTTGAGTCATTACTGTTGTTTCCTTGGGCAAAAAGATGAAAGTACAGTTTACTAAAGGAAGCTACAAAAATTTTCTACCACACAATGTCAAACTAATAATAAAGGAAAGTAATCTGTGAATGTGGTATTTGTTGTTGTGTGGACACAATTTGTCACCGTGACTTTTTTCCACTTTATAACTTGATATCAGTGCCACTTATATATTCTCTCCCCACTCCTCCAACAGGTATCATTCAGATTCCCAAAAGGGAGAAGGGAGAAACAGACAAATACAGTCTAACCCTCAAAAAGGACACAGGTGGATCAAATCAGGTATCCACTCCCACTTACTGCAGTTCACCAGGAAATGACTGTCTCACCCACCAAGTTGACTCCCTGGAGGAGCCTGCTTGGACTTCAAGGTTGTGATCATCCCATTCCACTTAGCATGTCCCTCCTCAGCCACACACCACATGGAAGCCCATAGATTCATCATGCATCCTAAGACTCCCCTTTTTGCAACCCAGATCACCCCATCCCATAATGGTCCCACTTACATCTGAGACCATAAGAGCATTTCCCAGTTACATTCTCATTTGACAATCCTGACTTTGCTACAAAAGTAAGAACATACCTGGGCTAACTTTCTGTCCTTGAGGAGGAGAAGCCTGAGAAGATTAGATTCAGTTCTGGATAGTGAATTGCTGGAATTAGTGGAGTCACAACTATGTCTCTCTGAAATATGGATTATTTTGTTCAGGAGGATGTTGCTTTTCTCAACATGAATATAAAATACAGGCCAGGCCCAGTAGCTCATGCCTGTTATCTCATAGCTTTGGGATGCCAAGACAGGAGGATAGGTTAAGCCTGGGAGTTAGAGACTAGCCTGGGCAACATAAGAGACCTTGTCTCTACAGAAATAAAAATAAAAACAAACTAGCTAAGCATGGATTTATCCCAGCTACTCAGGAGGCTGCGGCAGGAGTAATACTTGAGTCTAGGACTTTGGGGTTGCAGTGAGTTCTGATCATGCCACTGCACTTCAGTCTGGGTGACAGAGCAAAACCCTGTTCACAAAACAAAGCAAACAAAAAAAGTAATTAAAGATATTCGATTGTCTTAGTTCAGTTGTGTTTGCCTCTGTGTAAGCTATTCAATTGTTTCCAAAGATGAAGATCGGAGAAAGATGTACAGGACCCTATAGTTTAAGTCCAGAGCATACATATGCAGTTTTAAGACTTAAGGACCCACAACTTTAGAACTTGGAAAACCTATTGATGTCCAAAATTCCTGAAGGCAGGAGCCAGGCCTATTTTGTTCAGCACTGTACTTACAGAACCTAGTGTTGGAATTGAGCTTTTAATTCAAATATTAAATAAATACTCCAATAAGTGAATGAATAGGAATAAATAGATGAGCAACCTATAGTATTGTGATGAGATTATCCTGTAGAAACCAGAAGCAAAGGTGACTCACTGCTCCATGTAGTAGGAAGCATTTCTTCTAAGGGAAGAAATATTGTTCATTCCCAGCTGAACTTGACAAATGCAGATCCAGGAATAGAAATTGGAGGTTAGAGGAGTAATTTGACTCACGTGAGCAGAGGATTATCCTATTCCTTTTGGCTTCAAGGAATTAAGTTCAAAGGGCATTACTGGTGGTGACTTTAACACGTCCTTGACAATATACTCCCACTGAGTTGCTACTTTAAAAAATCGGTGTCAGCTGTGCATGTCCCTTCACCTATTGGAACTAATTTAATCTTCAGAAAGGTGAGGCTTAGGTAGTCTACATTCCTTGTCCCGTGCTAAAAATCCCATAAAGATTGGACTCAAATCTACTTTTTGTGTCATTTCCTGTTATTTATAGTCTATTTGATCAATATGAGACCCACCCTCTTTAATTAGAGGCAAACTCCTAAAGGAAAGGATCATGATTAATTCTTCATGATCCATAATGTTTAGTATAGATAAGTCTTGTTCTCATGTATAATCATATACACAACTGATCCTTGTACAAGGCAGGGGCGGGGGGGTTAAACTCACACACAGGCCTAAAATTTACATAAAACTTTTATTCCCCCAAAACTGAATTATTAATAGCCTACTTTTGACAAGAAGCCTTACAGATAACATAAATAGTTGATTAACACTTATTTTTTGTCATATGTGTTATAGACTCTATTCTTACAATAAAGTAAGCTAGAGAAAAGAAAGTATCATTAAGACAATCATAAGAAAGATAAAATATATTTACTGTTCATTAAATGTATCATCATAAAGGTCTTCATCCTCATCATCTTCACGTTGAGTAGCTGAAGAGGAGGAAGAAGAGGGATTGGCTTTGTTGTCTCGGGGGTGGCAGAGGCAGACGAAAATTCTGGTTTAAGTGGACCCACAGAATTGAAACTTATATTATTCAAACATCAACTGTATTTGTGTTTTATGTTTCATAGTTTGCTTGTGATGGGCCCTTTACTCAAGGACAGTTAGAAAACTTGACTTTCTGCAACTGTATTCATTTTTACAAACAATATCTCAGCACACAAATACCTGGTTCCCTGTTATTAATTCCTGAAGATAGACAAGAGAACAATGTTACTTAGACTTGAGCTGTAATCTCAATGGTTATTCAACATCTCAATTCTAAGTAACTTTCTATGATTATCTAGAGCTGTATACAGTACCCAAATAAAGCTTTGTTGTAATTCCTTTTACAAGACTATGAGGAAAATCAGCAATGGTGGGAATTTAGATAATGAAAGTATATGGAAACCACCCCTCAATTCCAGAGACCAGGTATGAGTACCGGCAACCTCTACATCTTATTTGACATCTCGGTAAAGTGGGGCTAATATTTATCTTCCTCGAGTCTTGTGCTCTTGCATGCTTCACATACTCACATAATAATTAGTATTTGCAACATGCTTTAAGTTTCTGAGATTCTTACGCAAACCAGAAATGTGGCAAAGAATAGTTTTAATATAGTAAGGTTGAAGGGCTTTGCAAATTTGCAGCCAATGAGCACTTCAAAGGATAGCTAATAACAGCACATATCTAAGGTGATTTGAAAGCCTTTGCATTTATCTTTTACATCCTTTCACTGGGGATTAGGTTTAAGTATTGGAACACAAATAAATTCAAGGGTCTCAGAGCCTTAAAATTAAAAGAATTGAATGAGATTATCTTTAATATTTCTCCCAGTTTAGGGATATTAATTTACTTGTGAAGGGTAAAAAATTATAAACCTTATCTACTTTGGAATATAAAACATTCATTCTAATCAGATAATACAACTCTCTTCATCTAAACCTCATGGTTTCAGGAAACAAACTGATTTTTTTCTCCTTTCACAGAGTATTTGAAAACTACATATGATTTCAGCAAATCTCAAATGGCCAACATTTGATTTACTATAATACTAAGACTTAAAAATATATTAATTTTTCCATTTAAAAAAATTTAAAAGATATAGGGTACAATTCAGGGTTAGGTACATAAGTGGTCATTGTACAGGTGAAGTTTGGCCCTCCCATTGGTCCTCACTTCACAAGGTTTGGGATAAGGTACCCTTATTAGTGTTATATGCCCCCCTCCCCTGACATTGACCCACTACTTCCAAGCCATTTCATGTTCCAGGTCCACTTATGAGAGAGAATATGTATTACTCAGTTCTTGTTTCTGTCATAGATCACTGAGTATGATGGACCCTAAACGCATCCAAGTTGCTGTGAAGTCTCAGGTGTTTAGATATAAGCAATACTATAAAGTTAAGTGCCGGGCTCGGTGGCTCAGGCTGTAATCCCAGCACTTCGGGAAGCCGAGGTGAGTGGATTGCCTGAGCCCGCGGGTTCATGACCCACCTGGGCAAGTTGGCGAAACCTCACCTCTACAATAAAAATAAAAAATTAGCCGGGCGTGGTAGCGTGCGCCTGTAGTTCCAGCTACTCGGAAGGCTGAGGCGGAAGGATGGCCGGAGCCCAGAGTGCGGCCACTGCACTCCAGTCTGGGTGACAGAGTGAGACTCCAACTCAAATAAATAAATAAATAAATAAATAAATAAATAAAGTTAAGTGAATACAGGTTCACAAACATTCTTTCTTACCTTGGATTTTTTGCCACTTCACAAGATGACTCACATAAGGTCAACTATAGGTTTAGGCAAATATTCCTATTAAACAGAATATATTATTGTGTAGATGTGTATTGAGTGCCCCAAATTATTTTAATTATGAATAAAACAAACACTAAATACTTATATACTTATACCATGAACAATATTTTCTCTCCTACACTCTGGCAAGTAAAGTGCTAGAAAACATAACAGCATTCCAGGGTACTTTATATACGATGATTTCAGTTGGATGTGGCTTTGTTTATTTCTCCAAAATATTACAATCATGGGCCAAGTAAACAAGAAACAAGAGTTGGATAGTGTTTACAGTTCTTGCCTGAAGGGTATTGGACATCAAAAGATAGATGTGTGTTTCAGGCAGACAGATAGATAGATGATAGATAGAGATACAGATAGGTGGATAAATAGATAGATGATGATGATTATGAAGATAGATGACAGATAGAGAGAGAGAGAGAGAGACAGGATTTTATTTCTGGTGACCAGCAAAAGAGAAAAAAGACCAATGATTGTTAAAAGCCAACTATATTTTCATTTCTCACACCTTGCTGAGTGAAAAGTAGGAATGTTGACTCCTGATATCAGAAAGAACATCTACAAAGTTCAATTTTTCTGTAATTCTGGATTCCTTGCTGCAGGCTCAAGTCTCAATGCTAGGCCATACCCTTTGCATTGAATAAAATGATGAAAATTTGTATAGCATGTAGTTTAGCTTGTCATATCCTCATTCTATATGATGAACATGGAATAAAAAAGAATAAGTAAATAAATAAAAATAATATATAAGAAAAGTTAAATGAAAGTAGGTTTTCAGATTTACACACCAATGTCAGGACTTTATATAAAGCTAGAGAGGCCAGGCTCTGCGGTTCAGCCTGTAATCCCAACACTTTGGGAGGCTGAGGCGTTGGATTGCCTGAGCCTGAGGGTTCGACCCCAACCCGTGCAATTGGCGTGATCTAGTCTCTACAATAAAATAAAAATTAGCCGGGCGTGGTAGCGTGCATCTGTAATTCTAGCTACTGGGAAGACTGAGGCGGAAAGATCGCCGGAGCCCAGCAGGTCGACACTGGGGTGGCTGTGAGCATGCTTACCACTGCACTCCAGCCTGGGCGAAGGAGTGAGACTCCAACTCAAAAAAAAAAAAAAAAAAACTAGAGAAAGATGCCTGCTCATAGTAATAGTTAAAATTTTACCTCCATAATATAAATATCCCAAAAAAGTAGATTAAACTTTCAAAAACTTAAATTCACTCTATCATTAGAGAAACTGAAATGATCATATACCATTGACCATGAAGAACTGATTATTCCAGTTCTTTTGGAGAACGGAGTCCGATTCCTGTTTGTCATTCTACATTAATATTCAGGGAAGTAGTTGTAAGGCTTTGACTCTTGATTTCTTTTTGTTTTCTTTTTTATCATAATCACATCTTGAAATTATGGAATGCTGCTAGTGGGAGGAAGGGATATTTTAGCTAAAATAAAGTTTGACTAATGACCAAAAGAGAAATAAATAATCTTCTATCCATGTTTTCATTTTGTTCCTAAGCCCCATAATTTTCTATATTTTAAGATAATTTTTGTCAAATACATTTCATCTCTCCAAGAATGTATGCAGAGGCTACTTGAAATGATAATGATACATTCTATGTGGTGCTTTGGGAAAAAAATATTCTCGTATATTGACACATTATTATGGTGACAGGCAAGACACCCTGCAGGATGGATGGTACAAACAGTCAATTCAAAAACAAATATTGCCAACTGAGAAAATGAGACAGAGTAAGTAAGGCACATTTATCGTCCAACCAGGTAGAGTCCAGGAGTGTTTCAGACAAAAGGCACTCACTCCTCACTTTTGACATTTCAAATGATAAGTAACACAATGGTACTATGTTCATTAAAAGAAAGTATATGAATGTACACATCTTAAGATGAATATTAAGGATTATTTTCCCCTCATCAAGAATTATTCATCACTCAAAATAACAGATACATAGGTAGCCCTACAGAAAGCTTTTTTAAAAGATGTGGATAATTGTCTAGAATAACATTGCTTAAGCTATTTCCTCAATATGAAAATGAATGGTCTATTTTAGACAGCTAGTTTTCATTCATTCTGTTTTCCATTTTACAGTTATAATTTGAAAGGCATCTACTATATGCCAACTATTGGTTTAAGAATTAAAGAAAAAAAAGGTAAGCAAAACAAAAATCAAAACAAACTTCACATTTTCTGCCTCATGGAACATACAGACACTTGGTAAAGGTAAATGTTAAGCAAATGAATCAAAATATAAATGTAGTTATCTGTTAACTGAAATGAAGGAGGAACTCATGTGACACAAACCTGGGAATGAATCATTTTCTACAGGTGTAATATTTGAATTGAGATCTAAAAAGTAAATGAAGATATCTGTCAAGACAAAGTCATCCAGGTTAATTCCCTAATTACAAAGATGAAGAAATTGAGACTCTAGGAGGCTGAGGTGGGCTACGTTAACCTTGAGACTAAGACCTCAGTCTTCCAATACCAAGTTCAGCTACCTTTCTTCCTATCACTTCACATTTTCACTTCCAATCTATTTAATTTAAGAAAACAATGAAGTTGCTTTATTAAATGAAGGTTTGTGAATTTTGATTTGGTTTTGTCCTGTAGAAATTCAATTTATATAAGTGTGTATATCACTTGATTGAAGTAAATTATGACTTAATCAATTAACCAAACTATTTAAATAACTTTCTGTACCATTTTGTATTACTTAAATATATCCTGTTAAAATAGCAAAGAAAAACTTGTACCAACCAAGAAAAATCACACACCAAAAAAAGTTTGACCTCTGGAAATACTTTTTAAAATACTTAATATGTGTGATAGCTATGTTCCCCTCAACAAGACAAGGACATATTTACCTAGAGATTTATTACTACATCATTTTTGTGTGTAGCAACATGAGCATGAGTCTAACCTTCAAGAAAGAAAAAAGTATTTTTTAGTTAACTTACCCTTCACAAACTGGAGCATTTTTTTTTTTTTTTTGCAAAATAGTATGCAACAATAATGACTTAGGCATTTCTTTAAATGTTAGATGATCTAGAATTCTTAAATTAAAAGACTTTTTTTCTACTTTAAAAATAAAAACAAATTTGTATTGTAAAAGTTGAAATTCTTAAAAACAAAATTTATCATTCTGCTTTTGATCCTCATAGTCATATAAATAGCAAGCTTAGCTGAATTTGAAAAGTAAGAACTGAAAAAAAATTATTTGTTAATTTCTCATATAGCATTCAGCCACAGTGAATTAAGACTAGAGAGTGAATAAAGATAAGCAAGATCCTAATGTTTCTGTTTTGGACTGACATTTTTAATATACATAGTGATTTTTTTTTTTTTTTGCTGTGCTAGAATTTTACTGCAAGCTATTGTTAAAATGATCATACATACAGAATGAGCAAAAACAAGTAGGGAAGCATCTCATCAGAATTTATCCCTGGCAAAACCGTATTTTTGTTCAAAGGTACTACAATGATTCCAAAAATATAATGGTGTTGGGTTATTGTGGTGAGTGTTAAAATCCTTCTGGATCAAACACGGATTATTTTGAGTCCTAAGGCAACTATCTAGAACACTCTTCCAGAAAGCCAATGTATTTACACTGAATGAATGGTGAAGGCAAATAAAGGGTCTTTGGGTAAGACCAAAGAATGAACCATAGACACAGTCAATTTTTGTGTCCCCTGAACTGATCAGCTTCAGATATTCTACAACTTAATAGGAAGGAACTAAATTCCACTTGGTGCCTGAACCAATCACGATTATGAATGGTGTCATTTTAGAAGCCCAGTGCTACCTGTAACTGGTCTTCCTAAAGGAGCCTGATGTGTCTGCAGTGATCCAACAAACTGGCTCCCCTCCTAGGTCTTGTAAATCTACCAGCTCCATGTTCAATCGGGGGGTTCAAATCTTAACCATAATGGATTTGAGCACGATTCTTCCTCTCTCCATTCCCTGAATCACCTGACTCTTCCTTCCTTCCCCCATCCATACACTTAGCATTCTTTCATTCTGAGCACTAGAATTTTCGAGGAAGGAAACTCCAAATACTGACATCCATTGTGCTGGTAACTGAGCATGGACCAGATTGGGTTCATGTTTTCCTCATCCCCTTGGGTATTTTGATGAAAATTTCTTCCACTTATGGGAAAGCCATTTCCTTTAGTCCTATAGAATTCCTTATTTCAGCCCTTTATCACCACCTCATTTCTTTTTGTTGATAAGAGTTGAGATTACTTTGGTTATGAGCATGAGAAACTCGATGGACAGAAATTGCTGACAATGATAATGGCACACAAAGTTATAACCTTATCAGTAAGGAAAAAAACAACAGCAGTGGACTGAAAGCTGAAGGTGGAGAAGCCAAAGAAGGCAACGAAGGTCCAAAAGCAGGGTCAGTAAATTTAGGTCAGACAAAAGGTATAAATAGGAAATTTGCCACCTTCAACCAGTATCTACTTGTGGATCCATGAGTGATTCAACTGAATTCAGTGCCACACATTCAACACTTGCCTATTGGAAAAAAATGCATAAAAGACCATATGTAAACTACATTTATCATTTATTTAGACATCATTGTAATTATTAGATATGTTTCACTGTTTTGTTAACTTTATTATAATTTACACTTACTATATATGCTGAATTAGTCTATAAGAAACAAAAGAAATATTGCTGAAATTTACTGAATATTTACTAAATGCATTATTTTACCTGATCCTCACAAAATCCTATGGTGCTATCACCATTGTCATTTCTTTTACAGACCAAAAATATATTTATATATATAAGCTTGCTTTGATTAAAATTTTGGCAAATGACAAATCTCGTAACTGGATGAATTTTGTTAATAGTCTAAATCAAGAGCTTTGTGCTAGTCAGCCTCTAAGATGGTTTCCAATGCCAATGATCCATGACTCCTGGAACTCATGCTCTAGTAATCCCCTTCCTTTGATTGTAGGCTGGCCTAGGGATTTGCTTCAAATAAACAGAATATAGCAAAAGTGGTGGCTTACCATTTTCACAATTAGGTTATAAAAGGACTGTGGCTTCTGTCTCAGATCCTCTGTCTCTCTTTCTCTCTCTCTCTCTCTCTCTCTCTCTCTCTCTCTCTCTCTCTCTCCCTCTCTTTTCTTTCACTCTCTCTCAGACACTCAGAAAAAGACCAGCAATTATGTTGTAAGTGAAGAGTCAGGCAGCCTACAAAAAGACACATGTGACAAGAAACTGGAATTTCCTGCCACAGGCCATGTGAGTGGGCACAGAAGCAAATTATCCATCCCCTTTAGATGACTAGAGCCCCAAACAACAGCTTGATTTGTGAGAGACCTGAACCAGAATCATCCAGCTATGCAGCTTCTACAACCCCAACTCTCAGAAATCATGTGAGACAATGAGCATTTGTTGTTTCACACTGTTTGGTTGTGGGGCAATTTGTTATATAGAAATTAACAAATCCATCCGATGACATACTAACAGCTGCAGAAGTTTGTGTAGTCATTTGCAGTGTACAGAGATAGCATTTACCAAACATCAGTGTATTCGTTTTTACTACAACCCTGTGACCTAGTGATGATGGAGGAATTTAACTAAATTTCACAGATAATTGACTTGTTCTAAGACACAAGCAAGAGAGTAAACAGACAAAATAAAAGCCAAGGTCTCCTAACACTATATTCCATTCATTTCCATGTTTTATGCCACATTTATTTTTGAGTTCTATTGAAATACTGGTTGACACTCAGGTGCTAATCAGAAAGTGGGTACAACGTACAAAGTTGGGTTCACAGCCAACCACATTTTCAGAGTGTAAGTGATTGGGACATTGCCAAGATACTGCACAGGTGAAGTGTTTGCTTGTAGATACCTCAATAATCTCCAAATCACCAACAAGCCATCTCCTGAGGCCACAAGTATTCCTGGATAGGGTCATATTGATTCCAGTTGACTGACCCAATATTTTCATAAGATGGTGTGATATTCTACATATGACACAAAGTCATGTAAAAGCTACTTAGCTACATGTAGCCTAATACCCTAACAGGTACATTTATGCAGGTCATAGCTCACTACAGATAATTCATGATCTTAAATCAAACACAAGCCTACTAGTTCCACTCTGTTAACAGAGGCATTATCACCAGAGAGACACAATCATTTATACCTGAAAGATGGTCTAAGTTAGTGAGTATTCAAGCAACTCTCCATGTGGAAATATAATTTATCCAAAATATATGCTCATTCAGAGAGTGAAGGCGAAAGAGAAGCTGACCACTTTGAATAATTTTGGTGTCATGATCATACGTAATAGAATGACAAGGCAAGAAACACGTGCTGGTCCTCTTACATTTACAACAAATGTGAGGAGTTTCTTAATGTTCATGCAGTGTGCTTCCCCTTGTGAGCTATGGGAGATGGAGGGATGAAGGAATTCGGTCACACGGTTTATGCCAGCATTTGTCCCAGAACTAATGGGTTGGGTTTGTGAAAGAAGACATGGGCTCCCAGGAAGTTTCTGGGGCCATTAGATCTATGAAAACACTTTTTAATACAGCCTTTATAGGCAAAGAAATGCTATACTTGCAGACATATGTAAACTCTTGGCTATATCACCTTGATTCTCTGCCAGAACCAGGCACTAAGTATGTTGAAAATTTCATTTAGTTGGTGTTGACACAGATTAAGCTCTAACTTTACTTCATTTTACATTATCAAACCTCAAGCATTTAAGCACAGTCCTCCTATAACTCCATGCATGGTTGAGTTATAAGACAAAAATGTTTGCAAAGTCTTCCAAAAGACCTCCTACATGGATAATTATGTTCGTGGCAGAGTTTGGTGTGGGTCCCTTTAAATCATGCATCTTAACTGATTGTGAGACTCACTACTCCCTAACAAGTCTCCATATATAGCAGAGATTAATTACTTCCAGGAGGCTATGTTACCAAATGACTCCCGATGGGAAAAGGGGCATTTGAAATAACGACTGGACAATTTATAATTTGTGGTGAAATAGTAATTTCAGCACCAGCTGTTATATATTAGGCATGTTCACACTGCAAAGAGCTCAGGAATGACATGTAACTAGGAACTGTAGGCTGTGTTTTCTAGGAGAGGTAACATCCTTGTGTTTTACTGTAAGAGTGCCTGGGGAATGAGACAACTTTGGGTAAGGAAAAAGGCACTGAACTAGGGTCCTAGAATCTGAAAACCATCTTTACCAGTACTCATTTGGAATATAATCTTGTGCAATTCCCTTTACCTCCCAAAGAACAAGGGGGAATACAAAATAACAAGCAAAGAAAGCCCATTGTATCAAGTTTATCTATTTCAATTTTTTAAAGAACTCTATAATTTTTAAAAGTTTAAAAATAATTTAGTCTATAGATTCCCCAGTGTTAGACATGATGCTGTGTTCATGGGAACAAGGATGATAAATGTCTGTTTGCTACACTCAGAAGTTCAGAATCCATTGCAGAAGACACACCCAGTTCATTCACACCATTTGCAGGCTTCATATTGGCAAGTTTCCCTTGCAAACAAACTTGCCAAAATTTATCTGTAATCAGCTCTTTCACAGTCATCCACAGACATGCATAGAGTGGTGAAAATTTTCAGTAGATTGACACCCAAATTGTTCATATTTTTGGGCTCTTTGTTGGTGATTCTGCTGTTCATTTTTTATTTTTTTATATATCAATATTTTTATTTTGATATTGTGGGGTACAGTTAAGGGTTAGGTATACAAATATGCTTCGTTCAGTCACCCTTGTTGATAAGGGGTGTCTCCCCATTCCCAGACAGATATTGACTATCATTAATCCCACCTCTCTTCCCCTCCCCACCCCATAGTTTCCCACCACTGTCAGTCCTTTTTTTTTATAGTATTGCGATGGGTGTTCAAGGTCACTCACAACCCTAGACAGATCATCAAAACAAAAAATCACCAAGGAGATCCAGAACCTCTATGTGACTCTTGGTCAAATGTACTTAATTGATAACTACAGAACATATAACCCAATGACCACAGAATATACATTCTACTCATCATCACATGGAATGTACTCTAAGATCAACCACATCCTTGGTCATAAATCAAGCATAAACAAGTTTCATAAGATTGAAATTCTGCCATGCACCTTCTCAGATGACAGTGGAATAAAAATAAATATCAATGCCAACAAAGTTCCCCCAAACCCACAATACATGAACACTAAACAGCATGATGATAAACAACTCCTGGGTCAACATGGAAATAAAAATAGAGATTAAAAGATACCTGTAAGCAAATGAAAATGAAGAAATATCTTACCAAAACATCTGGGATGCCATGACATATGTAGTAAAAGGGGAATTCATATCTCTACAAACACACATGAAGAAAATGGAAGGATCACAAAATAACCGCCTAACAATTCACCTAAGGAAACTGGAGAAGCAAGACCACCAAAATCCTAACTTCAGCAGAAGAATCCAGATCACCAAAATAAAAGTCCAAACCAGGACATAGAAGACAAAAAGATAATACAAAAAATCAATGAAACAAAAAGCTGGTTCTTTGAAAGGATAAAAAAGATTGATGCTCCCCTAGCTAGACTGACCAAGAAAAAGGGAGAAAACGCCCAAATAAACACAATCAAAAGCACAAAAGATGAAGTCACATCTCACCTGAAGAAATACAAAAGATCATTAGAGACTAGTATGTACACTTGTATGGAAACAAACTTGAAAACCTTAAGGAAATGGAGGACTTTCTGACATCACACAAGCTGCCTAGGTTGAAACAAGAAAAAATTGAGACCCTAAATAGACCAATAACAATCAAGGAAATTGAATATGTCATAAGAAAACTACCTACAAAAAAAGCCCTGGACCAGATGGCTTTCCAGCAGAATTCTACAAGACATTTAAGGAGGAACTGATACCAATCCTACTCAAAGTATTTCAGGCAATTGAAAAGATGGAACTCTCCTCAAATCATTTTACGAGGCTAACATCACATTGATTCCCTAACCAGGTAAAGACCCAACAAAGAAAGAGAACTACAGGCCAATATATTTGATGAACATAGATGCTAAAATTCTCAACAAGATCCTAGCAAACCAGATCCAACAACACATCTCAAAAATCATCCATCATGACCAAGTAGGCTTCATCCCTGGGATGCAAGTCTGGTTCAGCATTCATAAAACCATAAATGTAATTAAATACATCAACAGATGTCAAAACAAAAACCATATGATTATATCATTAGATGCAGAAAAAGCTTTTGATAAAATCCAGCACCCCTTCTTGATAAAAACCCGCGAACATCTAGGCATATGTGGAACAAACCTCAAAATAGAAAAAGCCATCTATGAGAAACCCACAGCCAGCATACTCCCAAACAGACAAAATTTGGAACCATTTCCCCTGAATACTGGAACAAGACAAGGATGCCCACTCTCACCCCTCCTGTTCAATATAGTATTGGAAGTACTGGCTAGAGCAATCAGAAAAGAGAAGGGGATAAGGGGTAACCAAATAGGAAAAGAGGAAGTCAAGTTATCTCTCTTTGCAGATGACATGATTGTATACCTTGTAAACCCAAAAGAATCAGTCAAGAACCTCTTTGCACTGATAAAGGACTTTGGCAAAGTGTCAGGGTATAAAATAAATGTGCAAAAGACAATTGCATTTCTTTGCACCAATAATATACAAACAGAAACCCAAATAAAAAGCATAATCCCATTCACAATAGCCAAACACAAAAAAATGAAATACCTTGGCATCTTCCTAACCAGAGACGTGAAAGACCTTTAAAATGAAAACGACAAAACACTGCTCAAAGAAATCAAAGATGACACAAGCAAGTGGAAAAATATCCCATGCTCATGGATTGGAAGAATCAACATTGTGAAGATGTCCATCTTACCTAAGACAATCTACAGATTTAATGCAATACCCATCAAATTATCAGCAGCATTCTTCTCAGATCTAGAAAAAACAACACAGGAATTCATATGGAAACACAAACAACCAAGAATAGCTAGAACAATACTCAACAATAACCACAAAAAAGCAGGAGGTATTACACTGCCAGACTTCAAACTTTACTATAAAGCTACAATAATCAAAACAGCCTGGTATTGGTACAAGAACAGACATATAGGCCAATGGAATAGAATTGAAATTCCAGAAGCAAAACCTCAATTTCTCAACCAACTCATCTTCGACAAAGCCTCCATCACCTACCACTGGGGAGAGGAGAACCTATTCAGTAAATGGTGCTGGGAAAACTGGCTGACCACATGCAGAAGATTCAAACAGGACCGCTATCTATCCCCATATACAAAAATTAACTCTGAATGGATCAGAGACCTAAATATAAAACCTCAAACCATAAGAGCTTTAGAAAATGCAGTACACACCCTTATGGAAGTTGGAACTGACATCCAATTCCCGGGCAAAACCCGAAATGGACAGACCATAAGAAATAAGATAGACCTTATGGGAGGTCTAGCTTATGGTTCCTAATGAGACCTCATTAAACTGACAAGCTTCTACAAACCCAAAGAAAAAATCAAGAGAGCAGGGAGATAGCCCACACACTGGGAAAAAGTATTTGCCAACTCCATGTCTGACAAAGGCCTAACATCAAGGATCTACAAGGAACTCAAGCGTGCAGAAAAGAAAAGAATAAACAACCCCATTTCAAAGTGGGCAAAAGATATGAACAGACACTTCACAAAAGAAGACATACGAGCCGCCAACAGACAAATGAAGAAATGTTCAACCTCACTAGTCATCAAGGAGATGAAAATTAAAACTGCACTGTGATACCACCTAACTCCAGTCAGAATGGCCATTATAATTAACTCAAAAAATAGCAGATGCTAGAGAGGATGTGGTGAAAAGGGAACACTTTTACATTGTTGTTGGAAGCGTAAACTAGTACAGCCTCTGTGGAAATCCGTGTGGCGATTCCTAAAAGCTCTAAAAATTGGCCTTCTATATGACCCTGCAATCCCCCTACTGGGGATATACCCCGAAGAACTCAAATCACTCTATAAAAAAGATACCTGCACACTTATGTTTATTGCAGCATTGTTCACAATAGCAAGATCATGGAACCAACCATGCTGTCCAACAAAAGAGGACTGGATTTTAAAAATGTGGTACATATACACAATGGAATATTACACAGCCATTAAAAAGAACAAAATCATGAATTTCGCAGCAACCTGGATGAAATTGGAGTTTATAATACCGAGTGATCTTTCACAGAAACAAAGATCTAAGTATCACATGTTCTCACTCACAAATGGACCTTGAACAACTACCGTAATACTATGAGAAAAGGATGGACAGTGGTGGGAAACTATGGGGGGGTGGAGCAGGGAGGGAAAGGGATGTGGTATTAATGGCAGTCAATATCTGTCTGGGGAAAGAGGGCACACCTCATCAACAAGGGTACCTGCACAATGAATATTTGTATACCTAACCCTTACTGTACCCCACAACTTTAAAATAAAAAATATATACTATAAAAAAATATATATAAATTGAAGAAGGATGTAGGCATAATAGGCAGGGCACAGAGGATTTTTAGGGTAGTGAAACTACTTCATATGATACTTTAGACATAGCTGTATGTCATTATGCATTTTTCTAAGCCAATAGATTGTACTACACTAAGAGTGAACTTTAATGTAAACTATGGACACTGGGTAATAATAGTGTTTAAATGTAGGTATATCAGTTATAACAAATGTCCCATTCTGATGGAGGGGAGACTGTGTGGGGTCAGGAGCTATATGGGAACTCTCTACTGTCTGCTCAATTTTGCTGTGAATCCCAAATTTCTCTAAAATAAAGTCTATTAAATGTGTATTTTATTAAATATAATATAAATGAGTATTTATATGTAAAACTTTGTAGAACGTTTTATATATACACATATATAATATATGTACATATATACATACATTATATATAATTAGCTCAAATAACTCCCTACTTTATAAAACTCCAATTATTCTCAAAAGAAAGTCTAGACTCCTTATAATGTCCTGACCAACATCAGACCTGAATGATCTGATCTTATTTTTTATCAACACCTTCTACCATAAGCAGAGGCAGATACTAAAGAGGTCACACCCATTCCCAACTCAAAGTAGTTGTATTAGCTCCAAGTTAGGTCCTTCTCATTATTTGTCCAAATGGAAATGTCAGTTTCTTAGAGTGATGGGTCTCTGGGTGCCACAAGTAAAACAATCACAAAGCAGTCACTCCAAAGTCAATGTGTATGCCATTGTGTTACTTTAATCATTGCATAATCTGGATTTATTTTATGTTTTATGTATATCTGGGTATGGAAAAGACAGTCACATGTAGATAGAATGAATGAATGCAGGAATGAGCCTAGCTATGGTAGGAATCTAAGGATGGGCCCATGGCAACATCAGTAAAATTATTGATGAAATTGGTCACGACGATAAGGCAAAGCAATTAGATTATCTTGTTCCTGCCTAAAAACAGACATTTGGAAAAAGTTAGCATTCATGTTAATTATTTTTTAGTAAAATCAGAAGGATTTTACTCTGAAAGATGGCAGAAGACAAATATCCTCACTATGCAGTGAAACAACATAAATATTTTTAAGCAAGATCAAAATGAATAGAAATGTCCTGCTATCATCAAAATGTTTAAACAATCTTATGAAAATGCTATTCACCAAAAACTTTATAGAAGAGTTTTAAAAGTATTTTTTTTTAAACCACATGAATTCAGTAGAATTCAGAAAGTTCTTTCTATTAAAGTTTATATATACAAATAACACTCAAAATAGTATGTAAGAAAAATAGCATTCATAGTAACAAACAAAATAATTACACTCCCAGGTATACATTTGGCAAGTACTATGAAAGAAAAATGTGAAAATCGATCATAAGGCTCAAGAAAACATAAAGTGCTTCAGAAAATGGAGGCATACATTGTCACTAAGTGAGATGGGTCAGTATTGTAGAAATGTTGATACTGCCTAAATTTATTTATAAAAATTCAAAACAGTCTCAGCCAAATTCCCTTTGTTGACTTGTAAAATTCATCTGGAGTGAAAGAATAGCCAGAAAAATAATGAAAAGAGAAATTATGTGAGTGGGGGACATTTACCATGTAGGACTATAAAATTGTTTCACAGAGCAGCACAGACAGAATCTGGAATAAACAGAGAACTTAAAAGCCAGAATACAGTACCAGATGGGTAGATGCAGTAGCTCATAAAACTAGTATGCCAAGTCAGTCATGAAAAGACATTATTCAAATGAAAACCGGATTCCTGGCTCACTTCCCACCACAAACTGCATTCTAGATAAATAAAAAATGTATATGGAATCAACAAAACTATAACAGTCCAAAAAATAAATGACATTTTTGTAATATTCTATTGTGAAATAAATCTTTAGGTATGACAATAACAAATCAAAGTGTGAAGAAAAATCCTGACATTTCACTAATTCTGTACGGAAAATGCACTACATACAAGTCAAAATACCACTGGAATCTGGAAACAAATAATAATACTGTCCATAAGCAAGATGTTTATGTCTGTTCCTTATCCTTAAAATAGCCCTTACAATTAACAAAACAATAGTGGGTAAGGGCATAAACAGATAATTGCTAGAAAAGTAATAATAAATAAATAAATACATATAGATGTTTCAACCTCAACTATTTCTTACACACACACATACACACACACACACAAAATGAAGTGAGATTTTTCACCAAAAACTTTATAGAAGAGTTTTTAAAGTATTTTTTAAAAACCCACATGAATTCAGTAGAATTCAGAAAGTTCTTTATATTAAAGTTTATATATCCAAATAACACTCAAAATAGTATGTAAGAAAAATAGCATTCATAGTAACAAACAAAATAATTACACTCCCAGGCATACATTTGGCATTTTAGCATGTATTTGATAAAGTGGTAATTCAGATTTGTTTAAAGGGGCTGAAATGGAAACCTATGTGCAATCTTAGTGGAATTATAAATGTGTAAATTTATGCAAACTTACATAATACACATATTCACTATATCAATTCAATTTTAAAGGATGTGTGTGCATATATATATAGATAGATAGATATACATATAATATATATATTATATATATTATATATATATATATCTTGCTGATGTAAATTTCAAATGAGCTACTCTATGGAAACATTTGGAAAAGTATACAGAGATATAGCTGTCTATGTAAACATATAGATAACACAATGCTACATGCTTATTTTCATATTGCAAAAAATGAAGAAATAGATGTTTATCAGTAGAAAATGATTAAATAAATTGTCTTACATTCATCCAATGGAATGACACCCTACACTTTGAAGTATTTCTGTATAAATGAAAAATATTATGGAAAGATGCTAATAATATATTGACATATGTCTGAACAAAATGAACAACTAATATCAAGAATCTATATTTTGAGTTCAAATTTCAAGCATTTTACATGAGATCTCTAATTCAATTATGAGACGCCTCTTTTGTGGAGGGAGAACCATGTTAAGATGTGTGCACGTGTGTGCCTGGAGAATGCAATAGTAAGTAATCTCTTTTAGGCCACATATCTTCTGCTAATTCAAATCAAGAGGAGGGGTGATTCATACCCATTGAGGCTCAATTATTTTTTTTTATAATCAATATTTTTTATTATGATATTGTGGGGTACATTTAAGGGTTAGGTATACAAATATGCTTCGTTCAGGCACCCTTGTTGATAAGAGGTGTCTCCCCGTCCCCAGACAGATGTTTACTACGATTAATCCCATCTACCTTCCCCTTCCCCCACCATAGTTTCCCACCACTGTCAGTCATTTTCTTATGGTAATACGTTGGATCATCAAGGACCACTATATGAGTGAGAACATATGATACTCAGATCTTTGTTTCTGTGAGAGGTCACTTAGTATTACAGACTCTAGTTCCATCCAGGTTGCTGCAAAATTCATGATTTTGTTCTTTTTTATGGATAGGTAGTATTCCATCATGTATATGTACCATATTTTTTTAATCCAGTCCTCTTTTGATGGACAGCATGGTTGCTTTCAAGTTCTTGCTCTTGTGAACAATGATGTGATAAACATACGTGTGCAGGTATCTTTTTGATAGAGTGATTTAAGTTCTTCAGGGTATATTCCCAGTAGGGGGATCGTGGAGTCATATGGGAGGTTGATGTTTAGAGCTTTTAGAAATTGCCACACTGCTTTCCACAGAGGTTGCACTAGTTTACACTCCCACCAACAGTGTAGAAGTATTCCCTTTCGCCACACCCTCTCCAAAAACTGTTATTTTTTGAGTTATTGATAATTGCCATTCTGACTGGAGTTAGGTGGTATCTCAGTGTGGTTTTGATTTGCATCTCCCTGATGATTAGTGAGGTTGAACATTTCTTCATGTGTCTGTTGGCTGCTCGGGTATCTTCCTATGAGAAGTGTCTGTTCATATCTTTGGCCCACTTTATAATGGGGTTGTTTGTTTTTTTCTTTTCAGCATATTTGAGTTCCTTGTAGATCCAAGATGTTAAGCCTTTGTCAGACCTGGAATTGGCAAATACTTTTTCCCAGTTTGTAGGCTGTCTCCCTGCTCTCTTGATGGTTTCTTTGGTTTTGCAGAAGCTTGTCAGTTTAATGAGGTCCCACTTGTCTATCTTCTCTCTTATGGCCTGTGGGTTTCAGGTTTTGTTCAGGAATTGGATGCTACTTCCAATTTCCATGAGGGTATGTCCTTCATTTTCTAAGGTTCTTATGGTTTGAGGTTTTAAATTTAGGTCTCTGATCCATTTGGAGTTAATTTTTGTGTACCGGGATAGATAGAGGTCCTGTTTCAATCTTCTGCATGTGGTCAGCCAGTTTTCCCAGCACCATTTACTGAATAGGTTCTCCTCTCCCCAGTGGTAGGTGGTGGAGGCTTTGTCAAAGATGAGTTGGTTGAGAAATTGAGGTTTAGCTTCTGGAATCTCAATTCTATTCCATTGGTCTATATGCCTGTTCCTGTACCAAAACCAAGCTGTTTTGATGATTGTAGCTTTATACTAAAGTTTGAAGTCTGGTAATGTGATACCAACTGCTTTGTTTTTTTTGCTGAGAATGTTCTGTCTATTTTTGGTCATTTGTGTTAACATATGAATTCCTGTGTTGTTTTTTCTAGGTTTGAGAAGAATGTTGCTGATAATTTGATGGGTATTGCGTTAAATCTGTAGATTGCCTTAGGTAGGATGGACATCTTCACAATGTTGATTCTTCCAATCCATGAGCTTGGGATATTTTTCCACTTGTTTGTGTCATCTTTGATTTCTTTCAGCAGTGTTTTGTAGTTTTCATTGTAAAGGTCTTTCACGTCTCTGGTTAGGAAGATGCCAAGGTATTTCATTTTTTTGTGTGTGTGTGTGTGTGTGGCTATTGTGAATGGAATTGTGCTTTTTATCTGGGTTTCTGTTTGTTTATTATTGGTGTAAAGAAATGTGATTGTCTTTTGCACATTTATTTTATATCCTGAGACTTTGCCAAAGGCCTTTATCAGTGTAAGGAAGTTTTTGACAGACTCTCTTGGATTTTCAAGGTACACAATCATATCATCTGCAAAGAGAGATAACTTCACTTCCTTTTTTCCTATTTGGATACCCCTGATTGCCTTTCTTCTCTGATTGCTCTAGCCAGGACTTCCAATACTATATTGAACAGGGGGGTGAAAGTGGGCATCCTTGTCTTGTTCCAGTTTTCAGGGGAAATGGTTCCAATTTTTGTCCGTTTAGGAGTATGCTGGCTGTAGGTTTCTCGTAGATAGCTTTACTATTTTGAACTATGCTCCCCGTATGCCTAGATGTTCGAGGGTTTTTATCAAGAAAGGGTGCTGGATTTTATCAAAAGCTTTTTCTGCATTTAATGATGTAATCATGTGGTTTTTGTTTTGACATCTGTTGATGTATTTAATTACAGTTACGGTTTTACGAATGTTGAACCAGTCTTGCAACCCAGGGATGAAGCCTACTTGGTCATGATGGATGATTTTTGAGATGTGTTATTGACTCCGGTTTGCTAGGATATTGTTGAGAATTTTAGCATCTATGTTCACCAAAGATATTGGCCTGTAGTTCTCTTTCTTTCTTGGGCCTTTACCTAGCTTGGGTATTATTGTGATGTTAGCTTCCTAAAATGATGTGGGGAGAGTTCCATCTTTCTCAATCCCCCTGGAATACCTTCAGTATGATTGGTATCAGCTCCTCCCTAAATGTCTTGTAGAATTCTGCTGGAAAGTCATCTGGTCCAGGGGTTTTTTTGTAGGTAGTTTTCTTATTATGTAGTCAATTTCCTTGGTTGTTATTGGTCTATTTAGGGTCTCAATTTCTTCTTGTTTCAACCTAGGCAGGTTGTGTGATGTCAGAAAGTCCTCCATTTCCTTAAGGTTTTAAGTTTGTTTCCATACAAGTGTACAAAGTTGTCTCTAATGATCTTTTGTATTCCTTCAGGGTCAGATGTGACTTCATCTTTTGTGTTTCTGATTGTGCTTGTTTGGGTTTTTTCTCTCTTTTTCTTGGTCAGTCTAGTTAGGGGACTATCGATCTTGTTTATCCTTTCAAAGAACCAGCTTTTTGTTTCATTGATTTTTTGTATTATCTTTTTGTATTCTATGTCCTGGATTTGGGCTTTTATTTTGGTGATCTGGATTTTTCTGCTGAAATTAGGTTTTTGGTGGTCTTGCTTTTCCAGTTTCCTTAGGTGGCTGGTTAGGCTGTTAATTTGTGATCCTTCCATTGTCTTCATGTGTGCTTGTAGGGATATAAATTCCCCTCTTACTACAGCTTTCATGGTGTCCCAGAGATTTTGGTAAGATGTTTCTTCATTTTCATTTGTTTCCAGGTATCTTTTGATCTCTGTTTTGATTTCATCATTGACGCAGGCATTGTTTAGCATCATGCTGTTTAGTGTCCTTGTCTTTGTGGGTTTTGGGGGACCTTGTTGGTGTTAATATTTATTTTTATTCCACTGTGGTCTGAGAAGGTGCATGGTAAAATTTCAGTCCTTTTAAATTTACTTATGCTTGATTTGTGGCCAAGTATGTGGTCGATCTTAGAGTACATTCCATGTGGTGATGAGTAGAATGTGTATTTTGTGGTCTTTGGATGAAGTGTTCTGTAGGTATCAATTAAGTCTATCTGCTCAAGAGTCAAATTGAGGTTCTGGATCTCCTTGCTGATTTTTTGTCCTGATGATCTGTCTAGGGTTGTGAGTGGGGTATTAAAGTCCCCAGTTATGATGGTGTTAGAGTCAATATCTTTTTTTAGTTTTCCTAGAAGCTGATTTATGAAAGTTGGTCCTCCTATGTTGGGTGCATATACGTTTAAGATAGATATTTCTTGTTGATGGAGTGAACCTTTTATCATTAAGTTGTGGCCCTTTGTATCCTTTTTAATTTTTGATAGCTTAAATGGTATTTTGTCTGAAATTAGGATCATGACTACTCCTTTCTTTTGTGTTCCATTCACCTGAAAATTTGTTTCCCATCCTCTTACTTTGAGTCTCTGCATGTCCTTTCTATTGAGATGGGTCTCTTGAAGGCAGTATATTGTTTCATGGTGAGGTTTTATCCATTTTGCCATTCTATGTCTTTTCAGTGGTGCATTTAGTCCATTTACATGTAGGCTAATTATTGAAATGTGAGAGTTCATCCCTATTATAGAGTTCTTATAGAGTTGTTGTTCTTCCACTTGGTTTTTTGTCTTTCTTTTGGTTTGGGGTTTGGTTCATGTATATTTTATTCTTTTTCCTGTGCGCTTGTGAAGAACCTTGTTGTTTTTTCCTTTTCTTCTCTGTTTAGTACTTGCTTAAGTGTTTCATGTAGAGGTGATCTGGTGGCACTGTAAGTTCTTAGGGATTGGATATCTGGGAAAGATTTTAATTCTCCCTCACTGAAGAAGCTTAACTTGTCTTGGTAGGTTATTCTTAGTTGAAATTGTTTATCTTTTAGGACTTTGAAGATAGGGCTCCAAGCTCTCCTAGCCTGCAGGGTTTCTGTAGAAAATCTGTTGCTATTCTAATAGGTCTTCCATGGTAGGTGATCTGGCCTTTTTCTCTTGCTGCCTTTAGGGTTTTTTCTTTTATACCTACTTTGTTTAGGTGAATTATTATGTGTCTAGGAGTTGGTCTTCTCATTTGTTGTCTTGCAGGGGTTCTCTGAATCTCTTGTGTTTGAATTTTTACATCACTGATTAGATAAGGAAAGTTTTCTTGAATAATTTCATGGAAAGTTTGTTTCAGTGTGGTATGTGTCTCTATTTTTGCCTCAGGAAGGCCAATTATTCTTAGGGTCAGTCTCTTGAAGGTTTTGTTCTGTCTTTTTGAGCTTGTTTTCTGTGTTTTTAACAGTTTGGGTTACTTCTATATTTTGGTCCTCAAGCTCTGAGATTCTTTCTTCTGCTTGGGTAATTCTGCTTTCCATGCTTATCAGTTTGTTATTTATTTCATTCACAGTATTCTTTATTACTGTTATCTTAGTTATCAGACCCTTCCTAGTTTCTTCTTGTCTCTCCTCAATTCTTTTTAATCCCTCCATTAATGTCTTGATATCTAGGTTTGTAGTTTGAGACCAGTCATTCTGGGGACTCTTCATTGTTTGCATTCCAAAGTCCGTTTTCTCAGTGTCTGCTCTCCCAGGATTCTGGGAGAGACCCATATTCTTCTTTTGGTTTTTCTTCATTTGTGTAGATTTTTCTCTCTCTCTCTCCCCTTTCCCTCCCCTTCTTTAATTGTTTTTCAGGGTAGGTGGGGTTGATTTTGCTTCACTTGTGCAATCTCCTGTTCCTCCTTATGAGGGTCCTCTGGCTTTGTTCACTTTTGAAGTTGGAGTGTGGGCTGCAGGCTGTACCTTTTGCAGTTTTGAGGTTCAATTAAGGGGAAGCTGTGATTCAGAATCTATATGCTGATTCCAGCATCCACCAACAGGTGTATGAGCACACTGGAACCTATTTCTCACTGCCTTACAATCTGTCTGTGCAGCGGTATGTAGGTTTGGTCCGTGGAACAAAAGGAGGTACAAAAGAGGAAAATAATGGAAGAAAGGGGATCAATAGGACATTAGAAAGAGAGAAGAGTGAGAGGGAAAACAGACATACATGCCAACTAACAGGTGAAAAAGAGACACAAGGATGGAGAGATGTGAAAAAAACACACAAGTAAAATTCCCTAAAGAATACTGGTAGCTACACAAAGACAGACCAATAAAATCATGCCTTTTGATGCATTTTTCCCTAACACAAACAGATAGTGTAAGTAAAAAAGCAAACAAAAATGAGCAAAACAAACAGTCAAAATGATAAAATCAAAAGTCAAAATAAGAAATCAGACTAGCTCTGGAATCTTTCCTGAATGTCTAAAGTCTCTTCAGCTCTGATCTCTAGCCTCTCCCCTTTGCTTTTGTTGCAGGCAACCAGATTTACTCGCAGCTTGGGTTTGTTCTTTAAGCCTGCTGCCTGGGAGGTCTGAAATGCTTAGCTGCCTTTGTCTGATTCAGCATAGGGGAGGGGCTTTGTCTCCTGTTTAGCAACGTTACCTTAGGAACCGAGGTGGAGGCTGCTCATAGGTGGGCAGGGCAATGCAAATCTCTGCCTGTAGAATGGTCAAGGTGGCAGCTTCTCTTTTGCAGATCCTTTCTCTCCACTCATCTGGGTCCCTGGGTGATCCACTATGATGGGCCGTGGTGGTGTGGCAGGCACCAGAGATCAGCTGCACAGCTGGGCACTGGATCCGGGGTGCCACCAGCAGGCTGGGGTGGAGGAGGGAGTCAGGGAAATTTCCCTCCTCTGGAGCTGAGAGCCTCCAATCAGCACCTCCTTAAGATATGCTGTTTCCTTACACAAGCATGGGGTCATGTGCTGGGTGCTTCAGCCAGGGTGGGCCCAGAGCTCTAGAGCTCCAAAGCTCTAAAAGCTCCAAAGCTCTAAGAGCTCCAAAGCTCCAAAGGGCAGGCAGTGAGTGGCGAGAGTGGCCCTGGGCCCCTCACAGGGTAGTTCAGCCAGAAATGGAACCGGTATCTCTGAGGGGCAGGCACCCAAAGCCTCCCTGGGTGACCAGCGGCTTGGTGCTGGGTCCTGGGTGAGATGATGTAGCCAGGTAGGGAGCCGAGACCTGAGACTCCATTGCTGGGAGGAGTCACATATAGTGGAGCAGAAGCAGCGGGGGGGCCACAATAGCCGGCCCTGCGTGGGACCAAGGGTCCCCAGGCCTCAGACCAGTAGGGCTGTCAGTGGGCAGGGGGATGGGGGAAGAAAAATAAGAGTCTTTTTGGGAACTCACAATCAGAGAATCACACAATTCCACCTATGCCGTCGCCATCTTACTGGAACTCCTCGAGGTTCAATTAATTGCCTTATGGGATAAGGAGATTGACATCTGCTTTTTTCTAAATAAATTTTGTTTTATATTAATAATCTTGCCATAAAACACAATGGGTTCATCTGGGGAAAGTTTTTCAAAATTATAATAATTTTTCAATTATGTTGAAAACCAAGTCTCTAAGACCTCACATCTGATTTGAATGTTGATCTGTGTGTGGTACGAGTAAGGTCTCCTTGAGGACATTGTATTTGTAGGTCGACTTTGTAAAAGTTGCTAATGTGAAAGAAATATTGCTGATCTTTCTAAGAACTTCAGTTTCAATGATTCAGATAAGTAAGTGAACATTTCAATAGGTACCTATGTTTTCTAAGTACTGGTTGCTCCGTTTTTCCTGTATTCCCATAAACTTCTTTATTCCATTAAATAACTCTTGTGTGCTTGTGAACAAGGTTGATGTGGCTTCCATTCCTTGCAACCAAAAGAATTATCACTGTGTATTTTCACATGTTTACAGCAACACAGAAATATACTCATTTTAGACAGATGGATAACGGACCTCAGTAAACAACTTAGGCAAAAATCACACAATTCACTTGGCCCTGGCTCAGTTTTATTATGTACCAAATGTTCTAGGCACTATGGAAAGAAATAAAGCATCGCAACCAACTTATGATGGTGCAATGGGAAGTGGTTGATGCTTGTCGGCCTAAGGATGTAGATTTTTTTGTTTGTAGCTAAATAACACATTTAATCTGGGTTGTGATTTTTAATGATAGAGAGTATTTTTCAATGAATGACCAGTTCCTCCCAAAAATGTTTATTCTGGGAAATTCTGCAGTACATTCAGAACAAACCAAGTGACTAGAAGTCAACTTCTATAACCCCAGGTTGACTTGTTTTATTATGTTCTACATGATGGTGTATAGCAAAGCTTGAGGTTACGATGACGCATTATACCACTGCTCTAAATGTGTTTGGAGTTTTCTGTTGTACAACTAAATGAAACTGGAAAGACTTTTGATTTGTTTTTTGTTGTTACTATTTTGTTTTTTGCTGTTTAACTCAATTCAGGATTAGGTATACAGGTGGTCATCATACAGGTAAATTTGGGCCTCCCTTTGGTCACCACTTCACCTGGTTTGAGATCAGGTACTTTTATTGATGTTATGTGCACCCTCCTCCCTCCCCTGGCAGTTGCTGACTACTGTCAATCCTTTTCTTATAGTATTATGGTAAATGTTCAGGGTCCACTTATGAGTGAGAATATGTGGTACTCAGTTCTTTGTTTCTGTGATAAATCACTAAGTATTATAGACTTTAAGTCCATGCAAGTTGCTGCAAAGCCCATAATTTTGTTCTTCTTTATGACTACGTAATCTTCTATCATCCATATGCATCACATTTTCTAAATCCAGTCCAGTTTCGATGGGCAGCATGGTTGGTTCCACGTTTTTGCTATTGTAAATAATGCTGCAATAAATGTGTGTGTGCAGGCATCTTTTTTTGTAGAGTGATTTAAGTTCCTCTGGGTATATTCCTAGAAGGGGGATTGCTGAGTCATGTGGAATGTCAATTTCTAGTTCCATCTTTCTCAATTGCCTGGAATACTTTCAGTAGGATTGGTATCTGCTCCTCCTTCTATGTTTTGTACCATTCCCCTGGAAACCCATCTGGTCCAGGGCTTTTTGTTGTAGGAAGTTTTCTTATGACAATCTCCTGGATTGTTATTGATCTATTTAGGATCTCAATTTCTTCATGTTTCAGCCATGGGAGGTTGTGTGTTGTCAGAAAGTCCTCCATTTCATTTAAGTTATTGAGTTTGTTTACATACAGGTGTGAATAGTAATCTCTGATAATCATTAGTATTTCTTCAGGTCCATTGTGACTTGATCTTTTGCATTTCTAATTGTGTTTATTTGGTCTTTTTCTCTCTTTTTCTTGGTCATTCTGACTAGGGGCTCATCAATCTTATTTATCCTTTCAAAGAATGAGCCTTTTGTTTCACTGATTTTTTTCTGGGGTATTTTTATCTTTATGTCCCATATTTAGGCTTTTACTTTGGAGATCTAGATTCTTCTGCCAAAGTTAGGGTTTTGGTGGTCTTGCCTTTCCAACTCCTTTAGGTGATTTGTTAGGCTGTTAATTTGTTTTCTTTCTATTTTCTTGATGTGTGTTTGTAGAGATATAAATTCCTCTCCCAGTACTGCTTTCATGGCATACCAGAGGTTTTTGTTAGATATTTCTTTGTTTTCATTTGTTTCCAGGAAACTTTTAACTTCTGTTTTAATTTCTTGTTGACCCGGGAGTTGTTCAGCATCATGCTGCTTAGTGTCCATGTCTTTGTAGGTTTGGGGAGTATTTTGTTGGTGGTGATATTTATTTTTATTCCACTGTGGTCTGAGAAAATGCATGGCACTATTTCAATCTTGTGAAATTTATTTATGCTTGATTTGTGGCCGAGGATGTGGTTGATCTTGGAGTACATTCCATGTGGTGATGAGTAGAATGTATATTCTGTGGTTATTGGGGTGGAGTATTCTGTAAGTATCTACTAAGTCCATTTGGTCAAGCATCAATTTGAGGTTCCAGATCTCATTGTTTATTTTTTGCCCAATGATCTATCTAGGGTTGTTAGTGGGGTATTTAAGTCTCCAGCAGCTATGGTAGTGTTAGAGTCAATATCTTTTTTAGTTTACTTAGTAGTTGCTTTATAAAAGCTTGTGCTCCTGTGTTGGGTGCATATATGTTTAGGGTGGATATTTCTTGTTGATGGATCGAATCTTTTATCATTATGTAGTGTCCTTCCTTATCTTTTTAAATTTTTGATAGCTTAAATGTTGTTTTCCTTGATAGTAAGATCTGAACTCCTGCCTCCTTCTGTGACTTGTTCACCTGGAAATTCGTTTTCTGTCCTCTAACTTTGAGTCTGTGGGCATCCTTTGCAGTGAGATGAGATTCCTGGAAACAGCTAATTTCTGGGTCATGTTTTTTTGTTTGTTTGTTTTTGTTTTTTTCCATCCTGTTTTCCATTCTGTGTCTTTTCAGTGGTGCATTTAGTCCATTAACATTCAGGCTGATTATTGAAATGTGAGAGTTTGTCCCTGTCATAATGCTCTTATAAGGCTGTTTTGTTTTTGTTTAGCTTTTGTGTTTATATATGTGTGTGTTTTCATTTTTGTAGGTATTCTGCATGTTCTGCTGCTTCTGTGTTTGTTTGTGCTCTTGTGAAGTATATGATCTTTTGTTTCTTTTTTCTTCTGTGCACAGCACTTTTTAAAGCATCTTCTGTAGAGCTGCTCTCTAAGCAATATATTCTCTTAGAGACTAGATATCTGGGAAGGATTTTAATTCTCCCTTACTGATGAAGCTTAGCCTGGCTGGGTAGGAAATTTTTGGTTGAAATTTTTATTCAGACAACATTAAAGATTGGGGTCCAATTCCTTCTGGCCTATAGTGTTTCTGCAGTCAAGTCTGCAGTAATTCTTATTGGTCTCCCCCACTATGTAGTCTGATCTTTTATTCTTGCTGCCTTTAGGATTTTTTCTTTTATACCTACTTTGTGTGGGTGAATTACTATGAGTAGTTTTTCATCTCATAAGATGTCTTGCAGGAGTTCTCTGAATCTCTTATACTTGTATAGTCATCTCTCTGACCAGATGAGGGAAATTTTCTTGAATGACCTCTTGAAATGTTGTTCCTGGGTATTTTCTGTTTCTATTTCTATTTCAAGTATTCTGAGCAGATGTAGGTTTGGTTTCTTCATAAAATCGCACATCTCTTGCAGAGTTTCTTCTTTCTTCTTAAGTTTTCTTTTTCTATATTTTTAATAGATTGGGTTAATTCCATATTTTGGTCTTCCAGCTCTGAGATTTTTCTGCCTGGTCAATTCTGCTTTCCATGCTTGTCAGTTTGTTATTTATTTATTGGATGAAGTTCTTTATTTCTGTTATTTATGAGTGTGCTTTCTTGAATTTGTCTAGCTCTGTTACAATTTTACTTAGTTTTGTCCCTTGCATTTCTTGATTTTTATTCATTCTATCCAAAGACTTGATTTCTGTAAGCACCTTCTGGGTACTGTTATTCTCAGAGATAGCCATTGTTTGTGCCCTAGTAGCTGTTGTGTTTACCACTGACTCCTTGCTGGGGTTCTGATGGTAACCAGCAGTTCTTCATTGGTCTTTCTTCATTTTTAACAGTTCTCCTATCTTTCTCTTTAATTCCATTGCTCAGTGGAAAATGGAGAAGTAGTCACTTCTGATATTTGCTCTACCTTTTGTCTTTCCTTGAGCCTGGGCTCTGGAATTTTTCAATTATGAAGCAGGGCTGGGAGTGGGGTGTTGTGCTGTCTCTTTACAATTTTGAGCACTTACTACGGGATGGGGGTGGCTGCAAGGATTTGGAGCCTATCGGCAGGTCATAATGCTTGCTCTCTGGTGAATGGGCCAGCTAGGACTCACTCTCCATCTCTGCACAATATGACCTTACAGTGGGTATGCATGCATAGCCACTGAATCCAAGACAATGCATAAGAGGGAGAAGAGAAAGGAGAAGGAGAGAAAAAAGGGAAAGGAGGAAAAGGGAAAAGAAAAATAGAAAGAGGAAAAACAACAAAGAAAGAACAAAGAAAGAGAAAGAGAAGAAGGAAAGGAAACAGAAAACCAACAAGCAAAGGAACCAAATGAGATAATCAAACAAACTAACCAACACCAACATCAGCAATCTCTGTCAGCTCTGCTGTCTGCATCTATAACCCAGGAGCTGGTTCAGGGTGCAAGGTGAATCGACTGGGATTCTGCATCTGACATTATCTTCCAGGGCGTGTGCACTGGGGACAATGTTCTCTGAGATTGCAAAGAGCAGCCCCAATGCAACACAGAGATCAGTGCCTGGTCTCAAGATGCAGTTCTGCTGTTCTGCAGAGGCCACCCTGTAACACTTATCTGCCTAGTCTTTAGAAAGTCTGCTCAGTTTCTCAGCTGGGAGTTACTGCTCCCTTCCCCGCAGCTGGATCTCAGGACCTGGTGGCAAGGCTCAGGAACCCCATCCAGGCTGAGGTCGGGGGCTTTCCCTGCTGCTTTCTTAGGAGTCTACCTCAGGTTCCCTCCCTGTTCTCCCTTTGCAGTCCTCACTGCCAGCATTCAGCTCGCTCCAGCAGATCTTCCCAGGAAAATCTTCCCAATTGTCTGCCACTGGGTCTCCAGCTCCGATTGCGTGCATCTGTGTTGGGTCCGGTGTGGGAGTGGGTTCATCTGTCTCTCCAGTATCGAGCACTTGGAGTATCCTCTCTGGGCAAACGATGGTCAGTTTCAGAGGGGTGCAGAGATCAACCCTTGGTCTCAGAACACGGGCTGCTCAGGATGCAGGTAGCTCAGAATTGGGTGAGATAAAGCAGGTCTTTGCCCAGTCCCAGTACAGAGAAAATGGCAGCGGTCTGTGTTTTTATTCTCCTGCACAGCTCAGCTCCAGATTTCCTCCCCATGCTTTCTCCAAGGTCCCTGCTGCCAGTGCCTGGTCTGTTGCTGCTTGCGGTGGTGTGGGCCAGATGCCAGTTAATCTTTTCTGACTTTTCCTAAGAGATGCCCCCCCGCGGGGGGGGATGGTCAATCCTGCTGTGCACAGCAGGTGCCAAATTTAGAGCAGAGGCAAATTGTAGTCCTTTCTGCAGGGACGCTCCAGGCACTTGATCCTGTGTCTCTCCTCAGTTGGACATTGGCTCACCTACTTGCACACACAAACGGATACAGTTTTTTTGTCCACCCACCCATGCAGATTCTCACACTCTGACCAGATCTGATGACATCTTGGATTCCTATGTGTTTTTTTTTCCTTAAAAAATTTTTTTTAGATACAGAGGCTGACTCTGTTACCCAGGCTGCAGTGCAGTAGCACAATCATAGCTCACTGCAACCTCGAACTCCAGGCTCAAGTGATCTTCCCACCTTAGGTTCCCAAACTGCCCAGCCAGTGGCATTGTTTTGCAAAGGTATAATATGTATACTTCCTAAACAACCATCAGTATAGCACTGATTAAAGAATCATATATCAGCATAAAGAAATGTCCGGAGGAACAGCTAAGAAGAAGGAAACACAGCTCCTTTTATTTAGAAAATTTTTTACTACATGTTTTTAAATGAAAAAAGTAATTAATACAGAAAATGTGCATGTTTATTGTGATTATATGTATTTTGGCATGTGTGTCTAAGTATACGAAAAATTATGACCTTTATTTTCTATAGTTCTTGCACATTGAACTTTTGTGGATTGTTTTCAATCTTTTATGAAGGACACAAAGCTGTACAAATCTTTTATTTAATTCTTCCACTCTCTTCTCATATGCAAAAACATGATAAATACAGTTCAACATCATTACATTATGGAGAAAATTAGATGACATAAATTGGACAATTTTTTTATCTATAAGATATAATACTCTATATGATTTTAAGTATTAATTATTCTTATTACCCACTTATAATAATTCAAACAACCCTCAAAAGTAGTTAACTATATAAAATTTTGCATTGCTGTCCCTCAAAAAAAATTTTTTTTTTTTGAGTTGAAGTCTCACTCTGTTGCCCAGACTGGAGTGCAGTGGCTCACTCCCGGCCACTGCAGCCTCGACCTGTTGGGTTCCGGTGATCCTTCCACCTCAGTCTTTCAAGTAGCCAGAACTACAGGCGTGCACTACCATGCCCAGCTAATTTTTTATTTATTGTAGAGATGAGGTCTTGCCAAATTGCCCGGGTGGATCTCGAACCCGCGGTCTCAGGTAATTCATTCACCTCGGCCTCCCAAAGTGCTGGGAATTACAGCTGAGCCACCGAGTCCGGCCCAAAATATTTTTAAGAAACATTTTAGGCCACGATTTCGAAGACTAGAACCAAAGTACTTATGAATGTGAGTCTTTACCTTAGCATAAAATTAAGCTTATTAGGCAAGTGTCAATCAATAGTAACCTATCATTTCCTATTTTTATTCCCCTTTCTTTGCCACAGTAAAGAGTCAATGGCATGTTTCCCTATCTGTGGTCAGATTATTTGGGTTTTAGGCAGTTCTCCTCTATCTTATATTATTCCTGGGGAGGGATTATTATTTGAATCTCTTACTCATATGGTAACACAAAGCCCAACAACCACAATTCTATTACCAAGACCAAAAGGAGTAATCTACGAATGTTGCCTACATTCACTACATCCCAAAATCTAGACTTTTTTTAAAAATGAATTTAGAGGATTGGACAATCCATTGGGTGAAATGAACTAACCCAATTTTGCTTATACTGTATTGCTTTGTATTTGTTCTGTATGTACTAAAATCTGTTAATCAATTTCTAAAATTTATCATACCTATGTCAAATATTTTAACAATTGCATAATATGCCATCTTATTTTTTTACTTATACATTTTTCTGTTGCTGGACATTTTTTCTACTATGGCTAATATTTCTTCTTTTGACTAAGACATCAACAAATATATTTTGACATTTGTTTATATTGAGTAATGTGTGATATTATGATAATTTTATGTTTAATAGCCTTAGGATAAATGTCCAGATGTGAAATTGCCAAATAAAGAGTATTCATTAACATATTTTGGATACTTGATACATATTGCCAAAAAGATTACCAAATTACAATTT
Source organism: Cephalopachus bancanus (assembly GCA_027257055.1). Lineage (NCBI taxonomy): Eukaryota > Metazoa > Chordata > Mammalia > Primates > Tarsiidae > Cephalopachus > Cephalopachus bancanus. The sequence goes on along the minus strand of JAPVLO010000676.1, from coordinate 383,200 downwards.
ACACCAACTACACAAACTCTAATAGATAGTCTGACTTCTCAAATGTTTTACCAATTTAACAAATTAGAAGACTGGTGTTTATCTTGTTTTGTTTTTTAACAATACGTGTTTTTTTTAGTTGTGAGGTTGAATACTTTCCCATACATTTTTAGACTCATATATTTCTTAGTTTGTGTGACAGATTTATTTTAATAAATAGAATGAATTATTTTCTTCATAGTTATCTCTTTGAAGATAATTTAATGTATATGCTACTCTATGCTAGACACTTTGCTAAATGCTGTTGCATAAGAATAAAACAAATGTATCAAAATAAGACATTTCTACTCCAATTATTATTCCAATTATTATACTCCAATGTAATAAATGTTAAGTTAATAGAACATAAAACTGAGTACATTGTACACACAAGCAAAATGGCAATTAATTAGACTTGGAAGTGGAAAGTAGAGTATTTAGATTAAGTTACGCAATTACTTGAATGATGCTAGGGTGACTCCAAATGAAATCTTGCCTTAAAAGATTCTTCAAGAGTTAACATACATTTTTTTTACTTTATTTTGTTATAAACATGTGGGTAAAAGTCCTAGGATTAGGTACATGAGTAATCTATACGCAGGAAAAGTTTGGGACTCTAGCTGGTTCTCACTTCCCCGGGTTTAGGACCAGGCATCCTGTGTGTTGTTACCTATTTCCCCACTCCCTCCCTTCCCTGGCAGTGTTCTATGACTGCCTATGCCTCCCTTGTGCTATTGTGATTAATGTTCAGGTCCCACTTATGAGTGAGAATATCTAGTATTCAGTTCCTTCTTCTGTGATAGATCATTAAGTATGATTATCTCCAACTCCACAATTTGCTACAGAGTTCATGATTTTGTCCTTTTTGGCTATGTAACATTCCATTGTGTGTATGTACAACATTTTCTTTATCCAGTCTACTTTTGATGGGCAGTAGGGTTGGTTTCATATTTATGCTATTGTGAATAGTGTGGCAATAAACATGACACACTAGAATGATTTCTGTTCCTCTGGGTATATTCTTAGAAGGAGGGGTTGCTTAATCATGTATAAGGTCAACTTCTAGTTTTTTTAGAAGTTGCACACTATTTTCCATAAAAACTAGACTAGTTTGCACTCCCACCAATAGTGTAGCAGAGTCCCCTTTACTCTGTACCCATGCCAGCATCTGCTGGTTTTTTATTTATTAACAATGGTCATCCTTGCTGGAGTTAGGTGATATTTCAAGGTGGTTTTGATTTGCAATTCTCTGATTATTAGTGAGGCTGAGCATTTTTTCATGTATCTGTTAGCTGCTTGTGTGTCTTCTTTTTTAAAAAAAACTTATTTTAAAGATGTGGGATACAATTCCAGGTTAAGTATACAAATAGTCATTGTACAGGTAAAGTTTGGGCCCCGCTTTGGTCCTCACTTCACCTGGTTCGAGATCAGATACTCTTATTGATGAAGTGTGCCCCGCCCTCCCCTGGCAGCTTCCCACCACTATCAATACCTTTCTTGTAGTATTATGATAATTGTTCCGGGTCCGGTTATGGGTGAGAACATGTGGTACCCAGTTCTTTATTTCTGTGATTGATCACTGAGTATTATAGACTCTAAGTCCATCAAAGTTGCTGTAAAGTTCATAATTTTGTCATTCTTTATGGTTGTGTAATATTCCATTGTGCATATGTACCACATTTTTTTATCCAGTCCACTTTTGATGGGCAACACGATTGGTTCCATGTTTTTGCTATTGTGAATAATGCTTCAATAAACATATAGGTGCATGTTTACCCTTTTCATAGAATTATTTGAATTCCTTTGGGTATATTCCCAGAATGGAGATTGATGGGTAGCTTTAAAGGTCTATTTTTAAGTCTTTTAGGAATCATCACACTGTTTTCCACAGAGGTTGTACTAGTTGAAAATCTCACCAACAGTGTAGTTCTCCACATCTTCTCCAGCATCTGTTGTTTTTTGAATTATTGATCATGGTCATCCTGACTGGAGTTAAGTATGTCTTCTTTTGAGAAGTGACAGTTCATAATTTCTGCCCATTTTTTAATAGGACTGTTTGGTTTTTTTGTTTTGTTTTTTGCTTTTGCCTTGTTTGAGTTCTTGTAGATCCTGGATGTTAGGCCTTTGCCAGATACATAATTAGCACATATTTTTCCCATCCTGTGGGTTGTCTCCCAGTTTCTTGATGGTTTCTTTTGAAAAAGTTTTGGGGTACAAAATACAGTTACATTTCTATACACCAGCAACAAACAGGCAGAGAACAAAATGGAAAGCACAATCTCATTCACAATAGCCACAAAAAAATAAAATACCTTGGCATTTTCCTAACCAGGGAAGTGAAAAACTTTACAATGAGAACTACAAAACACTGCTCAAAGAAATCAAAGATGACTCAAACAAATGGAAAAACATCCCTTACTCATGGATTGGAAGAATCGATATTGTCAAGCTGTCCATCCTACCCAAGGCAATCTACAGATTCAATGCAGTACCCACCAAATTACCAACATCATTTTTCTCATACCTGGAAATGACAGTACAGAAATTCATATGGAAACAAAAAGAGCACAAATAGCCAAAACAATCCTCAGCAAAATGAACAAAGTGAGAAGTAGCACAACTTCCAGACTTCGTACTCTACTATAAGGCTACAATAACCAAAAGAACCTGGTACTGGTATGAGAGCAAGTATATAGACCAATAGAACAGAGCAAAGATTCCAGAAGCAAAACACAATCTCTCAACCAACACATCTTCGACAAAGCCATCAATAACAACCAATGGGGAGAGGAGATCTTATTTAGCAAATGGTGCTGGGAAAACAGGTTGACACATAGAAAAATAAAACAGGACCACTATATATCACCATATACAAAAACAAACTCCAAATGGATCAAAGACCTAAACGTAAAGCCTCAAACTATAAGAATCCTAAAAGAAAATGCAGGAAACACTCTTGTGAACATTGGAGCAGGCAAGCCAATTCTTGATCAAATTTCCAAAAGCGAATGCTGTAAAAGATAGACAAGTTAGACCTCATCAAACAAATTCATTTATTTTAATAAGCATTTTATTTGTTTATTTTTCCTTCTCAGACTGTGTCTTCTCCCTCTTACATTCCCAAAGGAAGAGAAGAACAATAAACAATGGCAGATGGCAATTGCAGCAAACCAACACCAAGAGCCGGCTCCATGCTCAGGAGAGAACGGCTGCACCTCCTCCTCATGGTTTCCAGTGCTCTACAAGATCAGTGAAACTTCTCTAGTAACTACAGAAATGATCTCTGAAAGTATATTTCAATAAACATCTTAAAATTAAATCTTCTTATAAATATGGATTTGGAATTCTCAAAACTGCTGTAAGTTATCTTGAGACCATTCTATTAGAAGAACAGAATGAAAAATATCACCCAGCAAGCATACATTTTCAATAAATAGGGCTATTTTTACGTGTCACCATGAAAATCATCGGTAGTAAAATCTTGAGAGCACATCAATTGTAATATTACCTAGTCAGTAAACCTGAACTCCCAGGATAATGTCTGAGTGTTAGCAGACCACCTAAAATCACAACTTCCTAGGAAGTTAGAAAGAACTATAGAAACTACCGATGACTGACATTTTTGCTTTTGATGAAGAAACCGAGGCCTAAATAGATGAAATGCCTTTAGAAAGGCACAAATGATTAGGTCATAATTCTGAGATGAGACTAAAATCTAAAGTCTCTCAATTCAATCTTTCATGGAAACATAGAAAAGTCAATAGATAATCTGGTATCAATATATCCTATGTGAATGAGCAACCAGTGGAAAATTATGGTGAAGAAATGGATATGAACAGTAATGAACTAAAACTCAGAAACACCCCAACCATGAATTCTGAGAGACATGTATTTCATATATCTTCCAAGTGCCAGGTAAAGTGCCCAACTCACAAAAAGTTCTCAAAACTGTAGCTGAAGCACTGTATAGCAGTTTCACAAGTGGTCCATAAGCTACAAGGATGAGTTGCATTGTACTTATTCTTTATCAAAAGTACAAACTGCAGTAGGTTGATACCAGCATATTGGGCAGTATGGGTTTAAATGTAAAAATACTGCTAGAGTATTTGAAATTCCAGCACTGATTTAAAACCAAGTAAGTCCTGCATTTCAACATTAACTGTGCTATAAAAACCACTTCTATTCAACATTATATAACTTCCAATTAGGAAAATCGTTTTGGACAAAATAAATGAAGAGAGAGATTTCTGGATTCATGGGCAGACCTGAAACATTTGGAATCATTCTTGTGTATATCATATGGATTAAGTATAACTCCTACTCAAATTTGAACTTTGTTCTCATAGAAGCTCATGGTCAAAAGCTCAGTACACCCCTGAAGTATATGTCTAGAATTGTCCCAATGGCAGCTTTGCTGCAATCAGCTGATTACTTTGTACATGTCTGATACTTCCCAGATCTCCTTGGAGTTCCTGCATGGTTCACTTTCAGGAACTAGAAAGCTGGGCTTTTAGTTCCTGGCAACGGCTTTCATGTGTTTGCAGTAAGAGAAACCAGATGCAGGTGAAGTTGTCTTTTGCAGTACATAAATTTCATAAAGAGCACATTCTTTTTTTTTCTCTTCCCCATGAAGGGCTGCCGAGGTTTTCCAGGCATCCAAGACCTTGCTATTGAAGCATAACCTCTGACCCTCAGTGCAACCCACAGCAAGACAATTCAAGCCCACCCCCCCAAACAGTGCACCTGTTTAAACCATCTGCAGAACCCCCAATTGAATAAATTTCCCTTGCACTTCGTTTATACTGACAGAATTCACATGGCTATAGCTAAACTCAGCAATGAAGGCATCTATGCAAATGTTGTTAGGTCCATCCCAACTTATCTATGCAGATAATGCTAATGAACATTTACATGTGGAAATGTTCTAGAAAACTGTACATTCGCTCACTTCAGAAATGAAGAAACCTAATCATCGGATCAGATAAGTGACCTGTCTCTTATAAGATAACTGAAATACTGGGAGGCACAACCATAACCTAGGTTTTCTTTCTTTTACCACAGATGGTCTCTGTAAAAACCCATTCAGAACACTCAAGTTTGTTGCTTAATGCAATTTTCACCTATTAAGTATGTTCATTTGGAAAAGGACATATCAGTTATTGCTTAAGGAGATACACAATTTGTTTTAAGGGTATTTTCAATGCTAAAAAACAGAAATGATCAGACCCACAGTTGAAAACACCATGATGATGGTGTATCTTTGTGTTACTGTTGCTAAAAAATAAACCAACCTACTTAACCATTCATGTATAATGTCATTACTCGAATTCTTTTTTGGACAAAGTAATGCATTCATACATTCATTCATATATTCTTATTTAGTATGCACCTACCAAATTATAGGATTTTTCTATCCACAGGCAACTAAATATATAAGCTGCAATTCAAGTTCCCACACAAGCAGTAGTCATACGCATCTTTCCGTCAAAACCAACCCACCTCTTTTTACAGCTGTCTCCTTCCTCTTCGTGTTTGAAGCAATTATTCATTTTGCCTCTTACATCAACTTATGTATGCATCCTCAAGCTGTTCTTTTTGATGTTTTCTTTTTGGAGAGGAAAGAAACACCTAAATTTAGATTAAAATATTGATAATCAGTTACTTATTATTTTTACTGGATTTCGCTTATGACTTAACTTTCCGTATGCGTTTTGCATGCTGTACGTGCAAAAATAAAAATTGCTAAATAATGTCCCATCTTGCTTTATAAATTGAAACACTACATTATACTATTTAATGTCTGTATTAGTATTTATATAATGTATAATAAGAAATGAAAATAGATGTGCCCCCATCAACATGAACATTTTTATGTCACCCAGAAATATGTATTTAATCTTTCTTCAAGGAAAGATAATCTAATTTAATTTATTAACTGATTGCATGCATTTTATCTTCTCTCTCTCTCTCTCTCTCTCTCTCTCTCTCCACCTCTCTCTTTCTCTCAATTAACTTCTAAAATATAAAGACATGGCCTGAAAGAGAGCACTCTTGAAATTGACATATTATGGAATATTTGATTGGACTCTGGCACATATGATGCAGTTGTAGACCTTTGGTTTGACTTAGAACTCATTAACTTGACATTGATTTCTAAAGCACGGAAGACTGTCTCCTGCTATAGTTTTAAAAATAATGATATCAGCACTCATGGTTTATTTATTGATAAGGCAGGCCACTTCAGGGAATTTCTGACCCAGGTCATATCAGCCCTCTGAGGTTGGTGGGGCAATAAGGTCAAGCCATGTTTTGATTAACCTGAAATCATTTGAACATCACTTCTGAATTTCAGTAATTGCTGTCCTCCTAAATTAACTCATGGGTTCTGTTGCTTCTTGAAGGTTCAAAATAATCATGTCATTGTTATTTTTCAATTGTACTTCAAAAATGTGAATTTCTTATTTTAAAAGCAGATGTCATTCTTTTCATACCTGCGTATTTGTATGTGTACACATGCATACACACATTAGCAATAAAGCTAGAAAGTGTGATGCAACATAGTTGATGAGAAATAAAGCCCTATAAACATAGCACAGCAGTGCATGTTGCCCATTATGGCTAAAAACAGACAACTTAAGTGGAAGTACATTCTCCACTAATGAAGCTAAAGAAATGTGTGTTATTAAAATAGATTTTTACAAGGGATATATTTTGAGATGTTTGCAAATTTTCAGATTGATGGGAACCAGCAGAGTGCTAACACAGAAAGATGGTCAAGATGGCCATCAGTATGTTTTGTAGGTATCTAGACAGCAAAGATACAGTAAAGCAAGGATGCTTGGTTAAAATAACAATAATAATTAAATAAATAATAAATAAAACCAGCCATCACAATGACGAGTAGAGAACAACAATAACAAAAAGCCACCCAGCTCAGGTCCAATTAGCCACACCCTTCCTGGGTCCAATATAAGAATTTTGAACTTAAAGAATTAATAAAGAGTGGAATTTATGGACACAGCACGTCTTTAGGGAATCAAAATAACATGTGTCCCTGTTTTGGACACAGCTCTATTTCAGGCCTCCCAATATAGTATTCCATTTGAAAAATGTTAAGTATTTTGCCACCAATCAATTTTCTTTTGATGTGGTAGAGAAATGTTGTTATTTAAAAATTCCAAGAACATGTCAAATATAGGAAGATCAACTGGTTGATGTCTTAAAGTTAGTCCTTGCTTTACAATCATTTGCTTTTGACATGGATAATAAAAACATTCAATCATTTGTCAAATAGATATGTATTAGGGAGTTTAAGCATATTGTTGTAAGGCAATGAATATGTTTGTCTGCCTTCATTCTTTATTGGAAATATGTGAAGCATGTCTCCTAAAGTGAGGGAAAATGTTTTCTGACCACTAAAGGAAACAAGCTACTCATTTCTTGATCTATTTTGACTACGTGTGTTTTTTCAAATATTGAATTCTACTTAATTTCAATATGGAATGTTACTTGAAAGATCATTTGTCAGTAGTATAGAGAATTAGTAGTTTGGTTTTTTGTTTGTTTGTTTTTGAGTTGAAGTCTCATTCTGTTGCCCAGGCTGGAGTGGCTCAGGCACAATCATGGCTACCACAGCCTCAACCTGCTGGGCTCAGGCCATCCTTACCTCACAGCCTTCCAAGTAACTAGGACTACAGACACGCACTGTCATGCCGAGCTAACTTTTTTTTTTTTTTTTGTACAGGTGAGGCTTTCTCATGTTGCCCAGGCTGGTCTTGAATTCCTAGACTCAAGCAATCGTCTATTCTCAGCCTCCCAAATTACTGGGATTACAGGTGTGAGCCACCATCCCCAGCCTGTATTTAAATTAATAAAATATCTAACATCTCTGAAACAGATTCATTCCTGAAAATTCAGGACTTGGCTTTGATCACTTAAGTTACCTCATGATGTTTTTTGTGCATGTAAATTTTAATGAAACAAAAAATTGCTGCCCTCTGATTCCTTTCAGGATATATATATGTTGTGTGTGTGTGTGTGTGTGTGTGTGTGTGTGTGTGTGTGTGTGTGTAGTATTTTTGCTATCTTTATATCACAGCTTAGTTTCATTGTATTTAAAATATTAAAATTAAATATTAACATTTGAGATACATGGAAATTAATTGTATTTTAATAGTTAGGTTGCTGCTTGTCTATGCTCATTTAAAAGACTCAAATCTTTTTTTTGAAGACTTTCACTTTAAAGACTAAAATAACTGTGATAAAATTAGGATTCTAAAAAATTAGCTGAATAGTCATTGCAATTCTCCACTTTATCATTCATAGACAACAGAATGTGAAAAACTCACAAATTTCAACAACAATTAAAATCAGAGCCCTCTGTTGTAAGATGTCTCTTGCTGACAGATGCATTTTGACAAGGCATTCACACATGGGCCATCACGTTGGCTCAACTCAGAACCAAAAAGCAATTAAATAGCAGAATGTGTTCATGTGACAGGAAGTTGTATGGCAGCTCCTAAGGTTCGGCATCATATTATCTTTCAAATGACAAAATTCTTCTCCCAAAGTAAACAACATGAATTTAGCTACTATCTTATTTTAGACATTAGTCTTTATTATACAAATCACCACATATAAATTGAGAGTTTATAGTGGATGAAGCCAGCAAAAGCATTAGGAAAAAAAGTGAGTCACTAAAAATAGATAAAACATTTAACATGTATAATTCTTTAAATAATGAATCAATTTATTTAACCATTAAGCACAAATTATAAGAATGTATGAGAATAAATATATACAACTTCTACTAGAGAGCTCAATATCTGGTTCGGGAATGAAGAAAACATGCTGGAAAATACTCAAAATGTGTGTGTATATTTTCTGTGTTCGGTTATGAGAAACAAAATTGGAAATATTTCTGTTAATTTTAGTAATTAATGGAGCTTTGCAAGAAATCATCAATGGAGAGATTGGAGGGAGAGAAAGAAGGCTTCATAGGATACAGATTTCTATTGAAGATTGCTATTTCTCTTGAAAATTCCCAAGGTAGCAGGAGAATAATAATGAAACTAATATTTTTCATGGTGTAACTGGGATTGCAAAGACCATGGAGAAATTGATTAATCACTCAGCAAGTATGTATTGAGAAACAAAGTAAGAGTTAAGACGATGCCAAAGTTATTTTTAAGAAGCTGTGTTTTGTAGCCAGGTTAAGTGTCTTAGGAAAATAAGCATTTTATATTAAGGACTCTGAATGGGTTTTGTTTTGAAAAAGTAACTTACTTTGCTTAGGCAAAAGGCTAATGAGTGTTTTCCCTAAAAGAGAAGTAGCTGTTGGTATTTCTATGTGAATCCTGGCGACTAGCATCCTGTGCTGATGCAAGCAAAATGAAGACATGTGACACTAAGAACTCACAGAATATATTGATATAAAGTCACCCCCTATTGATGTCATTTATGTCCAGGGGCTGGAAGTACATGAACAGCATGATTTACCATAAGGCATGCACTTCATAGGTGGCAGGCAAAAAATAGTCACCATGCATATGTGCAATGATAAATAACAACAATAGTCAACAAAGCAGAAGACAAAGAGAGTGCAAGGATAGATTTCTATAAGATTTCAATGGAATAAGAGATTGATTCTCAACTAGAATAGTGAGGAAAGCCTTTCTGGAAGATTCCAAGCTGTATCTGGCTCTGCAGGATGCATTTCTGAGTTTTTGTCTTGCTGCTTCTCATGTTTACTAACTCTTATTTGTATATATGAACTGCTCTTCACTGCTTTCCTAACACAGGCATTTGTTTTCTTGGAATGAATTTTCAAAAAGGAACACATACCTACATATTGTGCATCTGCCAAGTGTTCAAACTGTGATGCATTTGGGAACTCTTGCAACCTTCCAGCTTTGCAAGCAGAAGTATTTCAACATTGTCTTAATTAAGCCCATATTAGTCTTGCTTGGTGCAAGAAATATGATATTGTGAGTGAGGATATAAACATAAGCTATTAATGAATGGCTCATTCATTCCCTTAGCAAGTATCAGTTGAGTGTGTCTGACACAGTTCTGGACTAGACAGAACTAGTCCAGCAAGCAGTCCAGAGCAGACAATGAATGGCCAGAGTAACAGAAAACTCTTGTGTAAAATGCAAGACAAAAAAAATAGAGATGTGGAGACATGATCTGGGATGGAGGAAGGCAAGCATCCTTAAAATATTCTGGGTACAGGTATAATTTAGTTTTCAGGTGCTTGATAAATAATAAGAAATTCCATCAAAGAGGAAATTAAATAATCCCCAAAGAAAAAGTAGCTTTGGAGCCCTTCAAGTAGAATTTGAATTAGGGAAAAAAATAAATGTGTTCTGGGTATAATTTTTTTTAAAAGAACTAGAAACATTTCAAACTTGCTAAGACACTAAATTTCCAATGTTTCTACCACAAAACATAAATGTTTAAGGTGAAGATTATGTGAATTAAATTATTCTGCACTGTATTCATAAATCATAATATCACTAATACCCTATAAATATATACAACTATGATTTGTCAATTTAAAATTACATGAAAAACAGAAAGAAAAGAATTAGAAGCAAACATGCATAAGTAAAAGGAATATCTTCCCTCCTTCACCTTTGAGTGTGTGCTGCACGTAACGACTGACTTCAAAAATAGCATATGGGAAGGGGAAGATGGTAAATTCACAGCCAGGAAGCAGGCAAACATTGCATTAGCCAATGATTTCAAGTTGACGGTGTGCACTACTGATTTGATGTCATAAAAAGGGCACCTCACCTTCAAGGTATCCTTCTCCAAAAAAGAAGAATCACTCCATTCTAATCATCTCAGTCACTCCACTCTAATCATGAGAAAAACAACAAATAAATCCAAATTAAGAGGATTCTACAAGACACCTCACCAGGTCTCCTTGAATCTGTGAAGGCCATCAAAAGCAATGAAAAGTCTGAGAACTATTTACAATCCAGCCTGGACCAAAGAGACATGACCAAATGCAATGAAGTTTCCAAAATTAAAACCTAGAAGAGAAAATGGACGTTAATGGGAAAACTATTAAACTCTTGTGCTTGGTTAATAGTAATGTAACCAACCTTGGTTCCTTAGCTATGACAAACGTACTGCAGTGATAGAAAACTTTAACACCAGTGGGTGAGTTGTGAACAGAACTTTCTGGATTATCTTCGCAACTTTTTTGTAAATTTAAAACTATTCAAAAATGAAAAGACTTTTTTTTTAACTAGAGGAACTAGTTGGCAGGGGAGGGGGCAGGGAGATGCATAATGACAGGTCAAAGTTGAGGCATACACTGGTCACAGCAAGAAAATAATCCACCATCAAGGATGAGGTGATCAAGAAAGAGAGTATCACTAGAGGCTGGTGAATCAAAGATTAAGATTTTATGAATGAGAAACATTGTGGCCAAATCTGAAGTGGCAGGAAATAAAGAACCATGGAAGGAGTTTTGGAGACAGAAAAAATAAATTTTGTATTTGGGCATAGTTGATGGATTCCATAAGGAATAATTGAGAGGTGAATCAAAGATGAATGATGTGACCCTGGTTGCCTGAAGAAATTGCACTGTCATTTACAGAAATGAAGTTTTGCCAGAAAAGACTGGGGCAGGAGGAGAAATAATTCAGTTTGGGACATATTGACTTAGGGAAAGGATAGAGCATCCAAGTGCAGATAGATAAAATGATTGACAAGTAATTTTAAAGGGATATCTGTTGCAATAATTCAAAACAATGTAACCCATGAAAGGTGCAGAGAGATACAAGATGGAACTCTCAACTGGACTCATAGGCATGGCAGAAGGAACTAGATAAATTAGAGCAAGAATATAAAGGGTGTTTGGGAGAAAAGAGCTGAGGACAATTGCAGGGAGGCAAGGAAGAGAGTCAAAAGGGAATTGCACAGGTTCTGCAGAGTCACATGCTAAAGTAACAACACAGAGAAGAAGCAGTATAGGAAGAGGCTTATCAACCTCCAGACTGTTGACATTTGGGACTGGAAGATTCTCTGTGGTGGGGGCTGTCTTGTGAATTGTGGGATGCTTAGTGGCATGCCTGGGTTCTTCCCACTAGGTGCCAGTAACACCCTTCCCCGATTTCTACAGCCAAAAATGCCTCCAGACATTGCCAAGTGTTTTAAGGATGTAATCAACTTGATTGAGAACCACTGATTTACATTTAAATTTCAGTTTGTGTGGGAAAGAAAAGTGAGAAAAAGGAAGAGAAGGAAGAAAGAAGAAGAGAGTTACATCAACTTCTGCTTTGGAAAAACCTCAAAATCCAGCCACCAGCATGAATACACTTAAAAACTCATGGTGAATTTTGTAGACAGGAAATCTGTGCATTGTGTGTGTCCTTTCAACAAAGCTAAAATTTCAGAAGGGCTAATTCCCTCTCAGAGTGGAAAGAATGATTCTATTTTTGCAAGTCCAACTCCCAGGCTGAGCTGCTGCCTCCCAGGCCACACACAGAGCCACAAATGCCCAAGAAAATTTATTCTCTGTGTGCATGAGGTGGCACTGTTTGCAGAAGGGTACAGCTGTTTATAACAGATGTTAGAAAAACAGGATCACGACGGCAGCCAACAGAACAAGGCAGCATTTTCCAAAGTAACCACTGCCCACCTGCCTTTTTGTTCGTTTGCATGTTTGTCAAAGAGTTCAATTCTTATGAGCTCCATCTTTGCTCAAGTGTCTTATTGGGGTGTATGACATCCCATGACCAGAAGGCAGGAAAAATGTTATGTACCACAAGACATTCTGAAGAAATGCATGACTGAAGAAAGGTAGTTGTTTTCAGAAGCTTCACTGACTTTGTAAACTACAAAGCACTTGCTATTAGGCAAATTATGACTTCAAATCACCTAAAACAGTTCCCTCATCATGTACTCCTGGCATGATGTGAGGAGAAGCGCCCTTTTTCTCTATAGTATTCTGCCCTGTAATCCAAAACCCCAGTCTAATGCTTACAAATGCATGAGACAAAGCCACCTGAAGGATATTTTACAAATGCCAGAAAAGTACTCCTCAAGATTATCAATGTCTTGAAAACAAGGAAAGACAAATTAACTGTTAAACACCGGAGGTTAGAGTAAGATATGACATGGTCCCAATGTGGGCTCCTGAATGGAATCCCAGAACAGGGAAAGGGTACTACTGAAAACACTGAGGAAATCCCAGTAAAGTCTAGAGTTTAGCTAATGGTAATGTGCCAGTGTTAATTTCTTCATTTTGACAAATGTACTGTGGTTATGTTAGATGTTAACATTAGGATCACTCTGTACAATTTTCTGTATGTCTAAAATTATTCAAAACTTGAAGGAAACAGAATCTCTAAAAGAAATTGGAAATGTACAGATTTTAAATTCAAAAGGTATTAACTCAGAAACTGTTATATATCCAGACCTGAATCTCATTTGCAAGTTCAAAGAAAGGCCAAAAAGACGCGATTCCAATGGGAAACTTTATGAAGCAGTTAGAAGAGAAGGAAAACAAATGCTCACCAGGTGAGCTTTGGAAACCAGCCTCTATAAGTGCAATCCCATTCTATTCTCACAGCAATCTTATGTGAGAAGTATTTATTATTACAGATGAAGAAACTCAAGCTCTCAGCCATTAAGTCACTGCCCAATATCACACAGCTGTATGTAACAGACTTGAATTCAATTTCCTCTCTATCCAAGTGAAAATCCCATAATTTCCACTCATGGCATTCTCCCACTCAGTGCAGGTTTGGTGCAAAAACAGAACAGAGGAGAGGAAATTGAATTTAAGTAGCACTGAGAAAAACTTTAACAAATTTCCAAATTAGGAGAGACATGAAACGGAGAGAAGTAACTGGACAGAGTGGAGAAGCATGAACTGTGAAATAAAAAAAGCAGCTGAGGAAAGTGGAGATGCACAGACTGGCATAGAAGCACTCAGAGAAGAGGCATGGGTTGGAATGATATAGGCTTTGTGAATATAGGTTTTGTCACCAGAAGCCATGGAACTGGGAGAAAACTAGCTATTCTAACTTCACATTCTTCACATGCGAAAAAAGGGCTAAGATTGCCTATTTCATACCATGTGGGGATTAAATAAAATAATCTATGTAACTCTTGTAGTCTCGTGACTGGAACATTAATATGCATTTTAATGCATTTCTTTCCCTTTCATGAAAACCCCTGGTGCACCAGGAATGTTTGCATCCCTGAATCTTTTTCAGCAGGAATTGTAATGTGCATGAAAAGAATGTGGATATATAGACTGTCACTCCCATATTGCAGAAGGAAACTGGTGAGTCATGCCCAGGGCAATTCATTTGAACTCTTATTTCACTGTGGTTGTTATTGACAGACTTCAATTCCAGGGGGACACAGATGATACAAATGTGTTCCCATAGTGCCTGGTGTTAACTCTTATCCTAACATGAAGTTCCAGTCTAAAATAACTGCTATTCTTCAGGCATGAAAAGAAGCAACTGTTTTAAATACATTTTCAGTGCCAGACGTTTTCTCCACTGCCCTAGATTTCTCAGTTATGATGTAAGGAGTCTGACAACTACACAGCAACATTTTTAAACGAGGAAATAAAACAAGGCAAGGTTTTTATACATTTTTAAAATCGTGTGTTAAGTTCAATTAGAAAAAAAATTCTATTTTATGGTGAATACCGATGCTTCCTAAACCTATTAGCAAACCAAGAATCTGCTCTGTGAGAGTTTTCATTGGAAATACCCTAACATGGTCATTAAATACCCTAAAAGGAACCCTCAGATCATACTTCATCATGCTTGGGTGTAGGAGTTTGGAAGCAATAGCATATCAACCAGATTCCAACAATGAGTTGGAATGTTCTGGTTTTGCAGTGAAATCAGATGCTATTATATGCATTTTTCTTTAAATATGAAAACACAATAGTTAAAATGTGTGTGCATATTTCATCCTTTATTTTATTAAGCTTATTTTATTAATAACAAAAAAGAAAAACTGGTAGAGAAAGGAATTATAGGAAGGAAAATAGGGAGAAAACGTTGTTGGAAAAATTACAACCAGTATGTAATAGTATACCTGGATAAAAAATACAGTTGTTTTTAAATTAATGATAATATAGGTTTTAGTATTAGACCTGGGTGTGTATCTTAGTTCTACCACTCTTTGATGGTTAGATTTTTATTACTTGTTAATTATAAATGCTTTCCAATAATTAAATATTTGTAAAACACATAGAAAAGTATAGAGAATGTTCTGCATCTTGCACTTGGTTGAGTATCTTACCTAGTGTTTTAGACAGGCTTTTTTAAAATCACAGACGGAAGTATTGACATAAATATTACTCCCTCTCCTCATTTTCTCCTTCTCTTCCCAGACATAACTACTAACCCTTATTTGGTTTTTATTATTACCCTAGGAACTTACTTATTTTATTTTACATATCACCTGCAAACAATATATAGTATGTTCTGTATGCTTAAGTTAGGTAGATGGTATCATATTGTTTACATTCTTTTGACTTTGCTTTTTGGACAAAATTGTTGGAGGGTCAGTTATGCTGATAGATGAGGACTTAATTTGTTAAATTTAAGTGCAGGAGCAATTTCATTGTAGGTTTATACTAGAATGCATTTATGCATTCTCCTATTGATAAACACCTAAGTGGCTTCCAGTTTTTCTCTATTACACACAAGGCTTTAATTTGTTTATACAATTCTTGGGCCTCAAATCCAGAGATTTTGATTTGCAACCTGGGTGTCAATTTTTAAGAGTACCCAGGAGAACTTAATGGGCAGCTAGGGTTCCTTGCTCAGACTTCTCCCAAGACAACTTAATCAGATTTTGGGGGGGTGATGTCCAGGTATTTCTTTTTTAAAGGAACACCAGAGGAAATTCTAACAAGTGCCTAGGATTGAGATCAGCCCCTCCTCCAGGGAAATCCTTACATTTGATGGACAAGAAATAATGTACATAAAGGTTCATTATACCATATTCTAGAACAGTGATTTAAAATGCAACCAACATAAAAATTTCTGCTCTAGAATATCGGCATAGTGACAGGGTTTTCAGGAGGTCCAAGTCATGGGATATATGCATCTTCAACTTTGTTCAGTATTGCTAATTGCCTTCCCAAGGAATTATATCAATTCTATGTGTTTTTATCAATACATTGTATTACTAGTCTTTGGGAATGGAAGAGCATTTCTTTGTGACATTTTGTAATTCCTTGATTCACAGTAAAGTCAAACTTTTTTCCTGATCATTGTCCATTTGGGTTTTGTCTTCAATAAATTTTATTCCATACAATTTGCCCACTTTTAAATGTCTGGATGATGTTTTTGTTAAGTATAAATATGTATATGCATATATATATATCCAAAAACTATTCATATCTGTAATTGAAATTACATATGTCGTCTTCTCTGTCCTGATTTTTATCTCATTATGGTGTCTTTCATTGAGCAAACTAAAATAAAATGATGTCAACTTTTTAATACTTCAATGAGGTTTTTTTAAAAAAATTATTTGCATGGTGTTAGTTTGGAGAATTCTGTCAATTGCCTACACCTATACTAAACACATCCGTGTCAAAACAGAACATTCTATCACCTCAGGATTTTCCCTTGTGCACTTGCCTATTTGGTTTCTTCTCAACCCTCATTCCTGAGTCAGCCACTGATATCATTCCCTATGGATTAGTTTTGCTTGTTCTCTAATATCAAGTAACTGTAATCTTACAGTGTGTTCTCTTTTCTGTTTAGCTTCTTCCATTCATGTAATGGTGTATGTAAATAGTCCATTCCTTTCTACTGCTGAGGAGCAATTATTGCATAAATATACCACCATTTGATACTCATCCTCTTGTGGATGGATGTTAGATGGTTTCCACAGTTTGGGTAACATGAAAAAGACTTGCAAGAAAAGTCTGTATGGACATATATTTCCATTTCTCTTGGGTCAATACTTAGAAATTGAATTGCTGGATGATAGTATGTCTCCACATTTATAAGACACTGACAAAATATTTTTCAAAACCCTATGTATGGACCCATGAAAAAGTGTGAAAGTTCCTAATGTTCTGCAGCCTCACTAGCATTTGATCACCTCAGTCACATTAATTTTAGGCATTGTAATGAGTATTGAGTGGCATCTCTCTGGGATTTAAATTTGCACTTCTTTAATGAGGCAAGTGCTTTTGTGGACCATTATGATATATTTCTTTACAAAGTGTCTGAGTAAGCCCCTTCTTCATTTTTTTCTTGCATTAGAGACATTTTTTATACACAATTCTAAGTACAAGACCTAAGTCTGATATATGTAGCATGATTATATCCTCCTACTCGTGTCATTTTTTATTTTCTTAAAGGTATTTTGGTAAGAAGTTTCTTTAAGTCTATTTTATTAACTTTTGTAGTAATCAGTACATACTGTATCCAGTCTGAGAAATCTTTGACAACCTCACGATCATACAATACTCTTTTGTTGCCGGGCTCGGTGGCTCAGCCTGTAATCCCGCGCCTTGGGAGACTGAGGTGAGCAGATTGCCTGAGCCCGAGTGTTCGAGACCTGCCTGGGCAACTTGGCGAGACCTCATCTCTACAATAAATCAAAAAATTAGCTGGGCATGGTAGCGCGCGCCTGTAGTTCCAGCTACTTGGAAGGCTGAGGCGGAAGGATTTCCGGAACCCAGCAGGTCGAGGCTGTGGTGGCCGGGAGCGGCCACTGCACTCCAGTCTGGATGACAGAGTGAGACTCCAACTCAAAAAAAAAAAAAATACTCTTCTGTTTTATTCTAGAAGCTTTGTGACTTCAGATTTTCTGTTTCTATCTGTTATACATTCAGGTTTACTATCTCACATGGATATCCAGTTGCTTAAAATCTGTGTTTTTAATTGGCATACAATAGGTTAGGTCCAGACCTTATGTTTTTTTCTGCATTGTGTGGATGGTGATTTCAACGTCAGATCCGTTTCTAACACCTCTGCGAGGCTGCCTGGCACGGGCATCATCTGGAGGTTAGTGCAGAAATCGAGTGGCATATATCACAGTTGGGTTCTCAAAGCTTTCCTCTGCTTCAATGGGACTTTTCCACACATGCATAGCTCAGGGGTGTGACCAGGAGTTAACTGGGTTCATTCTCAGAAATAGGGAATGTCCTTTTCCAATGTTTCCTTCACTGGGATTAGCCCCACATGGGATCACCACATAAATTACAGGATGCCCAGTCCAGATAGATAACAAATGAATTTTCGGTACATATATTTTCCAGATATTGCATGCAACATATTTATATTAACAAAGTATTCATTGTGTATCTGAAGTTCTAATTTTGCATTTTTATTTGCAATATCTGCCAACCCTACTCCATAGCCTGTGACTCTCAAGTGCCCCTTTCCCTGATTCTTCTGGTCAGAAAGGTTTCTTTCAGGGTTACACACTCCATTATGTCATGAGGTTCTGTGTGATGGGGATTCTGTGGGGGTGAAGCAGCAAGAGATAAAAGAGAGGAAGGACAACAGGGATTCCCTCAGACTCTGCAGGTGACACAGTCCTTTCCTTATTCCTCTAGCCAGAGAAAGGGATGGGAGGGGCTTAAGCTGACTGCTGCCAGCGCTACCATAGCTATGCAGCTGCTGAACTTAGACTAACCAGGAGAGAAAAAAAAACAAAGCAGAAAGAAGCATGAGTTCCCTCCTCAC
This sequence comes from Cephalopachus bancanus, assembly GCA_027257055.1. Classification (NCBI taxonomy): domain Eukaryota; kingdom Metazoa; phylum Chordata; class Mammalia; order Primates; family Tarsiidae; genus Cephalopachus; species Cephalopachus bancanus. The sequence goes on along the minus strand of JAPVLO010000676.1, from coordinate 364,478 downwards.
TCTGGGTTCTCACCACACTCCACCAAAGGCCCTTTCTTAGGTTCTTTGGCTGGAAACGGAGGGTATCCCCTACAATTACGTTGTCAGCACTCGCTGCTCAGTTCCAAGCTATGGTCTGCTTCTAGTCAACACCAGGAGACCAAGAAAGCAAAGATGGGAAATTCAGTCCTGTTATGGGGCTTTATTGGAGGTTTTGTTTCAGTTCCCAGTGCACCGCCTGTTGTTTATTCTGCAGAAGACTTAAGTATTTGTTTTATGTATTTTATTCAGATATTTTACTGATATCGGGAGATGGGGGTTATAGCTGGCTTACACCATCTTGGCCCTAATATTATTTTTTGGAAAGTCTTTCCTTTTCCCCATAAAAATACACTATTGACACTATTTTGTTTCACCACGTGTGCATACACGTGCATATGTCTATTTCTGAGCACTCCGTTTTATTCCATGAGTCTATTCAAAGACCCTTTGGCTGACTTCAGGCAGTCCTGATTTAGTCTTGACTTCTGTAACTCTATAATAACTCTTGAAAACAAGTAATGTGAGTTCTCTGGCTTTGTTCTTATTTTTCAAGGGTTGTTTTGCCTGTTCTAGGTCCTTTGTAATGCCATATAAATTTCAGAAATGATCTTTCAGTGGTCTGCTTGAAATATGATCAGATTGCATTATAGCTACAGGTTATCTGTAGAGAATTAAGATATTAACGATAGTAAATCTTCCACTCCATGAGTATGATACATCCTTTCATTTCTCTAAGTACACTTTAATTTCTTTCGGCAATGTTTTGTGGTTTTGAGGTAGATGCTTTGCTCAATTGCTATTAAATTTATCCTGAATAGTCTATGTGTTATGATATTACGGTAGATGATATTTTGTTATTTAGAATTTTGTTTATCACTAGTATGTTGACATAGAACTAATATTTGTATTTGACCTTGTGTTCTATACCCAAACTAAATTGATTAATTAAAACTAATGGTTGTTTATATACCTTAGCTTTTCTACATACATAATAATGTTTTCTGCAAATAGAGTCTTATCTCTATTTTTTATATTCTTATTTTATACAATAGTTTCTTGTGTTGTTGCATGCACTGTGGGAGTAAATAGTCTTTTTTACTGTTTCAGTGGAGACTAATTTTTCACCATCAGATAGTCATAATCATAAGTAGATCTTGAATTTTATCAAAAGTCCTTTATACTTCTACTTAAATTATTTTTTCTCTTTTACATTATTACAGAAGCCAATTACATTGATTGATTTTGTTAATGTTGATTCAAACTTGTACTTGTGGAATAAATCTCCCTTGGCCATAATATATTATCTTTTTATTCCTGATAATTGCTGGATATGATTTTGTTAAGGATTGCTGTGTTTATGTTTTATTACTTAAACTATTATTATCTTTTTTAAATATTAGGGTTATACTGGTTCTATAAAAAAACACATTATATAGTGTTTTCTATTTTCTGAAAGAGTTTATATAAGTTTATTATTTCTTCCCTCAATGTTTCTTGGAATTTATCAATGGAGCAATTGGATCTAAAATTATCTTTGGAAGAGGGTTTTAATTACAAATTCAATTTCAGGGCTGTTTTGATTTGGCAACATGGTCAGTTTGGGTATTTTTTATGTCCATTTTATATAAGCGTTAAGTGTTACTGCATGAATTTTTGTAGTATCCCTCTTAATATTATGTAATGAGCTTAGTGATGGCTTGTACTTCTTTCTTAATATCAGACTTCACTCAGTCTCTCTCCCCCATTCCCTTTCTCTTTCTTCCGCCCCCGCCCCACATGTTGCATAAGCCTAGCTAAAGTGCATATCAGTTTTGTTGATCTTTTTCAATGCACACTATTTGGTTTGGTTGATATTTACCATTATTTGTTATTGCAATGGTTTTCAATACTATGTGTGTTATTTACTTCCTTTCACTTAACTTGGATTTAATTTATGATTCTTTTTCTTACTTCTTGAATGGAAGCCTTATTTTTTTATTTTGAACCCATTGAACCTTTTTTAATCTGAAGCTCTATAGCTATAAATTTTCCTCTAAGCAAGCTTTAGCTGCCCCCCACACATTTTGATGGGTTGAGATTTTTATTATTCAGTTTTGAGTGTTTCTAATTTCTCTTGTCACTTCATTTTGTCTTACAAGCTTTTAAGGAGCATGTTGTTTACTTTCCAAATATATTGAGATTTCCTAGATGCCTTTTGCTATTGATTTCTAATTGTTAATTAGTGAATATACTGTGTATATTTTCAATCTTTTTAAAAGTAATTGAAACATTTTATGACTGAGCACATAGCCTGTCTTGCTAAATGTTCCATTTTTCCCTTGGAAGAAATGTATTATCTGCTATCTGGTAGAGTGTTCCATAAATATCAATTAGGTTAAGATGTTTGAGTGTGTCATTAAAATCTTCTATGCACTTAATGATTTTTTTGTCCATTTGTTCTAACAATTTTGTACAGAAGAAAGTTATGCATTTTTCATTACCGTTACCTTCTGGCACTATTTTTGCAAATGAGAAATCTGCTGGCAGTGTAATTGCAATTCATTTCAGGTAAACTGTTTTTTATCTGATACATTAAATCATTTTATCTTTTTCCTTGATATTGTGCAGTTTTACTATGACTGTCTAAGATTTAGTTAGTTGTTATTTATTATTTGAATCCAGTTTTAATTGGAGTAATTTTGCTTTTCTTAATTTCCATAGAGTAACATGTTATCATTTCTTAAGATGTTTATTTTCTTCTGGAACTTTAATTAAATGTATGTGGTAGCTTCTCAAAATATTTTCCTTATTGTTTAATTCCTCTTTCATATTTCTTCTCTTTCATATTTCTTGCTTGTTTCTATCTCTATGCTGGACTCTGAGTAACTTTCTGCATACTTCTTTCTTGGTCACAAATTCTCTAGTTGGATTTGCCCAGTCTAGAATTCTATTAGTATAGTTTTGTTCTCTTTTCCTTTCTAAGAGGATTCTATTTTCAATATTTCCAATAGTCTCTTTAAAAAACTATCTTTATTTCATGTCTGTTTTTTTCCAATTTTTAAAAATTGTGTAGTATTTTCATGTATCCTTTTGGACATCACAGACAGTTATTTTTAAATCTTTGCCACATTTTTTTTAGTTTCCTGTGGATTATCTGCAATTATTGGTTTTAATGGCTGTCTTTCATAGTCTTATATTTTTCTGTATGCTTGTGAATTTGTATTTTCAGTTTCATTTACCAAAGGAAATATTTTTTCCCCCTGGCATCTTCAAATCTTCAGGTCGTTCACTACCTTGCCCCAGAGTCCTCAGTCCAAAGTTACATCAGGTACTGATGCTCAGAAGTATATTGGGAATTTGGCTGATCCTCTTATCACAAAGCCAGGAGGACAGATATTTTAGTTCCTATTTACGTGTATCAATCCTAAGTCTACTCCCTTAAAATAAGCTAATGTCACCAAGCAGCACAAGATAGCTGCTTGGATTACCTTCCTTTCCTCATATTTTATATAGGTAAATCTAGTTCCTGTTCCCTCACCTGAATAATCCTGGTTATTCTAGTGGAAGCAAACTCTTGGTGGCCCTTGAGTTGACAGGCCCCTAGCTTTATCCTACTATATTTAAATTCTATCCTTTAGCGTTTGCCTGCATTACTTCATTTTTTTTCAACTATCATCGTCAAACAGACACTGTGTATTTAAAAGAGAAGGGGTTAAACTGTCCTTATTGGAAGTCATTATTTGTGTGTGTCTATGTATATGTTGTGTTTTACTCCAAAAGAGGATTCTAATGTCTCATCTGAAAGAAATTGTCACATAGGAGCTCTAGCTTTTAGATATTATTTCCAATTTCAAGTTTTTAAAAACTTAGTGTTGGTGATCCTTTCTTATAAAATAAGTGTAATGTTTCTATTCTCCTTTCATAAGGTTGAGTCAGCTCTTCCAAGAATGGACAAAAAGGCTTCCTCTAGAGCAGCGGGTACAAATTGAATTTTTCAATCCTGCTATATTTACAGTAAAAGACATGGATGAAACAGCTGAACTGTAAGACCCCTCCAGCTGTACGTGTCTGTGATGCTATTGATGGAACTATCTTTTCTACTTGAAAACAGAACCACAGAGGTGCTCATTCGAATCTTTTTTAAAATTTTATTTTATTCTAGAGATGTGGGATACAAGTGAAGATTAATTACATAAGTAAGCTGCATACATGTGAAGTTTGGTCTTTTAATTAGCCCTTACTCCCACTGGTAGTGGACCAGATACCCTTTGTGTTGTCAGAGGCTCCCTCCCTTCCTTCCTCCTCCCTCTCTCCCTCCCTCCCTCCCTTAGCAGTGCCCAGCTACTGCTGATCTCTCCCTTATGTTAATGTGACTAATGTTCAGGGCCCATTTGTGAATGAGAACATACAGTATTCAGTTATTTGTTTCTGTGATAGTTCAGTTAGAATGATCATCTCCAACTCCACCCAATTTGCTGTGAAGTCCCATGATTTTGTTTTTCTTTATGGTTGCTTTATATAATGCTCCATCATGTATATATATATATATTGCATTTTCTTTATCCAGACCACTTTTGATGGGCAATAGCATTGGCACCATGTTTTTACTAATGTGAATAGTGTAGCAATAAACATACACGTGCAGGTGTCTTTTTGGTAGGATGATTTACGTTCCTCCAGGTGTATTAGCAGGAGAGGGATTGCTGGATCATATGGAAGGTCAATTTTTAGTTCTTTTAGGAATCTCCACACTACTTTCCATAGAGGTTGAATTAGATTGCATTCCCACCATCAGTGTAGAAGTGTTCCTTTTTCTCTGCACCTGCGCCAGAACTTGTGTTTTTTTGACTTATTAATGATAACCTTCCTTACTGGAGTTAGGTGCTACCTTATTGCAGTTTTGATTTGCATTTATCTGATGATTAATGAGGCTGAGCAGTTTTTCATGTGTCTGTTGGCTGCTTGTATGTCATCGTTTGAAAAGTGTCTGTTCATCTCCTTTGCCCACTTTTTCATGGGCTTGTTTGCTTTTTCCTTTCATTTTGAGTCTCTTGTAGTTCCTAGATTTTAGGCCTTTATCACATGCATAATTTGCAAATATTTTTTCCCATTCTATGGGTTGCTTTTTTACTCACTTGGTGGTTTCTGTTGCTGAGCAAAAGCTTTTCAGTTTGATGAGGTACTGCTTGTCTATCTTAGCTTTTATAACATTCACTTCTGGGGACTTTGTCAATAATTTATTGTATGCTACAGTTTGCATAAGGGTGTTTCTTACATTTTCTTCTAGGATTCATATAGTTTCAGGTCTTATTTTTAAGTTTTATATCCATTTTTAGTTGATTTTTTTATATGGTGACAGATAAGGGTCCAGTTTTATTCTTCTGCATGTGGTCAGGCAGTTTTCCCAGTAATTGTTATTGGTGGCTTTGTTGAAGATGAGTTGGTTGAGAATCCATGTTTTTGCTTCTGGAATCTCTGTCTGTCCCATTGGTCTACGTGCCTATTCCTGTACCAGTACCAGGCTATTTTGGTTACTACAGCCTTGTAAACAAAATTTAAAGTCAGGAAGTGTGATACCTCCTGCTATGTTCCTTTTGCTGAGGATTGTTTTGACTATTCATGCTCTTCTGTTTCCATATGAATCTCTGTATTGTCATTTCCAGGTCTGGGAAAAATCACATTGGTAATTTGATGGTTATTGCACTGAATCTGTAGATTGCTTTGGGTAAGATGGAAATCTTGACAATATTAATTCTTCCAATCCATGAGCATGAAATTTTTTTCCATTTGTGTCATCCTTGATTTCTTTAAGCAGTGACTTGTACTTCTCATTGTAAACATCTTTCACTTCTCAGGTTAAGTGAATGCCAAGGTATTTCTTTTTTTTTTTTTTCCCCCTTTGGTGGTTATTTTGAATGAGACTGTGCTTTCCATTAGGTTCTCCACCTGCTTGTTGCTGGTGTATAGAAATGAAACTGGCTTTTACACATTGATTTTATAGCACACGACTTTACCAAAATTGTTTATCAGTGTGAGGAAGCTTTTGACAGACTCCCTAGGGTTTTCAAGGTATAAAATTATATCATCCATAGAAAGGGATAGTTCCTCTTTTCCTACTTGGATACACTTGATTTCCTTCTCTTGCCTGATTGTTCTGGATAGGACTTCCAGCACCATGTTGAACAGGAGTGGAGAGTGTGGGCATCCGTGTCTTATTCCGATTCTTAGGGGTAATGCTTCCAGCTTCTGCTCATTGGGTGAAATGTTGGCTGTGAGTTTATTGTAAATGGCTCTTACTGTTTTGAGGAATATTCCTTCTATGCCTAGGTGCTAAAGAGTTTTTATCAAGAAGGGATTTGGATTTTGTTGAATGTTTTTTCTGCATCTAATGATATAATCTTGTGGTTTTTGGTTTTTATACCTTTTAATGTACTGAATTACATTTGTGGTCTTGCAAATGTTGAAACAGCCCTGTATCCCAGGAATGAAACCCACCTGGTCATGGTGGATGATCCTTGAGATGTGTTTTTGGATCCAATTTGCTAGAATCTTGTTGAGAATTTTTGCGTCTATGTTCATCAGAGAGATTGGCCTATGATACCCTTTTGTTGTTGGGTCTTTGCCAGGTTCGGGTATCAGTATGATGCTAGCTTCATAAAATGAGTTAGGGAGAATTCCTTCATTTTCAGTTGCCTGGAATACTTGCAATAAGATTAGCATGAGCTCCTCCTTGTATATCTTGTGGAAATCAGCTGGGGAGCCATCTGGTCTGGGGCTTTTCTTGGTGGGGAGATTTCCTGAAGGGTTATTGGTGTGTTTAAAGTTTCAACTGGCTCTTGTTTTAACCTTGGGAGGTTGTGTGATGTCAGAAAATCCTTCATTTCCTTTAGGTTTTCCAGTTTATTTGCATACAGATGTTCGTGGTAATCTTGGTTTCTTAAGGGTCAGTTGTGACTTTGCCTTTTGCATTTCTAAGTGTGTTTATTTGGACTTTCTGTCTCTCTCTTTTTTAGTCAATCTTATTTATCCTTTTAAAGAACCAGCATTTTGTCTTGTTGATCCTTTCTGTATTTTTGTCTTGTATGTCCTGAAATTGTGATATTATCTTGATGACTGGATTCTTCTGCTAAAGTTAGGATTTAGGTGATCTTTCCTTTCCAGTTCCCTTAGGTGTGACGTTAGGCTGTCTACTTGTGATCTGTTTTCTTGATGTGTGTGTGTGCAATGCTAAGAAGTTTTCTCTTAACACTGCTTTCATGGTATCCCAGAGGTTCTGATAAGATATATCTTTCTTTTCATGTATTTCCAGGAATCTTTTTATTTCTGTCTTGATTTTCATGTTGACCCAGGAGTCATTCAGCAGTATGTTGTTTAGTTCCTATGTCTCTTTGTGTTTTGAGGGGAACTTATTGATGGCAATATTTATTTTTATTCCACTGTGATTTGAGAAGATGCATAGTATTATTTTGATCTTTTGAAATTTGTTCATGTTTGATTTATGTCCAAGAATGTGATCAATCTTGGAGTATGTTTAATGTACTGATAGGTAGAATGTATGCTCTGTAGACATTGGGTGGAGTACTGTACATGTTTATTAAATCCATTTGATTGAGCATTGAGTTAAGGTTCCAGATCTTTTTGTTGAATTTCTTCATCAATGATCTATCTAAAGCTGTACGTGTGGTATTTAGGTCTCCAACTAGATTTGTGTGAGAGTCATTGTCCACTCTTAGTTTACTTAGTAGTTGTTTTATAAAACCTGGTGCTTCTGTGTTTGGTTCATAATACTTAAGATAGATATTCTATGCTTGTGGATTGGTCCTTTTATCATTATGTAGTGTCCTTCCATGTCTTTTTTAACTTTTGATGATTTGAAGTCTGCTTTGTCTGTTTTCCATTTGCCTGAAATACCATTTTCCAGCCCCCAACTTTGAGCCTGTGGTAGTCCTTCACAGTGAGATGAATTTCCTGGAGGCAGCAGACTGTTGGATCATGCTTCTTTGTCTAGTTTGCCACTCTATGTCTTTTCAGGGACATATTCAGTCCATTCACATTCAAATTGATTATTGAAATGTCAGAGCTCATCCTTGTCATGGGGCTCTTAGGGGGTTGCTCTGTTTCCTTTTTACTTTTGTATTTATATATGTGTGCATTTTCATTTTTGTGAGTGCTCTGTGTGCTTTTTTAATTCTGTGATGGGTATGACTTTTTTTTGTTTTGTTTTGTTTTGTTTTCTGTGTTCAACACCTTCTTAAGTGTCTCCCAAAAGGCTAGTCTGAAGGTGGCTTATTCTCTTAGGGATTGGATGTCTGGGAAAGAGTTTAATTCTCCATTGCTAATGAAGCTAGGCTTGGCAGGGTAGGACATTCTTGTCTGGAATTGCTTGCATTTAAGAATGTTAAAAATTGAACTCCAGTTCCTTCTGGCTTGTAGTGTTTCTGCAGATAAATCTGTAGTGATACTGATGAGTCTTCTTTGGTAGGTAGTCTGACCTTTCTCTCTTGCTGCCTTTAACATTTTTTTCTTTCATGCTTACTTTGTGGAGATGGATTACTATATGTCTTAGGGATGGTCTTCTCATGAGATACCTTGCAGGGGTTCTCTGAGTCTCTTGTGATTGAATTGTCACCTCTCTAGTGAGATGTGGCAAATCTTCTTGGATGACCTCAATGAATGTTTGTCCCATGGAGTTCTCAGTTTTTCTTTCTGCTTCAGGGATACAATCAGCCATAAATTTAACTTCTTGGTATAATCCCACATTGCTCAGAGGCTTTGCTCCTTCTTTTTAATCTTGTTTTTCCTATGCTTTTGACAGACTGGGTTTATTCCATATTTTTGGTCTTTAAGCTCTCAGTTTCCTTTCTCTGCCTAGTTTATCCAACTCCCTTTGCTTGTTTCTATGTTTCTTTAATTTCCAGAATGAAGTTCTTCATTTCCGTTATTTCAAAATGTGCTTTTCTAAAATTGGCCAACTCCATTTTGACTTCCTGTATGACTTCAGTGAGTTTCACTTCTGGTTTCTCTTGATCCTTTCTGTTTATTTTAGCCATCCAGTCTCTGATTTTTGTGACTGGCATCTGAGGCAGGTCATTCTCGGGCTTTTCCATTGTTTTTACTCCAATAGCTGTTTTGGGGGAGTACTGTCTCTTTAGAATTCTGTTGTCTTTATTTTTGTGTTGATTTTTCCTCATATGAGTCAGGTCTCACTTTCATCTCTGTAGTTCCACTTTGGTTTTATTGCTCTGAAGCTAGTAAATGACCTTCTCTTCTAGGGTCCTTTCTGTGGTTCAATATAGGTTACTCATTGAGAGAGGGAGGGACATTCAATTCTGCTCCTGGCTCCATCCTGTGGCAGGTTTCTCTATTGCAGATTTCTCTCCCACTGTTAATCTAGTTGGATTAGTTTTCAGCCCCTGCTGCTAGCATTCTGGGGAAAGCAAGTGAGGTGATGGGCCCCTTGCCCGCTGTCTGCAGTTTGCCGCCTAGAAACCTTCCCACCAAGAAAGACTTTGGGTGTCTTCCCAGTTGCACTCTCCTTGTTCAAGTCCACACTCTGCTCTTGAAAAAGAGTGAATTCCCTGATATAGCACTGGAGGAGGGGAGAATCTGCCCTGTAGGCATGCAAGACTTGGAAATAATTCTTTCTGATCTGTCTGGGAAAATGGCCGTCAGTTGTTGGCTCTGGGCACCAGTAAGATTCACTCTGCAGGTGGGTCTTCCTTGATTAGGAGCCAGCTGCCAGGCTCTACTGGTGGAAGCCAAATTCATGATGGCTGACGTACCATGTCTTTTGTTCCCCGTTTCACTTGGGCTTCAGGTGCTGGCTGCTGTGCCTTGAGTGGGACTCTTCCTTCATGGGACCAATGATTTGTATGTGGCCAGAAGGTGGTGAACTGACTCAAATCATCTTAGGATTACTCGCTTACTCTCATTCACTGGGCAGATCTTAGATTTCTGTGTGAGCCTGGCACATGGTAAGGGATGGGTCACCCAGATTCCTGCATCTGCCATTGCTTTCTGATCTCAGTGTCTTCAAAGAGACATTTGCTGGGTGCAGTGAGCTTCACCTATCCAAAAGTGTCCATAGTGTCTTTGTCTATTGTCAACTGGGTTCCTACTCTTTGCCATGTGTGGTGAGAGAGGAACCAGTCTGTTCCTCACAGTGGCCATCTTGGATCCCTTTCATTTTGATCTTTAGCTAGAACAGATTCTGGTTGCCAGCCCAACCTTTGGCCTTGGTTGAAAATCATTCTTTGGTCCAGTGCTTCTAGCCGTGGGTACAGACTGAACAGCATTTCTCAGCTAACCAACAGTATCTCTCAGGAACTCATCACACAAGCTCAGTTGATCTTCAGATGAGAATCGTAATAGAAAAAAGAGACATTGTGGAGAAAACAGGTTTGATGTAATCTGCCAACAATTCTTTTCTAAATTCTAGCCATGTGTTGGGCATACATAGGTGAATGAGAAAGAAATTCCCTGATCAGTTTAGTCTATGATTAGTTGCCTACAGCCAAGAGTTAGTTAGATGAAATTGAACAAAAGACTATAATTCTCTTAGTCTCAAGATTGTTTTCTATAAAATAATAATAATTAACATCCACTGAGCATTCTCAGTGTTAGGGACTGAATGCTTTGTGTGTAACATCACATTTAATCTTCATAGACTCCTGAAAAGGTAGGCACAGTTGCTAATCCTTTTTTACCAAATGCCCAAAATGACACAACAGATAATAGGTAATTTTGAGACTTTCAAAATGCCACCTCATTACATTGCACTATGCTGCCCTCCATACATAAAACAGAAATGGTACAGTCTGCTTTATTACTATAGTTAACTGAGAGGAGTAAATGAGATTTGTAAAGACACAAGCCCATAGCACACCCTCAAATATATTACTTCATCTGCAATATGGAGGTAATATCTAATTGAGTTAAACTCATTAAGAGATGTTAATCAAATTTTCCTGATGCTACTTCTTGTTATCTTCTTCCTTCCCTAAACCATCATTGCCCTTGACACAGTTCCATTGGTGTTGTTTTCTTCCTTTTCTTGTGTACATTTTTGTAACACTAGGTATTTGCTGACTCAAGGACTCAGCTTAAGACCTTGAACTTTTAAGTGGAAATGTTTTATTTGCAGATCTAATGTTATGATTTACGTCAAATGCTGTAGTATGACGCAGGTCAGCATTGAGACAATATTCTGACTTATGTAAATGCATTCCAGGACACTGTCTTAAAAATGGGGAGTAATTTATATATTGTATCTCATAGTGATCATCATGCTTGGGACAAAAAAGTGGGGAGACAGGGGTGGGGTAATTGTCATGCTCCATACCTACAATGAGCAACAGATTGCAGTGAAGTTGGGATCAAGCCATACTAATTAATGGGAGAAGGAACTATGTACCTGGCCAGATTAAAATCTCTAACAATATCCCCTATTTGGCAAGTGGAGCAAAAAGAATCTTTTGTGTCTACCAATACCTGTTTCCTTTTCCTTCCTACAAGAAGTCTATCTAATTCCAATTATCCGTTTAAAGCCACATAAAAGAGCAAAGATGTAGAAAGAAAATCTGAAACCTGAACCAATAAGCATCTTTTCAAAAAAGGGTCAGTTTGAATCTCAAAAAGAGAAAAACCTAACAAACCTCAAGTTCCTTTTCAAAATGAAATCATTTTTCTACTTCAGTAGACAATGATAGGAAAACAGTTTTCCCTGTATTAGAGCACAGTCTTGTTTCCCAACATAACAGTTTTAAAATAGCTAAAACCATAAAGCAAGTACATGGAAACATCCCAAAATTGTGTAAATGAATTAAAAGGGAATCAAATTCCCTTGTTTTAACCCTTGAATCTTTTCCTTTTTATTTTTCTCTTTCCCTTTTGTTCACTAACTTGCCCTCTTTCTTTTTTATTTTTCCTTTGATGGAAGACTTTTATCATTGATTCAATCTTGTTTTTCTTTTTTTTTTTTTTGAGGTTTTCTTTTTTTTATAATCAATATTTTTTATTATGATATTGTGGGGTACAGTTAAGGGTTAGGTATACAAATATGCTTCGTTCAGGCACCCTTGTTGATAAGAGGTGTCTCCCCATCCCCAGACAGATATTTACTACCGTTAATCCCATCTCCCTCCCCCTCCCCCCCCATAGTTTCCCACCACTGTCAGTCATTTTCTTATAGTATTACTTTGGATGTTCAAGGTCCACTATATGAGTGAGAACATGTGATACTCAGATTTTGTTTCTGTGAGAGATCACTCAGTATTATAGACACTAGTTCCATCCAGGTTGCTGCAAAATTCATGATTTTGTTCTTTTTTATGGCTGCATAGTATTCCATCATGTATATGTACAACATTTTTTCAGTCCAATCCTCTTTTGATGGACAGTATGGTTGCTTCCAGGTTCTTGCTATTGTGAACAATGATGTGATAAACATACGTGTGTAGGTATCATTTTGATAGAGTGATTTGAGTTCTTCAGGGTATATTCCCAGTAGGGGGACTGCAGAGTCATATGGGAGGTCAATATTTAGAGCTTTTAGGAATTGCCATACTGTTTTCCACAGATGTTGACAAGTTTGCACTCCAACCAACAGTGTAGAAGTGTTCCCTTTTCACCACACCTTCTCCAGCAACTGTTATTTTTTGAGTTATTGATAACTGCCATTCTGACTGGAGTTAGGTGGTATCTCAGTGTGGTTTTGATTTGCATCTCCCTAATGATTAGTGAGGTTAAACATTTCTTCATGTGTCTGTTGGCTGCTCAGATGTCTTCCTTGAGAAGTGTCTAGTCATACTTTTTGCCCATTTTATAATGGGGTGGTTTGTTTTTTTCTTTTCAGCATGTTTGAGTTCGTTATAGATCCAAGATGTCAAGCCTTTGTCAGACCTGGAGTTGGAAAATACTTTTTCCCAGTCTGTGGGCTGTCTCCCTGCTCTCTTGATGGTTTCTTTGGTTTTGCAGAAATCTGTCAGTTTAATGAGATCCCACTTGTCTATCTTCTCTCTTATGGCCTGTGGGTTTCAGGTTTTGTTCAAGAATTGGATGCCAATTCCAATTTCCATGAGGGTATGTCCTTCATTTTCTAAGGTTCTTATGGTTTGAGGTTTTACATGTAGGTCTCTCGTCCATTTAGAGTTAATTCTTGTGTATGGGGATAGATACGGGTCCTGTTTCAATCTTCTGCATGTGGTCAGCCAATTTTCCCAGCACCATTACTGAATAGGTTCTCCTCTCCCCAGTGGTAGGTGGTGGAGGCTTTGTCAAAGATGAGTTGGTTGAGAAATTGAGGTTTTGCTTCTGGAATCTCAATTCTATTCCATTGTTCTATATGCCTGTGCATGTGCCAATACCAAGCTGTTTTGATGATTGTAGCTTTATAGTAAAGTTTGAAGTCTGGTAATGTGATACCACCTGCTTTGGTTTTTTTGCTGAGGACTGTTCTGGCTATTCCTGGTCGTTTGTGTTCCCATATGAATTCCTGTGTTGTTTTGTCTAGGTCTGAGAAGAATGTTGCTGGTAATTTGATGGGTAATGCATTAAATCTGTAGATTGCCTTAGGTAGGATGGACATCTTCACAATGTTGATTCTTCCAATCCATGAGCATGGGATAGTTTTCCACTTGTTTGTGTCATCTTTGATTTCTTTGAGCAGTGTTTGTAGTTTTCATTGTAAAGGTCTTTCATGTTTCTGGTTAGGAAGATGCCAAGGTATTTCATTTGTGTGTGTGTGTGTGTGTATGTGCCTATTGTGAATGAAATTGTGGCTTTTATTTGGATTTCTGTTTGTTTATTATTGGTGTAAAGAAATGTGATTGTCTTTTGCACGTTTATTTTATATCCTGAGACTTTGCCAAAGTTCTTCATCAGTGTAAGGAAGTTTTTGACAGATTCTCTTGAGTTTTTAAGGTACATGATCATGTCATCTGCAAAGAGAGATAATTTGCCTTTCTCTTTTCCTATTTGGGTACCCTTGATTGCCTTCTTTTCTCTGATTGCTCTAGCCAGGACTTCCAATACTATATTGAACAGGAGCGGTGAGAGTGGGAATCCTTGTCTTGTTCCAGTTTTCAGGGGAAATAGTTCCAATTTTTGTTTGTTTAGAAGTATGCTGACTGTGGGTTTTTCGTAGATGGTGTTTACTATTTTGAGGTATGTTTCCTGTATGCCTAGATGTTCAAGGGTTTTTATCAAGAAGGGGTGCTGGATTTTATCAAAAGCTTTTTCTCCATCTATTTAGATAATCATGTGGTCTTTGTTTTGACATCTGTTGATGTATTTAATTACATTTATGGTTTTACGAATGTTGAACCAGACTTACATCCCAGGAATGAAGCCTACTTGGTCATGATGGATGATTTTTGAGATATGTTGTTGAATCCGGTTCACTAGGATCTTGTTGAGAATTTTAACATCTATGTTCATCAAAGATATCGGCCTGTAGTTCTCTTTCTTTGTTGGATCTTTACCTGGCTTGGGTATCAATGTGATGTTAGCTTCGTGAAATGATTTGGGAAGCATTCCATCTTTCTCAATCACCTAGAATACCTTCAGTAGGATTGATATCAGCTTCTCTTTAAATGTCTTGTAGAATTTTGCTGGAAAGCCATCTGGTCCAGGGGTTTTTTTTGTAGGTAGTTTTCTTATTACATAGTCAATTTCCTTGATTGTTATTGGTCTATTTAGGGTCTCAATTTCTTCTTGTTTCAGCCTAGGCAGATTGTGTGGTGACAGAAAGTCCTCCATTTCCTTAAGGTTTTCAAGTTTGTTTCCATACTAGTGTACAATAGTAGTCTCTAGTGATCTTTAGTATATCTTCAGGATCAGATGTGACTTCATCTTTTGTGTGTCTGATTGTGTATATTTTGGCTTTTTCTCTCTTTTTTTGGTCAGTCTAGCTAGGGGACGATCGATCTTGTTTATCCTTTCAAAGAACCAGCTTTTTGTTTTATTGATTTTTATATTATCTTTTTGTCTTCTATGTCCTGGATTTGGGCTTATATTTTGGTGCTCTGGATTCTTCTGCTGGAGTTAGGGTTTTGGTGGTCTTGTTTTTCCAGCTACCTTAGGTGACTTGTTAGCCTGTTAATTTGTGATCCTTCCATTTTCTTCATGTGCATTTGTAGGGATATAAATTCCCCTCTTACTACAGCTTCGTGGCATCCAAGAGATTTTGGTAAGATGCCTCTTCATTTGTTTCCAGGTATCTTTTGATCTCTGTTTTGATATCATCATTGACCCAGGAGTTGTTTAGCATCATGCTGTTTAGTGTCCATGTCTTTGTGGGTTTGGGGGGGACCTTGTTGGTGTTAATGTTTATTTTTATTCCACTGTGGTCCGAGAAGATGCATGGTAAAATTTCGATCCTTTTTAATTTGCTTATGCTTGTTTTATTGCCAAGTATGTGGTTGATCTTAGAGTACATTCCATGTGGTGATGAGTAGAATGTGTATTCTGTGGTCTTTGGATGGAGGGTTCTGTAGGTATCAATTAGGTCCATTTGATCAAGAGTTACATTGAGGTTTTGGATCTCGTTGCTGATTTTTTGTCCTGATGATCTGTCTAGGGTTGTGAGTGGGGTATTAAAGTCCCCAGCTATGATGGTATTGGAGTCTATATCTTTTTTTAGTTTACCTAGGAGCTGCTTTATGAAAGTTGATGTTCCTATGTTGGGTGTATATATGTTTAGGATGGATATTTCTTGTTGATGAATTGAACCTTTTATCATTATGTAGTGGCCTTCTGTATCTTTTTTGATTTTTGATAGTTTAAGGGGTATTTTGTCTGAGATTAAGATCATGACTCCTCCTTTCTGTCGTGTTCCATTCTCCTGAATATTTGTTTCCCATCCTCTTACTTTGAGTCTGTGAGTGTCCTTTCTAGTGAGGTGAGTCTCTTGAAGGCAATAGATTGTTACCTGGTGATATTTTATCCATTTTACCATTCTATGTCTTTTCAGTGGTGCATTTAGTCCATTCACATTCAAACTAATTATTGAAATGTAAGAGTTGATACCTGTCATAATGTTCTTACAGAGTTGTTTTTCTTCCTGTTTCTGTGTTGTCTTTCTTTTGGTTTTAGAGTTGGATCATGTGTGTTTTTAATCTTTTACCTGTAGTCTTGTGAAAAATATTGTTGTTCTTTTTTCTTTTCTTCTGTGTTCAATACTTTCTTAAGTGTTTCTTGTAGAGGTGGTCTGGTGACAGCGTAGGTTCTTAGGGATTGGATATCTGGGAAAGATTTCAATTCTCCCTCACTGATGAAGCTTAGCTTGACTGGGTAGGTTATTCTCAGTTGAAATTGTTTATCTTTTAGAACTTTGAAGATAGGGCTTCAAGCTCTCCAAGCCTGGAGGGTTTCTGTAGATAAATCTGCTGCTATTCTAATTCGTCTTCCCTGGTAGGTAGTCTGACCTTTTTCTCTTGCTGCCTTTAAGATTTTTTCTTTTATACCTACTTTGTTTAGGCGAATTATTATGTGTCTGGGAGTTGCTCTTCTCATTTGTTGTCTTGCAGGGGCTCTCTGAATCTCTTGTGTTTGAATTTTTTCATCACTGATTAGATGAGGGAAGTTTTCTTGAATGATTTCTTGAAATGTTTGTTCCAGTGTGACCTCTGTTTCTCTCTCTGCCTCAGGAAAGCCAATTACTCTTAGGTTCGGTCTCTTGAAATGATCATTCATTCTTGAATGTTTTGTTCTGTCTTTTTGAGCTTCTTTTCTATGTTTTTGACAGTTTGGGTTAGTTCTGTGTTTTGGTCTTCGAGCTCTGAGATTCTTTCTTCTGCTTGGCTAATTCTGCTTTCCATGCTTATTAGTTTGTTATTTATTTCCATCACAGTATTCTTTACTGTTGTTATTTCTGACATCAGTTCCTTCCTATTTTCTCTTGTCTCTCCTCAATTTTTTTAATTCTCTCTATTAATATCTTGATGTCTGGGTTTGTTGCATGTGACCAGTCATTCTGGGGGCTTTTCATTGTTTGTGTTCTGGAGTCTGTTTTCTCAGTGTCTGACCTCCCATGGGTCTGTGTGAGACTTATATTCTTCTTTTGGTTTTTCTTCATTTGTGTGGTTTTTTTCCCCTCCCTAGTTTTTCCTTCCTTCCACTTCACCGTCTTCTTTAATTCTGTTGTTCAGGGGTAGAGGGGTTGCTTTTACTTCTGTTTGTTCAATCTCCTTTTCTTCTTTATGTATGCCCTCTTACTTTGTTCAATTCTGGAGTTGCACTGTAGGTTGGAGTGGTCCTTTTTGCAGTTTTGAGATTTACTTAAGGGGGGAGTTGTGATTCAAAATCTATCTACAGGTCCTGGTATCCACCGACAGGTGCATGGATAATCTGAAAATCACTTCCTTGGAATCTGTCTGTGCAGTGGGGCTGTAGGTTTACTCCGGGAAATAAAATGAGGTTAGCAGAGGGAAGAGAATGGAGCAGAGAGTGGGGGGTGGGGAGAGAGAGGAGTAATGGGGAACAGAAGAGTGTACCAACAAATGGAGAGAGAGACCTAAACTGAAACAGATAAAAACAATAGACCACAGCTAGACTAACCAACTCCCATACAAAAAAACTAAAACATACAATGATGCTAACATACAAGCTAACCAACCACCTTATTGGTGTGCTGTTCCTCTATACAAAGAAATGGTTTACAGAGAGGAGAAAAGAGAAGAAAAGGAAGAGAAAAAAAGGAACAAAACAGTAGGAATAGAATCAAGTCATTAAACTAACAGAACCAATTGAGCACACTCTGAGACTTTTCTTTAAGTCCAATGTCCTTTCAGCTCTGATTTCTAGCTGTCTTCTCAAGCTGGTAAATTTGTTCACAGTTAGGGTCAGTTGCCCCTGGCCTGCTGTGAAGGACAGTTCAGATCACCACTCAGTTCACCACTCAAATCTGGCCTGTGTCTGTTTTTCAAGCTTATTTGTCCCATTTCGGTGTTGTTACCTTGAATCGCCAGCAGGTGGCACTATCTCGCAGCCCCAGAGGGGGTGGAGCTGGACAGGAGTCAGACAGAGGATGGAGATGGGATCCTGCCTCAGGGCACACAGGAAGAGACCCACGGCCGGCAGGATGTCACGGTGGCAGCAGAGGTGGCAGCAATCCCAGCAGATCTTGCCTGCAGGGGCTTCAAGGACTGAAGTCATGGATCACCTCAGGCACAGGTGGCATGATGCACTATGGCCACCAAAGAGGCCACGGTGGTGCCGGCGGCTGCTGTGTCTGCGGCTGCATGACTGTCCAGACCACTGCAATGCACCAGCAGTGGCAACAGCTGAGCTCCATGTGAAGAGCAGGCTGCCGATGTTGGGATCCGCAGCCCCCAGGGAGAAAGCCAGAGACCCTCTGTGTTCTCCTTTGCAGCCTCTCATAGACCAGGCCGCCCCATTACCATCTTGCTGGAAGTCTCTTGCCCTCTTTCAAATCTGCAAGGTTCATAAAAGCAATTCTCAAAATAAGCTTTGCCAAAGTGAGTGACTGTTGCCAAAGTGAGATTCCATCAATGACCCTAATTATTGGATACAAAAAAAGAGAACAATCAATAATCATTCCAATGGTGAGTTTTGCAGCAGTTGAAGAAAAAAACTTCTACCTGGATACAAGGACATGGACCTTTCTCCTCTTCTAGCTCCATTTAATTCCGATGCTACTTTGGCTTGGGGAGTTAACTTATCTTCAGATGGTTTCAAATGCATATCATTGCATATTAGGAAAGCCTTTCGCCTTGAGTCACCTTAATTACTTGTTGTCATAATCATTATAATTATTGGCCTTACTGACACTCTGAAGAAAGCTTGACAGCAAAGGAGCTATGAAAAAGAAAACAAATGTGTGTACTTACCTTCTCATCTGTATACCTTTCTGACTCTCCTCATCGAGATCTCCCTTTCTTCCACCTCTACCTGTAGCAACTATATCCAACTTTCAAAATTCATCTCCTTCACTACTACTTGTAACAATCTTCACAGCACAAGGTGGTCACTCCTTCTCTGAGCTGTCTACCTTGCTGCTTTTTCGTACTCTGCCTTCTGAGATAATCACACATACATAAGCATTTTTCCCTCATAGATAGATAATAGGCTATTTAAAGGTAGGGACTATATCTTACATCTTAGTGTCTATATTTTATTGAGGGTAGGTGTCTAAAAACTACTTTTGATTGCTAAAAATGACAGCAATGAATATATTTTGTGAAGATTTTCTCACATTGAAATATTTCATTCATTGCTATATTAGTTTGAAATTCAAGGGAAAAACAAGGTGAGGTAATGTAAATATGAAAACAAATGAAGAGAAAAAAGAATTCATTTGTTAAAAAAAAACTGTGGTTAAAGTAGTACAGTTCTTCAAATGTTTCTCCACCACAAGAGGCTGACTTATTTTCAAAATATGTCCTATGCATGCCTACCTCTACACTCTGTTCACAACATTTCCAGACTTATGTTCTCCCCTTTCACATTTTCTGTTGAATCTCATAATCTTAAGTCCAGCTGAAGATCTACTTCCTCCAAGACAATTTCTGAGCTCATGCACCAAACAATAGAGATCCAAATTTTTTTTTTTAACCCAGTGTAGGTTTAACATTTTGCTGTTGAATTTTGATGTATTGACTTAATCTTGGGATAATTTGGTTCATGTTTTTTACCAAGAAAACCCTTCCAAAACTTTTGTAAAAGTATTCTGAAGCATTAATGTTGCAAATTGGACCCAAAAGTAACAGAAGATCCATTATTTGTGTTCTTAAGTATTAAATCATTTGTTCATGTCAAACAAAAGTCTTTGTAGGCTCTTTCATAGATTGTTAGGGACCTGGATTCAGTTTCCTCCAATTCTTATGGTCTATCCTATCTTTTTCTCTTTATTCTGGTATTCTTCTTGACTCATTGCCAAACACATCTCATAAACTCAGTATCCAAGAATGTCCAGCATGTGTACAGGTATTGGTATTGATAAATATTATCTCTGAATCAACCCCATGACTAGAGAGCAACATGCTCTGGGTATCCAATGTGTGAGGTACCTCAACAAGTCTTTATGGGAAGTAAGAAGCATTCACATTATTGGTGGTTGCTGTGGACTTATCCAAATCAAGATCCACCCCTCTCATATTGGGTAAAGTGAGGGTTGGGAGTGTATTTTGGAGAAATAGAGATAAAAGCGTAATATCAACTGAACTATACAGTTACTTAGAGCATATCAAACAATGTTAAATATCACATTTTTAAGAAGTAAGTTAGCAAATTTAAAAATTAGTAGCCCACCCATTTTTAACTCCTTAATGAAGTCAGTATGCATTTGTAATTTCCATAGAAAGCTTAGGAAGATTTCAGTAGGTAATCTGATTTGGGTTTCTTATTACACTCTATTAGCCAGGGTTCTCTGTATAAACAGAACCAACAAGACATATATAAATATATAAGAGGAGAATTTTTATGAGAATTTGCTCAAGATTATGGTGATGGGGAAGTTTCATGATCTAACATCTGCAAACTGGAAAACCAGGAAAGCCACGAGTGTAATTCAACTGAGTCTGAAGCCCTGAGAACTACAGGAGCTAATGGTATAAATCCCAGTTAAAGACCAAAGGCTTGAGAATTGGAATGGGGCGGTGTAAGTCTTTAGTGTAAGTCCGAGAGTCTGATGGCCCAGTGTTCAAAGTCAGGAGAAGATGAACATCCCAGCTTGAAAATCAAGAGTGAATTAATTTTTTCTCTTTTTATTCTATTTGGGCCAGCAACAGATTGGCTGATGCCTGTCCACATGGGCAAGGGAAGGTCTTTATTTAGTTCATTGAATCAAATTCTAATCTCTTTTGGAAGCATCATGAAAAAAAACACATCCAGAAATAATGTTTTCCTGCTACCTGGGCATCCTTTAGCCCAGTCAAGTTAATACATAAAACTGATCAACACAATTTGTATGTGAATTAAAGTAGTATTAGTTTGGTGATTCCTAAAAGATCTAAAAATCAACCTTCCTTATGACCCCACAATCCCCTACTGGGAATATACCTGAAGGAATTCCCATCACTCTATGAAAAAGATCCCTGCACACGCATGTTTATTGCAGCATTATTTACAATAGCAAAAACATGGAACCAACCATGCTGCCCATAGAAAGAGGACTGGATTCAAAAAATGTAGTACATAGACACAATAAAATATTACACAGTCATAAAGAAGGACAAAATCATGAACTTTGCAGCAACTTAAATGGACTTAGAATCTATAATACTGAGTGATCTATCACAGAAACAAAGAACTAAGTACCACATGTTCTCATTCATCAGCAGACCTTGAACAATGATCATAATACTATAATAAAGGGATTGGCAGTAGTTGGAAACTGCTGAGGCAGGGGGCATCGGGATTGGCAGTAGTGGGAATCTGCTGGGTTGGGGGGCACACCTCATCAACAAAGGTACCTGCAAAATGAACATTTGTATACCTAACCCTGAATTGTACCCCACATCTTCAAAATAACAAACAATTAAAAAGGACATAAAAAAGAATTAAAGCAGTTTTTAAGAGAAATAAAGGTAAAAGTTCTGTGCATATTTACAAAATAAAAATTAACTTTACAAAATCCCATTTACCTCCACCAATGAAATATTATATGTGCCTTCTTTTAATTAAAAAAATATGGTGGCTACTCTAGTATTTATAATGAATTTTTCATGCCTTCAAATCATAGTAACCACTTTAGGTATGATGTAAAACACTCATAACAGTAACTCCACCCTCCCTGTCCATTGTGCTATTTTTGTCAGTCGTTTTACTTCAATGTATATGGTATACTCATAATTATTAAGGTTTTCTTTAAGCTGTTAATTATCTTTTAAAGAAAATTTAAAGTGAGCAAATAAGTCTTTTATACTCTCCCACATATTTACCACTGTGTCTGTCTCTCTTTGCATGGATTCAATGTCCATCTAGCATCATTCCCATCCTGCCTAAAGAGCTTCATTTAACATTTCTTGACGTGCAGGTCTGTAGGATACAAATGTTCTCAGCTTTTACGTGTCCTTTTAAAAGTCTTTATCCCCTCCCATTTTAAAATGATATTTTCCCTGTGCATAGAATTATAAACTAACAATTGTTTGTCTCCTCTTTTCACACTTTGTAGATGTTATTCTGTTATCTTCTGGTTAGCACAGTTTCCATGGAAGTAAGTGTGTCTTCATCCACAGAAAGAGAAAAAGGCTATGGAGCATTTAAAAGATTAACTCGAAATGATTAATATACTCCACAAAATTTGAATCTAGGTTTACTAACTTCTACACAAGTTCACATCATCAAGATACATCTCCATTATTCACCTGGATGTATGTATTGAGGTGATGAATACCCAAGTATCTACTCAACTGACTTTGAATAAAGAAAATGTTAAAATGCTTAACTGACTAATTCATCATAATAACCATAATAACCATCATCATAATTCCAAAGTGTAGGTGTCCCCAAAACATTGCTACTTCCTCAAATTGACTCTGCACTTTGTTGACATTGAAGTGTCATGTCCAAATGGTCCTGGAAACAACAAATATGGAAGCCATGAATACAGGTGGTTTCTTTAGCACTCACTAGTCAAAATTTTGACAGGCTAATTTATTTATTTGGGTTTAACTTCCAATTAAGGAAGCTATTGCTTAATATTTTTTCTTTATTTAACTGGGCAACTAATTTGACTACAATTGGCCAATGTATTTATTTAGCATACTACATACGCACTCTTTAAAATAGCATTACATCTAACAGCTGTTATTTATGTTGTCAATATTTGCAGGGAAGAATTTCACACATTAATGGTAATTTTAATTTCTGGAAATCTTGTTCAACAGCAACAATCAGAGGCACACATTAAAGTCTTCATTATGTCTTCATTAAGCAACAGAGAGTTGGGTGATGTTGACTTTGAGTTGTGCCTAGAGAGAAAAATGTACCTGTATTATACAAACTTGGTTCATTTTATTTTAAGTAAAACAATTCTTCCACCTGCTTTTTATTTTACAGAGAACACTGATGATGTTCCAGGTGAATAATATGTGAACTGCATTTAAATCCTCAGATTTCAGTTTAAACAGAATTTTATTGCCTTGGATTTTGTTTTTGTTTTGTTTTTTCCCTGTGATCAATGTCATGTTAAGAGCTCCCAAATGATCGAGGATGAAAGGTAAAATAATTTTTAAAAATTAAAACAAAAATATAGGATGTAAAAATAAAAGCAAAAACCATTAAAAAGTAGAATCTGGCTGATTATGAAGCACTGACAAGGCCCTTAGAAAACTAAAAAGTATTTCTTTGAGAAAAAAAGTGAGATGGAAAACCACTCCATACTACTTAAAATACTACTTACAATTCCTAATTGTCCAAAAATATGTTACTTTAAATACAGAATAGTACACAGTTTGCTCCAAATCCATGTTTGCTTAACAATGAACTTGAAAAGCAGGTCAGAAGGAAACTACAGGTTTGTAATTAAATGTAAATGTCTGGTTTCCACTTCTTACCATCACCAACCTGTCAGTAGGTATCACAGGCTTTAGAATTCCTGAAAGATAATACAATGTCTGTTATATTATTTAACTAAATTCAACAAACTACACATAAAAATAATAAAAATGAAAGCAAAGCGCCACAAGCTGAATTTACTTGGAAAACTTCATCTTTTTAAACTCCTGATATGAAGTGACGTATTAACTATTACAAACTGTTACCAAAAAAATTAACAAAGAAATAAAAGCATATATAGCATGTTGCAATCATCCATTACTAATTTAATAATATTAACTGAACATCTACTACCTGCCAGGCAATGAGTAATATTATGGAAAAATAAAGATAAGGGAGATAGTTTCCCTGTTTGGTGAGGAAACCAGACACACACATATAATAGTGTTAGTGCAATATGATAATTGATGTGCTTTCTAAGCATCATTTTTAAGCATTTCTGCAGATGATGTTTTAGAATAATCATCACCAATAGGTAGATTAGATTGTCTATAACAAAATAAGTGGTTTTCATTAGATAAGCTAAAAATAATTTATATCTTGGATTCTGGCGTCATTTACTTGCAAACCATTTTAATTATCTTAAACTAAAATCTGTACCTGTGGTATTTCATAGAAGGTCATAACTCGGTAGTGTCTAGGCTTGGTGACAAAAGGACATGGACAATATATAAATATGCAAAAAAGTGACACAATAGAAAAGAATGTTGGTATTTTATTCCCAAAACAGTGACCTTAAATTTACCAATTTCTGAAAACAATGTTATAATTTCAAACAAAATCTGATATTTATGGCATATGAATTTTGTCGCTTTCAATAACGACTCTCACACGATTCTTCTGCAAGCTGTTTTAATCCCAGGTTACTACATCGTTCTTCTTCAGCTTCAGCTTCAGCTTCAGCTGTTTCTCTTTCCCGTGACCTTAAATCTAGTATCTCTGCCAATCAATTAAGGTAACGCGGCACACACCGATAGGCCTGCGAGAGAGGAATGTATGCTAACATCCTCCAGCTGCCTAATTAGGGCTTGTTTTGTCTTGAGGTCTGGCCGCTTCAGGCGCCATGTTAGGGCGGAGGCGCTCCACAGCTCCCCCTTTTTTATTTGTTTTGGCAGGAGAGGGTAGTGGTCACAGCCCCCATATAACAAGGACCATGTAAGACAGTCTATCTCGCACGTGTAATCGCCAGACCGACTGCCCACCTGTCCGACACCGATTTTCTGGGGATGGGAGAGGCGGTGTCAACCCATATGCAGCTGGACATGCCCTCCACGGGATAACTCCTCCTGGGCCCCCGTGTGCAGTACTATTCTCACATCCTGCCCTGTCCTTATTGCCCTAACGCGGCAACCCAGACCTGAGGGGATTGATCCACCTCCATGGCAGCAAAGGCCTGCGCTAGTAGCGCACGGTCACGTGCATTGCGTTGATGCATACGGCAGAGACAATAGAGGCACAGGACACAACAAGAGAATAACAAAAAGGCCACTGAACCCATTCCTGCCCACTCTTTAAGGTGGTATGCCGCCTGGGCGATCCAGGAGGCCAAGGTTTGAGCGACTACTGGATCTACTCTGATGGAGTTGACACTGATGATTTCACGACGTAGAGCCTCCGTCAGGTTGTCGAACTCTTGGGACCAATTACCTAAAAGATGGAGGGAAAGCTCTCAAGAGAGGTTAGCAGCAATAGTCATATTGTGGTATGGGATGCCGGTTACGCATAAAGCAATAGTGTGCCATTCACACCCTATTTGCACCATGCGCCAGAGAATGTCTACTTGTTCTTAGGAGAGTTTTAAGAGCCTGAAAAAGCGGGTGAGAGGAAGTAGTGCCCATGTTAGCAAAAAGGGGATCACCTCTACACCGAGGGCCCTTTTAGATCACCTCTTTGCCGAGGACCTTCCCAAATCGCCTCTTTGCCGAGGACCTTCCCAAATCGCCTCTTTGCCGAGGACCTTCCCAAATCGCCTCTTTGCCGAGGACCTTCCCAAATCGCCTCTTTGCCGAGGACCTTCCCAAATCGCCTCTTTGCCGAGGACCTTCCCAAATCGCCTCTTTGCCGAGGACCTTCCCAAATCGCCTCTTTGCCGAGGACCTTCCCAAATCGCCTCTTTGCCGAGGACCTTCCCAAATCGCCTCTTTGCCGAGGACCTTCCCAAATCGCCTCTTTGCCGAGGACCTTCCCAAATCGCCTCTTTACCGAGGACCTTCTTAAATCGCCTCTTTACCAAGGACCTTTCTAGTTTTTTCCCTCCCTTGTGGGATCTACATACCAGTCGACTGCCCTGAGCAGCTGCAGTTCCGAATCCAAGGATTTCGGCTTCTTCGAGTTCCCCGTACGGGCCACCACTTGTCGCTTTCAATAACGACTCTCACACGATTCTTCTGCAAGCTGCTTTAATCCCAGGTTACTACATCGTTCTTCTTCAGCTTCAGCTTCAGCTTCAGCTGTTTCTCTTTCCCGTGACCTTAAATCTAGTATCTCTGCCAATCAATTAAGGTAACGCGGCACACACCGATAGGCCTGCGAGAGAGGAATGTATGCTAACATCCTCCAGCTGCCTAATTAGGGCTTGTTTTGTCTTGAGGTCTGGCCGCTTCAGGCGCCATGTTAGGGCGGAGGCGCTCCACAGAATTTCATTTTTATGTTACAGTTACACAACTCTTCACGAGGTTTTATTCATTTATTTCTCTATTTCTAAAGTTGTTAGTCTATGCAACTGTATGTTGTATTATAAATTGTCTATTCATTAAACATTTCATAAAAATAAACTTAATTAAAACACATTATTTAAAATTATTTCTCCTGCTTTGTGCAATGCAAATGTTAGAATTTTAGTATGGAAATTGGTCTAAGCCAACACTTTTCAAACTTTAAGATGTCTATAAGCACCTAAGAAACCTGTTAAAATATAGATGCTGATTCAGCAGGGCTGGGGTAGGGCCTGAAACTCTGCATTTCTCACAAGCTTCCAGGTGATGCTGATACTGCAGATCCATGAGCAGATGATTCAGACCACTACATTTGACACTTTTTGTTTAAATCATCACTGCAATTGGTCCTGATCACTTAACTAGAGTATTCAATCATAGGGACTCCCATGACCCTTTAAATATGTACGTAGATAGATGTCATTACTGTCATAAGATCCACAAACTTAACTGGTTTTCATTTCAAGTTGCATTCCCGTGCACGTTTATCTTAAAGAGATTTCCTATTTTGAGAAATCATAGGCAACTTGGATTTGTTTACTATGCATTGTTGTGATCTTTATGATGGCTGTGACAAAATAATCAGTCAAAAGTTAATGCTATTCCGGTTAGAATGTCTTGTGATTTGTTTTGTTTTGTTTCAGTGTAATCATGGTCATAGGTTATCAGGAAAGATGATGGGCAGAGATGATTCTCATCTCACCTAATTAAATTATGACATCTAATGATCATAGTGAATAACCTGCATCATCGTCGTTTTTTTTTTCTACAGTTTCAGCAACAATATTATCTACAACTTATTGAATGCCTGTTATGTGCTGTTTGCTATATAATTATAACAGATCCTTCTTAAAACCTTAAAATTTAGGCATTAATTTGTCCCTCTTTTTCTTCATGGAAACTAACTTTTGAGAGGTTAATGCGTTTACTCTTTTTTTTAATCAATAATTTTTATTATGATTTTGTGGGGTACAGTTAAGGGTTAGGTGTACAATTACGTTTCATTCAGGCACCCTGTTGATAAGAGGTGTTTCCCCATTCCCAGACAGATATTTGCGACTGTTAATCCCATCCCCCTATCCCCCCATAGTTTCCCAGTACCATCAGTCATTTTCTTATAGTAGTACATTGGATGTTCAAGGTTCATTATATGAGTGAGAACATGTGATACTCGGATCTTTGTTTCTGTGAGAGGTCACTCAGTATTATAGACTCTAGTTCCATCCAGGTTGCTGCGAAATTCATGATTTTGTTCTTTTTTATGGCTGTGTAGTATTCCATCATGCATATGTACCACATTTTTTAATCCAGTCCTCTTTTGATGGGCAGCATGGTTGTTTCCAGGTTCTTGCTATTGTGAACAATGCTGAGATAAACATACGTGTGCAGGTATCGTTTTTATAGAGTGATTTGAGGTCTTCAGGGTATATTCCCAGTAGGGGGATTGCGGGGTCATATGGAAGGTCGATTTTTAGAGCTTTTAGGAATCACCACACTGCTTTCCACAGAGGTTGCACTAGTTTACACTCCCACTAACAGTGTAGAAGTGTTCCCTTTTCACCACATCCTCTCCAGCAGCTGTTAGTTATTGAGTTGTTGATAATTGCCATTCTGACTGGAGTTAGGTGGTATCTCAGGGTGGTTTTGATTTGCAACTCCCTGATGATTAGTGAGGTTGAGCATTTCTTCATGTGTTTGTTGGCTGCTCGGATGTCTTCTTTTGTGAAGTGTCTGTTCATATCTTTTGCCCATTTTATAATGGGGTTGTTTGTTTTTTTCTTTTCAGCACGTTTGAGTTCCTTGTAGATCCAGGATGTGAAGCCTTTGTCAGACCTGGAGTTGGCAAATACTTTTTCCCAGTCTGTAGGCTGTCTCCCTGCTCTCTTGATGGTTTCTTTGGCCTTGCAGAAGCTTGTCAGTTTAATGAGGTCCCACTTGTCTATCTTCTCTCTTATGACCTGTGGCTTTCGGGTTTTGTTCAGGAATTGGATGCCAGTTCCGATTTCCATGAGGGTATTTCCTTCCTTTTCTAAGGTTCTTATGGTTTGAGGTTTTACATTTAGGTCTCTGATCCATTTGGAGTTAACCTTTGTGCAAGGGGATAGATAAGGGTCCTGTTTCAATCTTCAGCATGTGGTCAGCCAGTTTTCCCTGCACCATTTACTGAATAGGTTCTCCTCTCCCCAGTGATAGGTGGTGGGGGCTTTGTCGAAGATGAGTTGGTTGAGAAATTGAGGTTTTGCTTCTGGAATCTCAATTCTATTCCATTGATCTATATGCCTTTTCCTGTACCAATACCAAGCTGTTTTGATGATTGTAGCTTTATAGTAAAGTTTGAAGTCTGGTAATGTGATACCACCTGCTTTGTTTTTTGTTTTTTGTTTTTTTTTTGCTAAGGATTGTTCTGGCTATTCTTGTACGTTTGTGTTTCCATATGAATTCCTGTGTTGTTTTTTCCAGGTCTGAGAAGAATGTTGCTGGTAATTTGGTGGGTATTGCATTGAATTTGTAGATTGCCTTAGGTAAGATGGACATCTTCACAATGTTGATTCTTCCGATCCATGAGCATGGGATATTTTTCCACTTGTTTGTGTCATCTTTGATTTCTTTGAGAAGTGTTTTGTAATTTTCATTGTAAAGGTCTCTCATGTCTCTGGTTAGGAAGATGCCAAGGTATTTCATTTTTTTGTGGCTATTGTGAATGGAATTGTGTTTTTTATTTGGGTTTCTGTTTGTTTATTATTGGTGTAGAGAAATGCAATTGTCTTTTGTACATTTATTTTGTATCCTGAGACTTTGCCAAAGGCCTTTATCAATGTAAGGAGGCTTTTGATGGATTCTCTTGGGTTTTCAAGGTACACAATCATATCATCTGCAAAGAGAGATAACTTGACTTCCTCTTTTCCTATTTGGATACCCTTGATTGCCTACTCTCCTCTGATTGCTCGAGCCAGGACTTCCAATACTATGTTGAACAGGAGGGGTGAGAGTGGGCATCCTTGTCTAGTTCCAGTTTTCAGGGGAATTGGTTCCAATTTTTGTCCATTTAGGAGTATGCTGGCTGTGGGTTTCTCGTAGGTGGCTTTTACTATTTTGAGGTATGTTCCTCGTATGCCTAGATGTTCAAGGGTTTTTATCAAGAAGGGGTGCTGGATTTTATCAAAAGCTTTTTCTACATCTAATGATATGATCATGTGGTTTCTATCACTTATAGCAAGTTAAAAGTAGAATCTGTGAGAAGCTGTCTCTGTCTGCTGTTTAGCTCTTAAGCCTCCATTTGACTGGACCCTTCATTTTGCTAATCATGGGGAAGTCATTGCGATCACTTCCTGGAGGTAGATATACCAGTGTATTTTCTCTCTTCTTTCTGTTCCTTTGGGGAAATCTAATTTTTCATGATGTTACCTATTCATTCCAGTTGAATTGTGAGGGTCATCTTGGGCCTGGAAGCCAAGATGAAACCCTTCTAAAGCTTCCCTATACCTCTCTGTGGCCCCAGGGGAATCCATCCCCTTTTCTGATTTCCATTTTTTATGCTTCCATGGCCATCTCATATGTATTTATGTTTCCTTCTGAAGGAAGTCACTCCTTACTCTAACAGTTTCAGATGAGAAAAAAAAATGTCTAAATTGTATTTTATTGTTCCATCTGCTTCCTGAGAAAGGACACAGTCATACCCTACCAGCACGGTTGGTTTGACATCCCTTCCTCCTTACTCTTTTCTGTTAAAACTTTTGCCTCCTTTAACTTAGGGAGGTGTTCCTCTATTTGTGAACTTCTCTCACTTGAGGGTTAAAATTTTTAGTTCTCCAGGCTTTGCCTCTTAATATTTAAATAGAAACTTGGAATTAATTTGTTTCTCAAGTACCAATTTCTTATAAGAAAATCACTGCTTTCAAGACCAATATTTTTGCTGTGAGCCAAAAGAGAGTTCCATTTTGGTACTTAAAGCAATAAATTTGACTCTAATTTTGCTAGGTTCTATTATGTTCGTCCTTACCTAGGACAATAAGCCTCAATCCAAAGGCTGATTTTAATTATAAGAATATGCAGAAAATAAAGACAAGAAAATTCATTAGATATTATTTTTTAAGTGATATGATAGGGCACATTCATACAGTTAGAAATAAGATAACAAATCTGAAGAGATGCTTTTGACTATTCCAAAAATTATTTAGCAGCCAGCAGATTTTTTTTTACACATGTAGCTATAGTGGTTTAATTTTTAAAAATTCAACCCTGTTTGTTTTCTACAACTTTATGTGAAGTCCAAAAGAGAAGGGACTCATCTGAGGCAAAATGTCACTAAAGTTTTATAGAAGTCATAAATGAGACTCTTGAAATACCTTGGAAATGTTGATATGATAAACCAAAATTTTTTTTCTGCTTGGTATGTTTTTGTTTTCCATTCTCTTTTGTTAAGAGGAGCTTCTTATCTAGACATAACCTTCCAAGTCTAGAATAAATTTTTTTCTTGTCATTTTGAATTGCTGCTCAAGGAAAGTTTCAACTTTTAAAAACGAAAGCATTTTCTATGTTTTCTTACAACTCCAAACCAGGTAAACTGATATAATTTATATTAATAACATAAACATTGACAACTGTAATGTATATTTTTCCACAAGAGCATATGGTTTGGTTTGGTTTTAGACCAAAGTTATGAGTGATTGAAAACAGATATTTTGCAAAAATGGAAAGGTAAATCACATACATACTTGGATTCACACTGAAGTGTTTGCAGAATGTTTGAGACGAAACTGGAGGGGACCAGAGCAATACTGTCACTGCCCTGAGTTATCATGGCAGGAAAATGGTATTGTGTGACTTGTAATGCTCCTAGAATACCTTTGTGAGCTATTACATCTGGATGTCTGATGGAGCAAGCAGACCAGAAGAGCAACAGCTTCTCATGAAATCTTCACACAAGCATTCCTAACATGCTCAAGATTTATGGTTCATGAATCCAAAGACAGGAATACAAATCTTATGACTCTAGTTACTTATGTAAAACAATACCAAGTAATCCATCTCTGCAGTGTATGCAACCATTAAAGGGTGCTAGGTCTTAAATTTTAAAGTACTCACCCTTGAATTTGAGGAAGTATGGAAAATCGCTTAGCGGTCTCCATTCTCCACTGTCTCCTAGGGATGCTTCCAACTAACATATACAAGGAAATGAGACAACAAATAAAACTTGCAGGCTTAGGGATACAATATTTTCCACTTGGAATTTTTAAATTCAGTCCTTTCTGTGTCAGGAAGTTTAAACTGCTCATCTAATGCAGCCACACTGTGGGTGTTAATGATGATGTCTGTCTCCTCATAAATTGTTACCTTAAGAATAAAACAGTCTCAACTCTTCTATTTTACCAAAATATATACAATTATGTGATGAATTAAATAGACATGGCTCCATTTTTCCATCTTAGCATTATTCATATTATAGGTGAAAAAAGTCATAGTAATTTACAAATAGGCAAGATGCAAATAACATCATGGATAGTATCTGGAGTTTTCAATAAACATACAAAATAAGCTAGTGGTGTACCTTACTGATCTTATGGGAAATGTAAATAGTGTTACAATCACGATCAAATGGGCATTTATCATCTATGTTAAAGGTAGTTTTGTTCATTTTAAATTATTTCAATTGTATGGATATTGGTTTTGTTGAAGAGTAGACAGCACAAATGGCGTCCATGACCAATTAAGGTTCACAACTTTAAAAATTACTCCATCATGTGTTACCTTTAAAATTTGGCCGTAGTTCACAGAATGGAGCAGGAATGTGGGGCAGTGATCATGGAGCAGGGACCAGGCAGAGAGTGGACTTGTCTTGAAGCTGGTTTGCATTGTACTTTACACAAGATTGGCACATGGACAGCTTTCAGTCGCAAACAATGGACAAAGCAGGAGATGATGGTGATTAGTTTCCCATTGGAACAACCATTTGTATTATCTCTGTGACTATTGTACACTTCAATGAGTAACAAACATGTTCATTTTCTAGGAAAAAAGTTTTAGTTCTAACCTGATGTCTTTTGGATTCAAGAGACCTTCAGGAACTTGCTAGTTGAAGGAAGAACCATTTCCTCTATCCTTGCAATTCAAACTGTTGAAACATTTGAAACAGTTATCCGTCTAGCTGTCATTGGAGGCAGCTACTCACATGAAAACTGCCATCAAGCAGAGCTCTTCCACGAAGTTCTTTTCAGTCTTGAAGAGGAGTAACTGTAGTAGGATTTCAAAAGTCTAAGAGTAATGCCATAATTCTTCAGTTTGAATTATCTTGACTAAATGCTGTCTGCTCATTTACCATCTAAGTCAGTGAGTGCATGATCCAGGGGTTAGTGTAGACAAGACCCTACATTACTTTCTAGAACAGTAGAAATCATTTGAGACTAAGTTACAGATATGACAGATATGCTCATATACCACTGAAAATTTTGACATCTATTATTTTCATTGATTTGAAAAAACTATGTATAATGTTCTCAAAACCCATTAGAAGGTACAAATTAGAAACTCACTGGACATTTATGTTATTCAACCTATTTCCTGCATCTAGCCATTCCCCAGCTTCTGTGGTTTTCCCTCAGATGGGGGGACTAAAGGATGCATTTTTTCCATACAAAGATTATTGGCACCAACGATTTCTAAACTAAAGTTCTCAAAGCATAAGTCAAGCTGATACCATTTGTGAAAAGTAAATAATGACATTGAACTCGATGAATAACTTGAGCAACTCATGTCTATGCAATTAAATTTGGATTCTGCTACTGAGAGCCAAGATTGAATTAATTATTTTTTCATATATCATTTATTTGATAATGCTACTTCTTTGAACATTTTCTGTAAAATTTGGAATACCACAGAATGAAGTTTGCATCACATTATATTATAGTTCACCATATATAAATAAGCACATTGTAAAATGCATATTATTAAAGTTTGAATCAAGAAAAGTGTGATCGTTTCCAGCTTTTACATTTTGGCACTGGGCTTTGCAGAAATTTGCTACTGCTGTACGAAACTCAGGCATCCTAGACATTATGCAGGCACAAATGGTGTAATCCCAAACAGCTTAAGAAACCTAAATATTATTAGGTATGGTCTAGTTAAGGTAAGTTTCCTTGCACTTCATCCTACAAGTTACTGTGCTGTATTCTTGCTAAGTGTTTATCCTAAGTTCCTACACTTCGTTTCTGCTTTCCCAGAACCTGAATTCTGTGTATGAGATAGCCAAACAGGACAGCACAAATCCATCAGAAAGTGAGATCCACTACTAAGGTCAATTCAGCCAAAAATTTATTAAGAATGAGCTCAAAGACAATTGGTTGGTTACTCAGAGATGCATTATTGTTTAGATTCATTTTTCATTTATCCCAATTTTCATACCTATTTCTCTTTCTATTTTATGTATTTTTTTCAAGCACACAGAAAATATCAAAGTATACCACAAATTTCACACAGATTCAAGACATATTAACAGTTTATTACATTGGCAATGAACTCTCTTGCGCGCTCTCTCTCCCCCTCTCTCCTTCTCCCTTTTTCTGTCCTTTCTCTCTCTCTTTCTCTCTCTCTCTCTCTCTCTCTCTCTCTCTCTCTCTCTCTCTCTCATATATGTATCTATCTCTATCTACCTATCACCTATCTATATGTCTTCTCTCTCCTATGTGTTTTCATTCAAGTATAACACACACACTCATCCCTATATATAAAAATCATGCATATTTTCTTCTAAACTATTGGAAACTAAGTTGTAGATATCACATTCATCTAGTACTAAATATTCTGGTGTAGTGTTTATTATGGTTAAAAACTCCATAGACCTAGCACAATTATCAAAATCAAGGAATTTGACATTGGTACAATACTACTATCTAATTCACAGCCATTTTCAAACTTCCCCCATTATCTCTATAACATTCTTTTTTTTTTTCTGGTCTTGTCTATAACTTTAATTTTCTACAATCTGGTATAGTTCCTCAGTTTCTCATTTGTTTTACCATGAAGTTGATACATCTGAAGACTACAGGCCAGTTATTTTATTGGCAAATTCAACAAGAGTTTGTCTAAGCCGGGCTCAGTGACTCAGCCTGTAATCCTGCGCCTTTGGTAGGCTGATGAGTGGATTGCCTGAACCCTCAGGTTCGAGATCTGCCTGGGCAGCAAGACCTCATCTCTACAATAAATCAAAAAAATCAGCCGGGTGTGGTAGCGCATGCCTGTAATTCCCGCTACTCGGAAGGCTAAGGCGGAAGGATCGCTGGAACCCAGCAGGTCGAGGCTGCGGTGGCTGGGAGTGGCCACTGCCCTCCAGTCTGGGCAACAGAGTGAGACTCCAACTCAAACAAACAAAAAAAAGAGTTTGTCTAATGACTCCTGATAATTGGATTCAATTTCTTCATTTATGGCAGGAATGTCACTGGAGTGATGGGCTGCTCTCTCCAATATCTCATGTCAGGACATACATGATATTTCTTTGTCTCGTTGATGATATTAAACTTCATCACTTGGTTGAGGTGGTGTCCCAGATTTTCCTCTATAAAATTACTAACTTTCCCATTGTAATTAATAAGACATATGTGGTGTTGGTAAGAAATCAGTCAGATATTTCAAACTACAAATATATCATTATGTTCATCAAAGTAGTTTTGGCATCTAATTGGATACAAAATGGAGTTTTCTAACTGCAGCATCCCTTCTGAATTTTTCAGTTGACTATCTGTGAGTAAGGGTTTTCCATTCCATTCTTCTTTATTGTTTATTTCACTATCAGTTTGGATTCATGGATAACACAAATGCATTTTTTAGTCCCTTCAAGATAGTACCTGTATGCTTTTGGCATGTTCCCAGCATTTGTAAGCACTTTCTGACATAACATTACCATAGTTTCTTAGATGTCAAAATGAAGATAAAAATAAATCCAGATGGCAATGTCTTTCTATTAATTTATTAAAAGAAAATATTGACCTACATGATAATAAATACTTTTTATCTCTTTAATGGATACTTCTAGTTGTTTGTGACATTCAAATTTGATGCAAATAATGTCATGGAGTACGCTGAGTCTAAGACCATTTGAGTTTTTGCCCAAAGAGCTTTTAACAGGCGATATAGTCACAATCTTCTTTGAATACACAAATCATGACTGCAAATCAATCTCAGTAATTATGCTGTGCTAAAATATTTGAATATAATAAGACATAATCTCATGTAGATGGTGATAAAATAATTATCTTCATGAAACTCCAATAGTGTATTCATGCTATAATCTGGCTTTTGAGTCTTAATGTAGTGACCATCCAGTTCACTGTTAGAAAATCCTTTCTGAAAATTGATACCTCAACCACTTTTGAATAGATCCAGTGGTTGAGAGTACTTACTATATTTTAAGAACACTTAATTCACTAATTGGCATTTTCTATTTATTATGAGCAGGGATGCCTCCTGAAATTTTTTGCCTGTCCTTTGTATGATTTTAAACTCTGTAACAAATAGTGAGTCTGCTACCTCTTTCATGTCTCTTAATTGGACAAACTGAAAAAAATAAGATGATACTAAAGAAATAAATAACATCTTGCCACTTAAATTCAGCAAAATTACCATGCAGAACTGCAGAATGAGTGAGAATTATCTCACTTTTGTTCATATGAAAATTATTTTTGACTATTTCAAAACATTATAAAACTATGTCAAGGTTAAGGGAAAAAGTTGTGTTTAAATGTTTAACTTTTGCTTATGCTTACCTAGCTAAAAGCATAAAAAATTATGCCATGACAAAAATTTTCATAAAGTTTTGCTATCCTGCAATATATTCATATTTATTTTTTTCTTTTCAATGTGTTTCTCCATCCTATATTGTGAATAAAGATAATTTTTAGGGAGAAAATAGTATGTCATAAGACTATAAATAACCTAATAAAAAAGATCTTTCAGGAGTTTATTTGTTTAATTAAAGGTGTGGCAGATGTCATAAAGCCTTTCACAATTATTAGAATACAATAAGTGATATGCATAGTAACAGTCTGTAGATTTGGCCAACCGCAAACTAGAGGTAGACAGTGCAGAAGGAAAAAAATTACATTGATTTCCACATACCAAAACAGCTTATGTCAACACATTAATCCACTAATGCTCCATAAAGCACTCACTCAAGAGAATTGCATAGCAGTAGTCCAAGGAATATTGTCTTCCTAAAGATGACATATTTATACTGGAAAACACATATTTTTGACAGTTGATCAGTATTTGATTTTTAAAACTATTTTTGGTGGTAAAAACAATCATAGAAATTCTAATACATATCCTCCTTTATCTGAAAGTCTCCTGAAGGTAGTTTGCTTGAGTTTGTTCATTCTCTCTGATAAACCAGCAAAAATATGAATACTACCCCCAAAAGAAGTAGCAATGGAGGAGAACTTTACAATTAAAAAAAACCTCTTCATTACAACTCTATGCAATTCTGACAGAGTTAAACAAGACATGGGCTACCTACTGCCATACTGGGGCCATGGTGGACAAAATCAACAATGACAATAGTAATATTTTATTTTGCATAGAATGTTCCATCCATGTACCAGAAACAGAGAAACTATAGAATATAGAGTTACTACTTTGGAGACATAAACTTGTGGTATATCTAGCCTACTAGGAGTATCTGGGAGGCCTTATAATCCTGCTTTATACTTAAGGAAGTGGTTGCTGCTGCTCATTTTTCAGTGGAAGACTCCAGAAAGAGTCAGAGGCTCAGCTACTTTCTTGCAAAAAGCTACTGATTCTAAATGATGACATTAGGAACTGCATTTGATTCTACTCCATCCATTGAAGTAACACAACATTTATTTAGACATTGCAATATAGCAACAGACAAAAAAGAAAACAAGAAACATAAAAGTAAATTTTCCCTGTATATTTGCAATGAATTCAGCTGAAAATGTGTGTATGTATACATATACATCTGTATTATGTATGTATATGTGTATGCGTGTGTGTGTGTGTGTGTGTGTGTGTGTGTGTGTGTGTGTGGAGAGAAAGAATGTCAAAAGATGAGAAACTCAAGCTATCCAGTGAAGTTGCAGAAATGCAGCTCAAAAGAATGGTAATTGAACATTAAAGCAAAGCAGTTTGCAATAAGACATTTTATGAGCTATTTGGGTCTTATCTAAATTCTCATTTCCTGAAAGTTAGACCAGAGAAACGTTTAATGAACATTTTTATATCATGCAGAACTGGCATTTATTATCAAAGACTGTGTACAATGAAGTAAAGCCAGTCATTCATTAGGTAAGACACACACACACACACACACACATACATACATACCGGGGGTGCCGAAAAAAAAGTTTACACATTTTAAGAGATGTTATCTATGTATTGCATTTAATTTGCCATAATCAGAAGTGTCTGGATGCTGATGCTAACCACTTTGAGCATCTCTCGTAATTGCAGAAATCAAATGTGACCTGTATTCATCTTTTGATATAGGTATATATTGAGTATTATAATTTTAATAGTTCTTTTTCCTTTCTTAAAATGTGTACACATTTTTTGGCACCATATATTTTTTTTCTTTGCATTGTTTATAGTTGAATCAAGGCTGCATGTTCTTTTTCTCCTAACTGTACTTTGGAAGACCCATTAGTAACTGATAAGGTTGGCCTTGCCTTCAAAACTAGCTAATGACTTGCTAAGGGGAAAAATCACTAATATCCTATCCATTTTAAAATTTTTCTCTGTTAAGAGGAAGCTGATTGAAAATGTTCTTAATATTTCAAGGAAGAAGTGATTGTTCCTTAGCCTATGTATTGCACACTGAATCCCCTCTATTACAACATGGACCATATTTGTCACAATCATGTCTGCCCTCCTTATTAAATTAAGAGCTCCTTGGTGACTGAGGACACAAAAATAATATTTGTGGTGGATAAGCCCCTCTAAATGTCACATTCTCTACAAAAATTATTTTATCCTCACAGAAGCACTACAAGATAGATTTTATTATTTCCATTTAGTTAATGAGACAGACTCAAAAAGACTAAGTCACCCCCTCAAAATCATATAATAAATCAGTGGTCAATATTGGACATGAAGACAATTCTGCCGAAAGTCATCATCAGAAATATTTCAAACACCACCATAAAGCATGTGTGTTGATCTTAGTACTTCCAGGAACTGATCTGTGCTTAATTTACAATTAAGGTAATTTTGGTCAATATTCAGTAAATACCTAGTTAGTTCTTTCCAGATATCAAAAGGTAGAACACAGTACTTTCTATAGTGTTTCTGAAGTTGCTCACTTTCAGAGATGGGATATAATTAATGCATTACAGTAGGCACCCCTTATCTGAAGTTTTGCTTTCTGTGGCCTCAGTTACCCATGGTCAACTGGGATCCAAAAATATTAAATGTAAAATTTCAGAAGTAAACAATTTATAAGTTTTCGATTGTGTGCCTCTGCATACATGATGAAATCTCATGCTGCCCTGCTCCATCCCACCAGGGATGTGAAACATTCCTTTGTCCAACATCTCCATACTGTATATGCTACCCACTCATTAGTCATTGACATTGTCTGTTCCTGGCATCCAACTGTTGACATCATCATGGCTTGATGATTTCGGAACATCTGAATCAGATGATCCTCCTGATGTATCATCAGAATGTTAATTGTAGCCTAATGCTATATCAAAACGCCCACCTCACTTCATCTCATCATGTGGGCATTGTGCCATTCACATCATTACAAGATGAAGAGTGAGTACAGTATAAGAAGATATTTTAAGTGAGAGAGAGCACATTACATAACTTTTATAACACTATGTTGTTATCATTGTTCTATTTTATTATTAGTTATTGTTGCTAATCTCTCACTATGCTTAATTTATAAGCTAAACTTTATCATAGGTATGCATGTATAAGAAAAATCATATATATAGGGTTCTGCACTATCCATGCTTTCAGGCATCCACTGAGGATCTTGAAATGTATTCACTATGGATAAGAGGAGAGTACTGTAGTTATCTACTGCCGTGTGATGTAGTTCGGATGTTTGTCCTCCAAATCCCATGTTTAAATATGATCCAAAATGTTGAATGTGGATCCTGGTGGAGGTGACTTAATCATAGAGGTGGATCTCTCATGAATGGCTTGGTATCACTCTCACAATAATGAGTGAGTTCTCGCTCTCACAGAAGTTATTTAAAAGAGACTGGCATCTCCTTCTTTCTCTTGCTGTTGCTCTCACCACGTGACATAATGGCTTCCCTTACCTTCCACCATGAATACAAGCTTTCTGAGGCCTTATCAAAAGCCAAGCAGAAGCCAGTATCATGCAGAACCAAGAGCCAAACAAAACTCTTTTCTTTATAAATTATCCAGCCTCGAGTATTTTTAAAGCAATGCAAAATGGATTGATACAACATACAGCAAATTATTTCATGATGTGATGGTGACAAACAATCACATTTATTACTGCACAGCTTCTGTGGATAAGGAATTGTAGCATGGTTCCATTCAGCCCTCTGGCTCAGAGTTTCTCATGAGGCTGAAGTCAACTGAGATTTCAGGCATGTCAAGCCTAGATTGATCAGTCTCCAAGCTCACTCACTTCATGGACAGCTGCACTAAGGGCCTCCATTCTCTGTTGGCTCTTGGCCAGTTCCCTGTCATGTGGGCCTCTCCATAGGGGAGCTTACAGGTGAGAAGAAAGAGAAAGAGGAGAGACAACAAATTAGGGTATTTGTAACTTAATCTCAGAAGCGTCATTCTAACCCTTGGCATATGCCATTCCTTAGAAACAAGTTACTACTTCCAGCCTACACTTAAAAGAATGGAATTATGCAAGGCATGAAGGTGGGGGAGCAGGGAACATGGGGCATCATCTCAGAAGGCTGCCTACAAGGGCGAAAAAAAGAAAAGAAGGTTTGGAAAGGTTAATCTAGATTAGGACAATTACAATTCACCATATATGAAACAGCTAGGTGAATTTTTTCAGCGATAATAACTCCAACGGACACCAAAATTGGCAATATTAAAAGTTGCCTTCTAAGTAAAATCATATCAACAGCTTTAAATATCAGGCAAGCATATTCCTTGAAAGATATTTTAATTTTTTTGAAACATTTACTATAACCTCTTTAGACTCCTGGACATTATGCAAATTAAATGAGCACTATGTTTTGTTGGTTGTTACTCTTGAGATATCAAAAGTGTGAAAGTGCTAGGATTACATCCTGGCCTATAGATCTGAAAATTTTAAATATAAGTAAGAAAAAAGAAGTGTGAGTGTATAAATATAGAATATAATATGAGCAAGAGTCTAGTTTTATTTTTTAATAACATTTTAAAATGTAAACCTTATTTTCAACTGTGAAGTCACATTTCTTGAATGACACTATTGAACTGGAAAGTTTTAAAATATATCACACTGAAGTTTTCTGTAAGATCAGTCTGATTTTCAGTCATGTTACAAAGACAAAAGCCCCATTATCTTTCATCTTCTATACTTCTGAAACACTAATGTATGCATTCCTCTTTTATACATTATTAAATTTCATTTTAAGTGGAAAATGTCAATATTTTGCACAATAGTTTAAATGCTATTAATACTAATGTTGTCTTTCTCCTTTCTGGAGGGAAATCATTTCAAGTTCAATTTGAGTCTTCTTGACTTTTATTTCTTAGCTGTTTGGAAATTGTACTCTAGTGGCTTGGGTTATCCTAAAAGTAAGATAATGAAAACTAATTTATGACCTACCTGACATAAATTTAAGGATTTATTTGAATACACATCCCTAATATGTGTGGAATTCGTGACAATTAGAGCACAGGTCCAATGCAGAATTGTGAAAACTGGACTCAAGTCAAACACACTTTTGCAGTCTACTGGTCCACCCCTCTCAGCGATTCTCTTCCTATTTCTCCTTTTTTGTGAGGATTTCATCACCCCTGAAATGGATAGAAGGGTTTTTCACAGGAGTTACTTTGAACTTGTGGATGTTCACACTAAGAAAGCAGGCAAAAATGCAATAGAGTAAACGAATGAAAGCATAAACTTGGAGACTCTTTTTTAAAAAAATTATAGAAAGAAGATCAAGCCAGCTATTTAAAACTCTTATGAATTCCAGGAAGCAGTTGCTATGCCCCTCCTCTATGGTTCCTTAACACACAGCATATAGTAACATTTAATAGACTGCATTGAAACTATCTTTGTACATGTCTATATTCCCAACTGAATTCTTAAAGGAAGAGACTCTGCAT
Organism: Cephalopachus bancanus; assembly: GCA_027257055.1. Taxonomy (NCBI): domain Eukaryota; kingdom Metazoa; phylum Chordata; class Mammalia; order Primates; family Tarsiidae; genus Cephalopachus; species Cephalopachus bancanus. The sequence goes on along the minus strand of JAPVLO010000676.1, from coordinate 322,980 downwards.
TTTTCATCCCTAGCATGTAATACAACACCTGGCACCAACCAGATGCTCAAGCATCATAAAACAATCAGCAACAATAAAAAAATAGCATGCATAATGCCCAAAACAACTGGAGTGTATTTTGAACCTGCAATGTAGATATGTTCTAGTATTAGCATTAATACTAGCACCTTGACAAAATAAATAATTCAGCCCCTCTTGACAAGCATGTTGATAAAATTTTCCCAGTTTCAAAGCCAGAATATCAGTCTATTTGCCTCAAACTATGAGAATACATATAAAAATTATAAAGCTGAGTAATCCTCATCAAGATGCCACTTTGCTGAACAGATATTCAGCTGGGATCACTAATAAAGGCCTCACTGCAAGAGCAGTGACCAGTATAGCTAGATTCATAGAGAGGAGAAAGTTTGAAAGACAGTGTTGATTGACCATCACTTTATAGCCCTCCTGTGCTCAGAACTTTACTTTTCTTCACTACTTCTGCTTCCTTCTCTTGGTTATGTTTTCTTCTATGTTTTCACCACCAGGCAAGGCTCTCCCCTTTCGCTGAAGGTTTCCAAAATGTTGGTAAGAAATGGGTATGTAAGAAACCACCTAGATCTGGTCTCTCCCTAGAGGACTGTGCATGATGGAGTTTTCCTCAGAACGGAATGTGGTTGTCGCAGACACCTGAGGCTTTGCAAAATAATTATTTTGTTTGAACTGTTGTGCTTTTAGCCAAAAGATTTTCGGGCAAGTTGTGGTTATTTGGACAAACCATGGTTTTATAGCCTACTATGCAGCAATCACCAGAATAATGCTGAGATCACCCCCAAACCCAGTCACTGATGACAGAAAACATTGGAAGGCTCATGGTTCTGCAGGATAGCTGGTGCCATCTGCTTCAAGCTGCAGTTGGTGTCCATTTAAGTTTCATGTGTCACCCCATTCTGTTTTTTATTAATGGCTCTGTGGGGTATGCTCACCTGATGGAAGATCACAGGAATTCGGGTGTGGGAGGGAAAACATAAGACTTCGACCTCGGGTTGGACCACTGTTACATCACTCACTTCCCACTGGCCAATCCAAATTCCCTCACCAAGCCCTGTCTCAGCATAGCAGGAAGAAAGTGTAGCTACCTGTCCCAGCAGATAATATTGCAAAGCTCTCATTCTGCATAAGATATAAAATTATTGTACCTGGAAGTCTGGAGAGATAGAGGACAATGATTTGATCTTCCTATCATGGTAACTTTGCTTTGTTCTCCATAATCCTCTAAAAGTTAGGAGATATGTTTATTCATAGTTTTATTCTCCTCATATGTATTAAGGGGAAAGAAAAAAAGGAATGAAAAAACAAAGGAGGGAAGGAAGGAAGTGAGGGATGGAGGGAGGGAGGGAGGGGTGGATGGAGGGAGGGAGGGAGGAAGAGAAAGAAAGACTTGAGTTAAACTAAATTGCATAGGGGGAAATCAAAATATTGTTCTCTAACTTTATAGAGATCATTGTTTGCTACAAATACGATAATTATAATTGCTTGCATACATGTGTATCCAGTGTGTTTAATCACAACCATTTTGGTAACAAAAAATGTAACATTACTATGACTACCCAGCATTTGAAGACCAAGAGAATTGGTTTTGTTTCAGATTGACTATACCACAAACTGAATAGAGAGCAGTTCAGTTGAATATGCAAATATTTTAAATATTTGGACATCATAGCCTCATGAAACCAGAAAGTAAAGCTAATTATTTTGAGTAGTTTTCATAAAATCAAGGAAATTAAATGAATGGATTTGTTTCAGGACACATTTTGACACTCAAGTAAACTCAACCTCTGAAATCATTTTTGATTAAGAACTCCTGAAAAACCTCATCTATACCAGATGACTAGATAATCCAGAGAGAGACTTTGAAGTTTAAAATAGAAATGCTCTTGTTACTCTTCTAAATACCATTTGAGGAAAAGCAGATAGTATAATGTGGGTTTCATCGTACCTATTTCCTTTCAATGAATTTAATCTCTGATACCAATTCATGCATTACAGGACTTATGATCTATGTGAGCAGATCATGTGGAGGAGGTAGAGGGATAATTTATGCACCCTCCATTAAACTGACATTGGCATATTACAGCAGGAACCCTAAACTCTTATTTAAGAACTTTAAAAAGGATTACATACCAGGAATCCACCAATTTCCATCAATTTGAATGCTACAGAGATATGAGTCACTGAGGCTGTCCAATCTCAGCTGCATCTACTGAAATAACTACAGACTGTAATTCAGTAATACATATTCTCTTTACTTGCTTTATTTTGGTTGTATTTTTTTTCTTCAGATCAGCAAATGCATGTAGATCCAGACTAAGTCATACCACCTATCATGGCATATGTATAATTTTTCACGTTTTTTTCCCTGCAAAATAGAAATTGTTCAGGTATGGATTTGAATTTTCTCAACTTGCATTTTTGTTATTGTTGTTGAAGAATATACTGACCTGAGATCACATTAGCTTCTAGCCAGATCTAAACAAGACTCAACTTGGAAGTGAGGATCCCTAACATCCGTCACTATTGCTTTGAATAACATTATCTGAGAGAAATGAGGGCTGAGGTGACCCCATTTGCAACTGTAGACTGGGCTTTTTTTGCTCATAGCACGCCAAGCTGGTTGTCATGTCACTTTATTCAAGAAAATAGATTGCAACCTAACAGGGGATACAGATTTTAAGTTCTGTAATATATGCAATGCTCACCAAAGACTGTTATGAAAACATTCCAGATCATACCTTCCATTCTGGTTAAATGAAGTAACAGAATTTTCTGCCTGTAGATATTAGGATAGCAAGAAAGAACAATGTGTTTTGTTTTCAAATATGAAAGAGCAATTTTGGGGCTCAGAAAACAATATTCCAAATGGAAGGACTCAACAGAAGCCTCAGAAGCAAAAGTTTCTCTCTGACCTTTTCCTGCCCTCTGTCTCTAGGTCCCATTCTTCCCCAAGGCTAGCCATAAAAACTAGAATCCCTCTTCCCCAAGGCAGGTCATAGAAATCAGAACCCCTTTTCCTCAAAGCTAAGCACAAAACCTACAAGTAATCTATGTAAAAACTGGCCATAAAAAAATTATTTGACCTACCTTGCTTGACTGTAGTTCATAATACCCCCATTCTAGAGAGGGTCCTATCCCACACCCAGAAGGAAGGAATGATGTGCAGAAAGGATAAGAAACTAGACAGACAGGCATTGCTGGGGTTCCCCACTCAGTCTGTTAACATTAGGTCATACCCTTTTTGTCCTCCTATTGGACAAAGCGGTCTATAATTTGTAGGACCAAAGCATAAAAATGGGCAGTTTCTAAAAAGCTTCTGCACAGCAAAAGAAATAATCAACAGACTGAACAGAAACCATACTGAATGGGAGAAAATATTTGCAAATTATGACTCAAAGGGCTAATATCCAGAAACTGCAACAAAACTCAAACAATGCAACATGAAAAACAAATTTAAAAAATCAAAAAGTGGGCAAAGGACATGAATGACAATTATCCAAGGAAGACACATAAGTAGTCAACAAACATATGAAAAAATGCTCAACATCACTAATCATCAGAGAAATGCAAATTAAAACCACAATGAGATCTCATCTCACACCAATCAGAATGACTACTACTGGAAAGTCAATGAGAGCATCAGATGTTGGCACAATTGTGGAGAAAAGGGAACACTCATTCACTGTTGGTCGGATTGTAAACTAGTTCAACTGTTATGAAAAACAGGATGAATATTTCTCAAAGAACTAGAAATTGAATTACCATTTGACTCAACAATCCCACAACTAGGCATTTACCCAAAAGAAGAGAAATCAATATACTAAAAAAGATGTCTGTACTCATATGTTCATTGCAGCACTGTTCACAATAATAAAATCATGGAATCAACCAAAGCGTCCACCAACAATTGACTGGATAAAGAAAATGTGGTGCATATACACCATGGAATACTACACAGCCATAAAAAAGACTAAAATCATGTCTTTTGCAACAGCAGGGACGGAGCCAGAGATCATCATCCTAAATGAACTGACTCAGAAACAGAAAGCCAAACACTGTATGTTCTCACTCATATGCAGGAGATAAATGATCACAAAGATGGAAATTATAGACAGTAAGAACACCAATAAGGAGAGTGGGAGGGTTAGGGCTCAAAAATTACCTGAGTACAATGTTCACTATCTGGGGAATGGGCCACCTGAATCCCAATACCCACCACTACATAATATGTCCATGTAATGAACATGCATATGTACTCCCTGAATTTAAAATAAAAATGGAAAAAGAATGCACAGTTTCCCCTGGATCTCTGAGTCTTCATTCTGAAGGCTCCTATGTCACATAAAACTATGATCAAATAAATATGCATGCCTTTTCTCCTATTAATCAATCTGCCTCCTGTCAGTGATTTTTCAGCTAATCTTTAGGGAACCAAGGGTGAGAAAGTAAGCAAGTGAGACAGAGTATGTTACAGTTCATGTATCTCAGGAGCAAATATTGAGACAAATATCTTAATGTGATCACTTTTAGGAGGGATGTGATCCTAGAAAACATCAGTGGAAGACAACAGAAGTAAGACAAAGGAAAAAGTTAGCAAAAGTGTGCTATACAACAAGTTACCGCTGTGGACAATTGGAGCTTAATTCTACTGAATGTCTCTGAGAGCCAGAGCAGAATCCACACCTCAGAGTTTTCACTACCAAGAGGAGAGGGAGCTGGAGCTTCTAGCCATCTACTCCCCTCAAACATTAGTGGTGGCCAATATAGGAGGTATTAACTTCCTGGCATTTCTGGCATGCCATGTGCTTTGACAGCCAGAAAAGGCCATACAGCAAAAAGACACAGTTCCTTGAAATTAGAAGACAGGAACATGGACCAGAGCAGTATCCATGAAAATTGCAAGGACCAAGGAAGTATAGGCAGGATAACTCTATCTATATCTGCATCTATATCTATTAGGGGGGACCCTACATTTTATTTATTTATTTATTCAAAAATTATAAAATAAGTGTATCTATTTGTATATTGTTTAAACTTCAAACACCTTCAAAGTACTCTCCATTTGATGCAGTATACCTACCAAGATGTTTTTTCCACTGCTCAACACAGTTTTTTAACTTGTCCATTTTGATGTCTTTTAGTGCTTCTGCCAGTTTTTGTTTCACCTCTTCCATATTGTCAAAATGTTTCCCTCTGAGGGCTTTATTCATCCGGAGAAACAAAAAGAAAATCGCTTGGGGCAAAATCTGGTGAATAGGGATGGTGGGGCAATGGGGACATGCCGTTTCTAGTCAAAAACTGCTGAACACTCAGCGCAGTTTGGGCAGGTGCACTTGTAAATCAGCCATCATGAACCAGGCAAATGCCTTGAAAGACTCCAAAAAAATTAGCTGAAGCCAAACTCAACTTCTTACAACAACATTATCTGGTACACTGATGCCGGTGGGTTCCTAGAACACTTTTGTCCTCCAAAATAATTCCCTTTTGTGAGTCCTCCTTTGTTTCTGCCTATATCTAATTATATCTCTATGAATTTGTATCTATAGATACATACATTTATGCAAATATTTATACACATACTGATTTTGACCTGGCCAAAACAAATTCTGTAAAATCTAAAATGCCCAGATTTTGCAAAACATTTTCATAAACAAAGGAAGCTAGATATCAACAGTATAAAATGACCTTTAAAAATCTAGTCATTCATAAATTGATTCATTTGTAAATTGAAGAAAATAGTTGCATTAAACAACATCCATATAAAAAAAAGAATGTTATAACAGATAGAATATGAAAGAATGATTTAAGTCAATTGTCTATCAAGTAATGAAAAGGTTTATTCTGTATGCCAAACCCTGCATTATTACAATGAAAAAGACCAAATATAAATGAAATACAGTCAATATAAGAAACTAGAAAAAATATAATTAAAACAGTAAAATAAAAGAATAAAGATAAAAGTGGAAATTACTAAACTAGTATAAATAGTAGCAATCCAAAATATATTCGAACATCATTTCTTTGGAATTAACTATAAAACAGAAAAACTACTGGCATTTTAGATTAAGAAAACAATAAGAAGACACAAAAAATGAATGATACTGTGTACTTTAAAAAGTAATATAACTACAGATTTAAGAGATTAAAAGAATTATAAGAGCATATTTCGTGTGCTTCTATGGAAATAAATATAAAAATTCTGAAAATAATGGTTGATTTCCTGCAAAAATATTCACTTGTCTCCCAAAGAGGCAGAAAACTGAATCTACAAATAATCAAGGAAGATGTTGAAAAGGTAATTAAAGAGATGCCAGGTTAAAAAATAATATACACCAGGCCCAGATGGTTTCACAGTTGAGTTCTACTTGAGTTTTAAAGTACAAATCATTTGATGTAACGTTAATTCTTCTAGGTTAAAGAAAAAGCTGGAAAATTGCCCAATTTCATGATGTTAATACAACTTTAACACTAAAATTTGCTAAAGTGAGTAAAAATAGCTGAAAAGTTATAGGATACTTATATATGGTTATTATGCATGACTAGATACAAACATTCTAAATAATTAGTCAGTAGAGTCTGAACTAGTCAAAAGAATGACCAATTTTTTAATATTAAGTGAAACCATGAAAGAATGATTTAAGATCATTTATTCTTTTAAGATGGTGGAGAAAACCATCTGTTTATATTCATGGTAGATGATGATGGAAAGGCATTTGGTAAATCCAACAGCTATTCCTAAAACACATCTAGGTAAGATAGGACTAGAAGAAAATGACTTCATCGAGAAAAACACTCCTTATCAGCAAATATCGATTAAAAAAAAAAAAAAAACAGGTGTGAGCACTATTACCACTCTTATTCAAATGGCTATGGAGATTCTTGCTAAACCAGAAAGACAAAGCAACGTTTAAAATTCTTAGATATATATTTTTAAGTTACAACAATGTTTAGCATGAAGATGCTAACACTATATATCTAGAAAATTGGGGGAAAAAACTATTAAAAGCAATTAAGAATTAGTGAGATAAACTAGTAAGACTAATGATACAAGCCATACACTTCAAAATGTTCTTATGTCAGCAATATCCATTACTTTTTTTGTTTGTTTGCTTGTTTGTTTTGAGTTGTGGTCTCACTCTGTGGCCCAGGCTGGAGTACAGCGGCACACTCACAGTCACCAAAGTCTCAACTTTCTGGGCTCAGGCGATTCTTCTACCTCAGCCTTTCGAGTAGCTGGAACTACAGGCACGTGCCACCATGCCCGGCTAATTTTTTTATTTATTGTAGATACAAGGTCTCACCAAGGTGCCCAGGCTTTTCTCAAACCTCTAGGCTCAGGTAATCCTCTCTTCTCAGCCTCTCTTTAAAAGTGCTGGGATTACAGGTGTGAGCCACCACACCTGGTTCAGTAAGATATTTTATTTAAATTGGATTATATTTGGATTCATAACAGCAGCCAAAACTACAGAATGATTAATACATATAAATTTGAATATATATATATATATATTATATATACATCTAGTGTTTTTTTTGTTTGTTTCTCAGCCCTAGCCTATGTATGCGTAAATGTGTGTGTGTATGTGTGTGAATACATATCTCCAGGAACTTTATATTCATATTGAAGGACAAAGCCACATCCTCAATAAACAAAGAAATATAAAGCATTTCTGGTTGGTAGTATGAAAAAACGGTGCTTCAGAATCAATATGAATTTAATATAATTCCAAGAAGCATCCCTTTTTAAAAAGAATGGAAAGAATGTAATGAAAGAGATCAGCAAGAATGCTTTCTCCCACCTCCTAGGTCAATGTTAACGTAGCCAGAAATGAAAGAATGCTTTGGCTCCTGTGCCTGTTGAATAAAATGTAACCATGTCTTACTTTCTTTGTTTCCACATCTAAGGGGCCATATGACCATGGCAGAGAAGCAAGAGCATCTAGAGAACATGCAGGTTGTCTACTTTCCCCAAAATTAGCTCGCCAGGACTCAAACATTTTTATTTTAAAAGATTCTGAGAAATTAATAGATATGCATGGAATGGTGAGAAAACTAAAGCAACTAACCACATAATTCAAAGAGAGTAAACTTATTAACGTCTAAAGGACATTGTTATGATGGTCTCGCTGTTGTTGCTGCTTTTATATACTACTGTTTCATATCCATAGTTGCACCATTAATGAGCAGGCAGATTCCTATTTTTCTTTTCCAGTTGATAAAGCAGAAAGTTGTACCCATAACTGATGACGGAATTCGCCCTTGAAACTCCAGACATCATTCCATGGGGTTATGTTGAGATTAGTAGTCTGAGACTCTTTTTCACTGTCTTTCCTTAATCCCGATGAAAATTTGCACTTGGGGTTAGGGAGGAGGTTAGTGCTGATTCAGAAACTGTAATTTATGTTTTGTTTATATTCATCTTTGTTGACATGATTATTCATTTTTTTAGGGAAAGATGTATTGCATCTGCTAATTATTTAGCATTGACTATGCGATGGTGTGATTAGGAAACATTGTTAAGTATTTCTCTCCAGAATTGCAAACTCTATACTTCTCACTTTAAACTGCAGTTTCTTTCAATTCTTAGCATTATGATGCATCCCAAGGAGATGAAAAATACTCCCTTTTATACTGAAATAACTTTAGATTAAATCCTTGATTTATGAAATTTTTTACATAACAAAATGTATTTCTTATAATATTATTCTGGATTTTGTATATCAGCCAAGTCAAATGTTTTCAGACTATTATTGCACATATAACAAACACACAAACACCAATATATAATGTTTTGATCAATTATTTTGATAACTTTAATTTGAACCATTATGAAATGAATGCATAATTTTTTTTTTTTTTTTTTTTTTTTTTTTTTTTTTTTTTTTTTTTTGAGTTGGAGTCTCACTCGGTCGCCCAGACTGGAGTGCAGTGGCCGCTCCCGGCCACCGCAGCCTCGCCTGCTGGGCTCCGGCGATCCTTCCGCCTCAGCCTTCCCAGTAGCAGGAATTACAGGCATGCGCCACCATGCCCGGCTGATTTTTTGATTTATTGTAGAGATGAGGTCTCGCTGCCCAGGCGGGTCTCGAACCCGCGGGCTCAGGCAATCCACTCACTTCAGCCTCCCAAAGGCACGGGATTACAGGCTGAGCCACCGAGCCCGGCTGAATGCATAATTTTTAATTACTAGTTTTTAGTAGCCAGACAATAATTCCTTGTCCCTGAAATATTCTCTAGACATGATGTAACCCTAAGCAGCCCAGTTGGATACGATACCTTTTCCATGGCTGCAGAGAACTTCCCAATACTTCATTGCTTCACATGAAGATTAGATTTATATTAATAAAAAAGATCAGCCGGGCTCGGTGGCTCAGCCTGTAATCCCGCGCCTTTGGGAGGTTGAGGTGAGTGGATTGCCTGAGCCCGCAGGTTCGAGACCCGCCTGGGCGGCGAGACCTCATATCTACAATAAATCAAAAAATCAGCTGGGCATGGTAGCACATGCCTGTAATTCCAGCTACTTGGAAGGCTGAGGTGGAAGGATCGCCGGATCCCAGCAGGTCGAGGCTGCGGTGGCCGGGAGCAGCCACTGCACTCCAGTCTGGGCGACAGAGTGAGACTCCAACTCAAAAAAAAAAAAGATCATGATTCTATTCCAAACATTCAGATACAAGCATGAAGCACTTGCTGAAAATACATTTTTAAGAAACAGATTTTTGGTCAGGCATGGTGGCTCAAGACTGTAATCCCAGCATTTTGGGAGGCTGAGGTGGGAGGATTGCTTGAACCCAGGAGTCTGAGACCAGCCTTGGCAACATAACGAGACCTTGTCTCTACAAAGAATCAGTCAGTCTTGGTGGCTCATGCCTGTAGTCCCAGATACTCAGGAGGCTGAGACAGAAAGATCACTTGAGCCCAGGAGATTGAGTCTGCAGTGAGACATGATTGTGCCAATGCAATGCGCTCCAGTCCAGGTGACAGAGTGAGACCTCTACTCAAATATTAAATTAAATTAAATAAGTACAGTGTTTTATAAAGATGCACAGACAAAATCAAAAAGACTGCTAGAAATTCAACAAAGTAAATACTGGTTCTCTGACAGATTTCAAAAGGCATCTACTGAGAGATGAGTGGAAGTTTTATTACTATTCAACAGTCTCATTAACAACAGTGACTGCTTAGTAAGGAAAGTAAGGAGATTCTAACTTCCTTCTTTCCCATTGTTGTTTCTCTAGCTATTAATTAAAATATCTTAGAAATTTTAGCATTTTTTATAACAACATAATATTTGTTTTTTCTAAAGTCTGCTCCACACAATTTCATGTCTTTTATGGCATATATCATTCTACTTTGACATAAGTAATTAGCTTGATATGAAATTAGTTTGATATGAAAAAGAATACAAGTGTAAATTTTAAAATGTGCTAATAAACCAACATTTTATTTTATTTTATTTTATTGAGTTGGAGTCTCACTCTGTTGCCCAGGCTAGAGTGCAGTGGCACGCTTACAGCCACCACAGCCTCGACCTGCTGGGCTCAGGCAATCCTTCTACCTCAGCCTTCCAAGTAGTCAGAACTGCAGGTCCACACTACCATGCCCAACTAATTTTTTGATTCATTGGAGAGACGAGCTCTTGCCAAGTTGCCCAGGCTAGTCTCGAACCCCTGGACTCAGGTAATCCTCTGAGTCAGCGCCCAGCCATAAACCAACATTTTAAATGCCTTTATTTTGTATAAAACCCTAGGTGAACAAATTGTTTCAGATAAATAATCTATATATTTGCACAAAGAATCACATTTATAATTCCATTTCTTAAAAAAGTAAGCATGACCGCACTTAGAAAATACATCTATACTTTGTATGCAGCAGATGTAGTAATAAATCTTCATTTGACTAAATATTGCCTCATGCTGCTGTCTGGGGTGGGAACAGACATGTTCTTAGAGTCTAAGAATGCTTCCTTGATACCAGCTAGTTTCTGTTGACATCTAGGGTGTATTAATGTCAAATTTGGTAAATAACAGCAGGATACTTTATAAGGCTATATTTCCCAGGAGCTTATATGATAATAAGTTTTATATTCTGAAGATGAAAAACAAATCTGTCCTAAAAGTTATCCCTGCCAAAATCAGGTTAGGTAGACCCTGAGGAAGATGACTTTCTTTACTAATTTGTGGTCAAAGTTTGCCTTTATCAGCTCTGTTCCACTCATTTATTTGATTAATCAGTGACTTAAGGTTGATCAGGGAGTTCAAGATAAGCTGAAATGTATCAAAGTCATTAGGCAAGTCAGCAAACCTCAAGGACCTGCCACCCACAGAGTACCTGGACAGTTAGTTGTCCTTTTATTTTGGTGTTGTAAACAGTCCTCTGGTGGCACTTAAATAAAATCAGTTGGACTGAGGAAGTCCTCTTAATCTAGAACCATTGAAATAAGCAGAATGTCTTCCAAGGAAGGATTTCCTATCCATCTCAGATGATAACACTATGGCCATGCAACCTGGTGAGAATTGTCTGCCCTTCCCCTTGTGATCACTGTGCCAGCTAATGCTGCTCTACTGACTACAAAGCTCTATAAAGGTTGTATGTAAGAATACAGAAGCTCCCAGGAATTGAGAGGTGGGTCCTAAATGTGGGCTCCTCCTCTGGGCGGTAATGATGTAGTTAGAAATTTCAATAAACTTCAGGAGGACAGAGCCAGTGTTCAGCAATCTCCTTCCACAAAAACTGATAAAGAGATTTTTGTTGTTACTGTTGTTTTTGCTTTTTTATGCTACGAATTCACTTTACACACAGTTTCGGTCTCTGTGTTTTGTTGGATAGCTCTTGTCTGTATCTATGGTTGTTTCAAAAATAAAAGAGAACATATTTAAGTAATAAGGCACTTACAAAGAAAAACTAACTAGAATTTATTTCTACTCAATAAAAAATTTTCAAGCCGGGCTCGGTGGCTCAGCCTGTAATCCCCCAACTTTGGGAGGCTGAGGTGAGTGGATTGCCTGGGTCTGCGGGTTCGAGACCCACCTGGGCAGCGAGACCTCATCTCTACAATAAATTAAAAAATCAGCCGGGTGTGGTAGCGCATGCCTGTAATTCCGGCTACTCGGAAGGCTGAGGCGGAAGGATCACTGGAGCCCAGCAGATCGAGCTGCAGTGACCGGGAGCAGCCACTGCACTCCAGTCTGGGCAAGAGTGAGACTCCAACTCAAAAAAAAAAAAAAAAAAAAATTTCACATGCAACAACCATGTCCAAAGAAGTTATAAATCTGCCTTTGGTTTTACAATAATAAATGAAAAATGTTGAGTTCTTTATCCAAACAAGGAATCTAGATTGTTTATTGTTGTGTCAAACAGTGAATGCAAAAGATAACTTGATGAAATATACAGATAACAATTAAAAATATATCATCAATAGAGAAAGCGTAAATATTTCCCAAAACAAATATTTTTCCCCTATTTCCATCTGATGTTGTTCAAAACAATCCACTGGCAAATTCAGGTTTTTGTTTGTAAAGACTACTTCTGCATACATAGCTGATACTAACTGAACAATTAAAAAATGGGAAGAAAGAAATCAATTATTTCATTCAAAGTAAGTTCTCATTATGTTCCCCTGTGGTGTGTCTCTCTTGATCTTTAACTGAACCTCAAAAACTTTCCTGTGTCCCCCTTCAAATGAGCATGATTTTTGTTCTCTGTCTTTTCTCTTCCTCTGAATTTCCTGGGCCACAATAAGAATCAGAATCTTCTCAAGTGATGCTTAACACACATGGCACTGATTCCACTCAGAAGGGTTCGTGGAATCTTTAGGAGGAGAGGGCAGTGGTCTTTCTTTTTCTTAATTTTTTATTAGTTCCTCTTCAGTAATCACTAAGAAGTATTTATCTTTAACAGGCATTCCATAATAATGAAAGATCAAAGCTTTAAAAAAAAGAGAGAGATAAAGATGAGTGAGGAAAGTTTTTTGAACATGACAATACTTTTTGCTGCCACATTGTATGTTTAAATATTAGATCCAGAAGACACTTAGACAACAACCAGGACCAACTTCATCACTAGCCAGGTTCCGTTCCCTGGGGCACATCTGGTGGCTGCCATCTTGAAGGTTGGAACGTCCTGTCTGGATTATGTAAGTATTCAAGCAAAATTATTTTATCTCCTCATGAATCATTGATTCATTCAACATTTATTTATTCATTTATTTATGAAACAGACATTACTGAAATGCTTACTTCCTTGGATAAATGACTGGATTATCTAACAAAAATATAGACTGGCCTAGATAACACTCAGGTCTCTATACTGAAGCCTATCTACTCTGTAGAAATGGAAATACTACTGAGAGAAATGTCCCTTTTTGGTGCCTCAAGAAGTGCTCTCCTCCCACAGGCCTCACCCTAACACAAAGTAAGCTGCCAAATGTTAAAATGTTTATATCTCCCCAGAAGTAATTCCATAGGCAGTCTTAATAATGGCTGTATTCTAGTAAGTGTTGCCTCATCTGATGGTCATCAGTATAGAATGAGGCTTATAAGACAATGAATTGAATGTAAGAAGAAACCACAAGAACTTCCATTTATATATATTTCTACCTAAATAATTAGGGGACTGATTAAGACATTGATTTGAGAGTTGAGTGTGAGAGCATGCTCTTTAAATCCCAGTCACTCAGAAAACTGAGGCAGGAGGATCATTTGAGTCTAGGAGTTTGATGCTAGCCTGGGCAACACAGTAAGACCTTGTTTCTTTTTAAAAAAAAAAAAATCAGGTGGGGGGAGGAAGACATATTGATTTGTGATTGTCGGCTCCATGTTGACTCCTAGCTTGGTACCATAACATTTGAGATTTGTAATGTCCCTGGTAGAGCAAGGAGTTTGTGCACCATAAAAAATTCCCAGAGCAGGGCTTTTAATTAAGTCGCAACTTTCAGTGTCATGTGACATATGCACAGTTAAATGGGTGTTTTAAATTATTTTTTCATCTAAGTTTAAATAATCTAGCCCCCCACCCCAAAAATATAGATATGTAGCTTAATATTTTTCTGGAAAAAAGATGAATTAAGAATATTTGCTCATGCCACAAGTTCAAGAGAGAAAGATAATAGAACAGTAGACTCCTTTATTTAATCCTAGTAGAAGATTTTCACCAACCAGAGTGTGAGAGGAACACAACACCCCTCTAATAAAATGAACCAAGCTGTCACCTGCCCAATCTGAAGTTATCAAAAGCATTATCTGAAATGTGAGTTTACATATATGATTGTTTACTATGAACCTCCCCTGAGTAAATATTATGCCTTGAGATAATGTCATATTGTACTATTAAATCATCATAATTAACAAGATAATGAGAAATCAGTCATCCTGGACATTATTGAAGCTAATATATTTGTAATTTTAAAAAGTGGATATGCTCCATTTAGAAAGAAAAATATATGAAATAATAATTTCACATTATAATTTTATCATAACCTCATCCCTTTCCTACTTCTGTGTTGATTGTGCAATAATTTGTGAGTACAATAATGCATGCATATAATTTGTAAAGTAAGAAATACCAACAAATTGAGGATGAATGCTTTCAAAATTTCTGTTAATAGGAGTAAATGGACAAAAAGTTTGGAGTCTATGGATCTGCTTGCTAGGAAAGGAGGGAGGTGCCAAACTCCCCTGGTGTATTAGGCAACATAGCACTCTGTTAGTCCCTCTCTGTGAATCTACCATAGGTTGCTTCAACAGAGCTCTTTTGGAGTTTTTCATAAAGTGATATAGAAGCCAAGAAATTCCACAGATAAAACAAAACAATGATTAATATCCTGAGCTAAAGTTTTCCAAAATTACTGAAAGAATTCCCTCTAATAATGCCATAACTATTTCAAACACCAGGAATGTTCCATATTCAACAGGGAAACTAATCTGAGCATGAAGTTGCATCCACTTGCTATAAAATTACACTTTAAGTACTTAAGAAATTTAACCCACATCTAGCCTGCCTCATGTGAAACTGAGAAAAGGATGAAGAAATGGTTAAAAAGACAGCCCTTATTGTTTAGGTATTTCATTAACTTATTCAACCTAAAAAGCACAGGAGCTCACTTTGTCCAAATTTAGATCTCTCCCTCTACTCCCACTGCAAGAATGCCCAATCCCATTACAGCATGCACACTCTACTCCCCACAGAGCCAACTAAATTTGATCTTCCAATCCCTTCCAGTCCCTGGGAATTAGAATGTATTCCTTCTTGATGCAAAAAGCAATGGCCACAATTTTTTGTGTGTGGTCATTTTTTTGCTATTAGACCTAAATAATAAAAGACAAAAGACTCTCTCCATAGTCTCACTATCCCTTATTATAAATAAGAATCTTTGGAAAACTTCAAGAGAATAGTTGCTTTAGGGTTAGAAATTGAAACTAGATGAAGAACTATGAGGCTTCAGTTCTGTTCCGCATCGGACCCGTGAGGACAAATGGGCCAAGGCTCCCAGTGAAGAAGTGGTCAGTTTGGTTTTCTAACTATGGAAGCCCTCAAAACAAAGATGACGTCCAAAGGTTATACTGCTTTGAACTCCTTGGCTCGGGAGCTCAGAAAATTATATTTCCAAAGTTCTCCAGCCTTCACGAATCATGGGCCAGCCAATCGCCTAAATACAATTTACAAGGATGCAGTACACAGAATTGTAAACAACAGGCCATAATCAAACTTTTGGTGAGCTATCATTTGAAAATGTAAAATAATCACTTGTACTAATAATTCAACAACTCAATCTTAATATTTAATGTACTAGTTTTTATTTGCAAATTAAAGCAAAATTACCATGACTGGTTAATAAATATGTGATTCTCATCATTAAATAAACTTGGATTATTTTGTTGATTAACAAATGTGGAGATACCATTACCCACACTTCATACAGTATTTTTTTTTTACTCTTTTTTTATTAATCAATATTTTTTATTATGGTTTCGTGGGGTACAGTTAAAGGTTAGGTGTACAATTACGTTTCATTCAGGCACCCTGTTGATAAGAGGTGTTTCCCCATCCCCAGACAGATATTTGCTACTGTTAATCCCATCCCCCCCATAGTTTCCCAGTACCATCACTCATTTTCTTATAGTATTACATTGGGTGTTCAAGGTCCATTATATGAGTGCATACAGTATTTTTAATTGACCATCTAATTGTAAGAACATATGAAGAAAGTATATTGTGTCTAAAACTATAGTTTATCCCTAACAAAAACATGCACAAGACAATGAAAGACAAAATTCTGCAAGATGTTTTCAGGGTTTTATTAAAACATGCACACACACACAAAACAGCAAAAACAGCTTTTCTGTGACTTCCATTTCAAATTGTTTTTATTGTTTGGTTTGCTTTGGTTTTGCACTATTTGGGATTTCTGAAAGGTATGCTTATCTTTTGTAAAACCAAAGAAGAGCTATGTTTATAGGTGGAATATAAAAGTAGGTCAAGAATATGTCTACAACAGGTAGCATGTTTAAATGAGGAACACTTTTCTGTCCTGGAGGAGGACCTAAACTTTAGATTGACAATTGCCAACTTTGATACTTACACCAGAAAGTGACTTGGCTTCAAGTTCAAGAGCACACTCTGAAATCAACACAAAGCTTTGTCACTTGCTGGCTGGAGGAGCCTGGGCAAGTACTTAACCTCTCTGTGTATGTCTCCTATCTGTAAATGAGAATGATACAAAGACCTACCACATATGGTGTTATGAGGATTAACTGATGATCCATTTAAAGAAAGCTCATTAGAACAAAGTTTGACACACTAGAAACCACAAGGAATAGTAACTGTTGTTTTGGTTAGTATTACTCTCATTAATATAACGATCCTGTAAGATATCTAAAAGAACAACTCATGCACACACAAGTACTATTAATTTGAATGTGTAGTTAGAAGGAAGACATTTCCCCCAAGCAACTTTGGGAAATGAGACACAAGCATGAGTTATTTGCCACCTGGACTTTTTTCTTCTTTGTAGGAAGAATCAGTATGAGTTAAAGAAAACTAGCCATTACTGATATTATAGTAATAATGACCTTCACACTAGTGAAGAAAAGTTACAGCTGATATCAGTGTTAACCTACTTATTAAAAAAAAGAAAAGAGCTAGATCCCTCCCATGACTTTTGTTAGATGACTTTAAAAGACAGAGGTATTAAAAACTATAATAGACAAATGTTTGAAAAGGGTCTATTTGTATGTTTTTGAAGTGAAGTCATTGTTACTATGCAAGGCACAAACTGAGAGATAGTAAAGGAAAATATTAACTGGCTCATCTCCATGAAAATTGACAAGTTTCCTGACATCAGACATTATAAACAAAGTTTCAAGTCAAGCAACAGAATGGAACAAACTGTATTTAACTTAGACAAACAATCAATGTTCAGAATCATAAACAGCTCCTTTATTTCTATATAAAAAATTATCTTAAAAGAAAATAAAAGTTAGCAAATGACATGCGTGAGCAATTAACCGATGGAGACTGGCCAAAGAGCTAACCAAAAATCACTGGCTCTCTCCAGTAAGAGGGAAAATTAAGATGAAAACAGTACTAAGGTAGAATTTTTAACGAACAGGTTGCCAATATTTTTAAAACCTTGCAATAGGCAGTATTGAGAAGGAGGCTAGGAAATTGGCAGTCACAGAAAATTAGGGTATAACTGTACTAACTTCTGAAAATAAATTACACATAGTCTAGAATATGTTTTAAATAGCAATTCTAAAAATTCTTGCATATGTACACACATATATGTACAAGGATATGTGGGGGGGTATAGAAAGCTAAATGGATTCATTAAGACATAGAGATATATAGGCAAATTAGGGGGGAAGCTTGCTATTGTACACACAGATATATGTACAAGGAGGTATTTACGGACAACATAGTGACAAATTGAGGTAAAAAAATCCTCAAACTTTATCTATAGCAATGTTGTTACATAATTTATAATATTATAATTTACAACATTCTAACTAGAAACAACAAAATAGACAGAGATATGTGTATGCAGACTGACATGGAAAGACCAATAAGACTTATTAATAGATGAGAAGGGCAAGTTGAACAATGCATGTAGTTTGATTGAATTTATGTTAAAAAAGAGGGATTTTACTCTGTAAAAGGATAGAAGAAAAGACACAAGGATATACATGAAAATATTAACAACGAGAGGGTACAGAGTAGGAAATGGATATTTTTCTTATTTAATACATACGCGTATCACATGAATGTTTTAACCTGAGGGCATACTTAGGTACCGTGGTAGACAAATCACTGGACCTCCACATATCTGTTTCTTAATCTCTGGAATCTGTGAATATGTGACCTTACATGGGCATGGGGAAATTAAGTTTGCTAGTCTGCTGACTTTAGGAATTATTCTAGATCATTGGGTGGACCCCAATGTGATCTCAAGGATCCTTAAAAGTGAAAAAGCAAATCAGAAGAGATCAGAATGATGCAGTGCGAGAAGGACTGAAAATTTCATTGCTGGTTTTGAAGATAGAGGAAGAGACGCCAAGCCAAGGTCGGCAGGCAGCCTCTAGAAGCTGAAAAAGGTAAGAAAATTGAATGTCCCCTTGAGTCTCCAAAAGGAAGTCAGGCTTTCCAGGGTGACCTGTGTCACACTGTGTCCAGAAATACAAAATCATAAAATTGTGTTGTGTTAACTCACTGAATTGGTGGTAATTTATTACAGCAGTGTGAGGAAATGAACACTGGTATTCATGATGAAATTAAAACCATTTTATTTACAGGAAGTGTAGACACATCTGGATTTGGTATCGAAACCGGAAGAGATCTAGATCACATTAGAATTTCTACATTAGACTCTCACCTGTCAGATAGCACATACTACTCCTGGGTTTTATCACAGCTATTTTCTGTGTATCTCACATACTTGAGCCCCACACCCAGTCCTGGTAAGTCAAGGACTGTATCTTGTCTGACAGTACTTCACTCCACCATCTATTTATTAAAAATATTCGTGGTAGCGCACACCTGTAGTTCCAGCTACCTGGAAGGCTGAGGCAGAAGGATCGCCGGAGCCCAGCAGGTCGAGGCTGTGGTGGCCGGGAGCGGCCACTGCACTCCAGTCTGGGCGACAGAGTGAGACTCCAACTCAAAAATATATATATATATTAAAAAGCCACTATAAGGAAGTATTGAGGCTCCTCAAAAAACTGAAAATAGAACTACCATATGATCCAACAATTCCACTGCTGGATATATACTCAGAAGAAAAGAAATCAGTATATTGAAGAGATGTGTGCACTCCCATATTTGTTGCAGCATTATTCAGCAATAACAAAGATATGGAATCAACCTAAGTGCCCATCAATGGATGAATGGATAAATAACACATATATACCCAATGGAATATTATTCAGCCATAAAAAATAAAATAAAATGCCAGCCACAACAATATGGATGGAACTGGAGGTCATTGTGTTAAGTGAAATAAGTCAGGCACAGAAGGACAAATTTCACATTTTCTCACTAATATGTGGGTGCTAAAAACTAAAACAATAAATCTCATGAAGGTAGAGAATAAAATGATGATTACCAGAGGCTGGAAAGGGGAATGTGGAGGGACAGATAAAGTGGGGATGGTTAATGGGTGCAAAAACAAAGGATGAATAAGATTATTTAACAGCACAATAGACAACAATAATTGATTGTATATTTTAAAATAACTAAAATAGTGGAACTAAAATAGTGGAGTTGAAATGTACCTAACAAACAAATGATAAATGCTTGAGGTAATGGGTATTCCAGTTACTCCTAATTGAACATTACACATTGTATGCCTGTATCAAAACATCATGTGTACTCCATACATTTATATACCTATATGTACCCATAATAATTAAAAATTTTAAAACTTTGTTTAAAGTATTGAGTGTGAACACATTGTTTTGTGTCCTTTAAAAGAAAAACTCTTGTGCTCTCTCCTTTTATTAGCAGCTAGCTTTCTCTTCCTGCATTTACATTCTACTTGTGACCACACAATTTTATTATTCTAAGACCAATTTCTCTCCTATCCACGGCCTTCTCTGGAATTGACTTACTACCCAATTTTGGATAACTCTATTAGTGAACAAAATGAAGTGAAGAAAAGTTTTCAAAGATCAATATTTATTTGGCCCAAACAGCCTCAAAGAATCTGCTCTTATCCTCATCAAATCCTAGAACAATCCTAGAACAATCTCATAGACTGGACTTCCAAGAATTGGCCTCAAATCCCTCAGGCTTTCTAGTTTTATTGAATCGATGACATTCACTGTCTTTGAATAAAGTGTTTATCATGTCAAGTACCAAATGTTTTGCTGCAGTTAGAGAGAGAGAGAGAGAGAGAGAGAAGTAACTCCAAGGATTCTCTGCAATGCTATTTGTTGTGTAGAAACTCAGAAAGAGCACGAAATTATTGAGAACAACATTTTTTAAGTTAATAGAAAGTCCATACAAATTACAAATAAATATAAAGTCTAGACGCTGATGGTGACACATGGACTATGACTTTCTGAAAAAAAAGTGTCACTTGGGGAATAATAGCAGAATTGGATGCCAAGTTCCATCTTCAGATATACCCTGGGTGGCCCTCTGTGCTTTCAGCATTTCCAGTAGGCTAGACCTTCAGGATGAATCCCCGCATATCACCAGTCATCCCACTTACAGGTGGTCAGCCGTAAGAGCATCATTAGGTTAGCAAAGTTTTGCTTATGGACTCTGATAAACTCTCCTTTATAGCAGAATTGACTGGAAGGCCCTCTCCCAGCCCAAAGCTCAGCCTTTGTTTCCTAGTCTAAAGACTCCCTGCCTAAAAATTCTGGACAGACATCAAGAAAACTCCCTGGAGCCAAGTCCTAAATGTTCTGGGGCGGGGGGAGGGGGTGAGGAGAAGAGACAATAACTCCACAACAAAAGCAACCCTAGCAAATGATTTCTTAGGGCAGTAAAAAAATTCACGCAAAAGACTCTGTGTAGACTTTACAGAGACTTCAAGGAGATGCCATCCATCTCCATAAAATACACATTTCAAGTTATCCGTTTTGTCTTTGGTGCTGTAACATGCCTGTTGATTTAAGCTGATCTCATGTTACACAGTGGGATTGCTGTTGGCCTCCTGCAGATGCCAAACCCACTGGCGGGACTTAGAATCTGCTCCCTGGGTGACTCCCCAGTGTTTTCTTCTGCTTTTTATAGGTGCTGGGGTTGTCAGGAGCTGGATGAACGCCAATGTTTTGACTTTGGGCCTTCCTTAAGCAAGTTGGCATTTGCCCAAATGACATTATAGCACCTGTAAAGAAACAGAAATGAAGACACAAAGTCATTCTTGTCCACACACTGGTGGGGCACTAACGTCTGCACTTGGAAGGTAGCTGCAAGGCCAGCATTTGCTCCTCCTGGCATGTGCACAGAATTTGGCTTTGGCTTCTGTCTGGTAATGCTTCTGGGAGCCTCTGTGAGAATGCCAAGAGAAAGTCTGATCGATGATGCCGAAAGGGTCATGACAACTCATTGGCATCTCTTCTCAAGCTTGGAATTAGAGTCACACACCCTGACGTTTTGGATGAAGGAAATGTGGTGAGTGAACTTGATAATAAAGAAGGCATAGAAATGCTTTGCATTGCTGATCCTGGGAAAATGGGGGTGTCTTTTATCTACTATTACCTCTGACATTTTTGGAAGCACAGTACTAGTAAATACTTTAACTATTAAGCCTTAAGCCGTGGCATGCAATAAATTTAGGAAAAAAATACCATCACACTCTTGTGGAAAAATAAAAATACTGTATCATCAAACTACTTGTCAGTCAAAAAGCCTTTCTTACACTAAGGAAAATAATTGTTTAAAGATACTTATTGTTAACTGTTAATATAGTTCATTCAGTTATCACTTATCTCTATGCATGTGTAGTAAAAAAAGAAGAGTGGGAAACATATGTCCATGAAATACCCACAAAATTCATCTTCAATTTTGAATCTAGTTTGACTTGGCAGAGATTCCATGCTCAGAAGCATGAGATTGAGCCAAATGTACTAACCCTTATTTTATCCCAAACTGGAATATTTAGTCATAGAAAACCTGCAAAAGGGTTTTTTTTTAATATTCTTCTTAAAACTTCTAGTCTTACAAATTTAACATTCGATTGGCTATTTGATTGGAAGTGATCAACAAGTGGGAACAATGCTAATATTTGCAAACCCCAGGGTGGTAAATCATTGCAAACAAAACTGATGACTATATAAATATAGTAATTGTTGTCAAGTCTTTGGCTAAGTTCTTAAAAGTATGTCCCTGGAAGTTTTAAAAATTTACTCAGAAATTTTAAAGTATGGTTAATATTCCATGTAAAATAAAAACAAATACAATTTCCCCCCTACTGTCTGGATAAAGGAGAGAAGAGAGAAAAGGGAAAGGTTTTTGTACAAGAACTCAAGGGTTAGCCATATTCCTTAGTATACAGGCCTGTGATCAAACACAGGAAGTACTGCAGAAAGCTAGATGCCAAATTTCAGAAGTCTTCAGTTCTGCACAGAGAGTATGGACAACCCCACATGACAGCTGTTCTCTCTCCAGCTGCATATTAAAAGGCTACAGAAGCTTTCAAAACATTTATCTCACTGTCAAGATTCTGATGGAATCATCCAAAGTGTAACCCCAAAAACAAAAAACAAAAAAAATCTTCAACATATCAAGTCACACTGACATTTAACTTGATCTCCATCTATACACAGAAAAAATATTTAGTGTCATATACATTTATTCCCATATACATTTTATATATGTATACATTGAATTTCGTATTTGCATCCATGGTATTGCGTACATATATATGTAGGAAACCAAATATTTTACCCCAAAATATACTTGTTTAACATGACTGTTCAGAGGGCCCACAAACAGAGGCAGGCCTGCAAAACTACCTTTTGTGGGGAGATTTGCATGTGCAGAGAATCTGCATTGATACAGTCAGAATTTCTCTGAGGCCCTTTCTTGTCTGGATCAAGGAAAGATGAACTGAGAGTCTGATACCTTTAAAGCTCTGAATGAAACACTCACCATCTATTCTCTCTGAAGGTTGCTACCTGGGAGGTTTCATCGACATAGTAAGACCTCCTTTGCTAGCCAGGTCTCCTCCAGTCCCCCTCCTCTAGCCTGTTTTGGCAGGACCCAAGCCCCCATTCTTTTTGTAACCTCAAGGTGGTGTAAAAGAACCAATCATCTGGCCATTTCCTTGCATTCTTAGCTTTTGTATGACTCTCATGCATGATAATAAATTTGTATGCCTATTAATCTGCCTTTGATTATCAGCAAACCTTCAGAGGACAGAGGGGAAATTTTTCCTTGGCCCCACAATATAAAGTATTTCATACACATGTACCTAACGTTATATACATATATTCTATACATATATGCATAGCATTCCATGAATATATACACATAGAATCTCATATTTAAATATACACATAGTATTTCATGCATGTATAGAGTGTTTCATATACGTATCCACATTTACCCATACATTTATACACACATCTTTAAAACCTTGTACTTACTTGTTACAAGTCACATATCTTTTATAACTTAAGCTCATAGGAAGACTGTCTGGCAGGCAAAGGAGATAAGTAGTTAGCTGTAAGGACAGGAGCTCAATGGCCTGGGCTCATTTTCAGATTGCCACTCGCTAGCCACGTGACCTTGGTAATTGACTTAAATGATCTTTACCTTATTGTCATCAGCTTTAAAATATTGCCAGTCATAGGGTGGTTGTAGAAATGAATAAAGTAATACAAGATAAACACTTAGTACTTTACAATTACTGGCTTCTCAGTAAATATTAGTTTTAGAGGATAATTCTATTAGTAGTCTCTCAAGTAAACAACTAACTACAAACACCACCCTGTGATCCACCCAGTGCAGTGCTGAGGTGGACCACTCCACAAAGGAATGCAAGATGCTTTCCATTATTCCTAATGAAGCCAACTGCATTTGATTGGCTGGTGTTTGAGATGAGAACGGAGATATAGAGGATGAAAAGGTCAAGTCAGCATCAGTTTTGGATTGCACCATAGTCTGGTGCTATAAGTATAATGACCGATCAATTCTAATTGGCTGTCTTTGACTGCCCTTAAATCACCACCAGCTGCCCCTTGAAAGCTATTTCACAAGGCCCAGAAAAATCGTTTCTACTAACAACACTTTACAACATCCAAAACTATATTTGACTAGCCCTATGTTTTATCAATATTTCTCAGGATAAAGTCCCAGTTATTCCCAAAAGAAGATTGAAAGGAAGATGCCTATTATATCTATACTTCCATTTATCTATATGTGTATATATTTGCATGCATTCTCATATCAGTATCTACATCTTTATGGCTTAATCCAGGAAAAAGTGAGAGGGGGAAAACTTTTGTTCACTCTGGTAGAATAAAGATATTTCATTATGAGTTTTTGCTTCTTCAGCTCTGCAAGTAGAAATACTTCTGACATTTATCATTCAAGAGCTCCTCAAGGTCTGAAGAAGTGATTTGCAGCACTAGCACATATGAGAATCACCTAGGGGCCCTTTAAAATAGCACTAATGTCTATACTTCCCTCCTCATATAAAGGTGCCAGAGAAGACTGGACTTCTTAAAAGCTCCCCTGGGGATTCTAATAGGCAGCCAGCTTTGAAAGCCTCTGACCCAGGGTCAGATCATGCTAATAATCACAGCCGATTGTTCAAAACTCAATCTGTAAATATTACATTAATCTGAAGCTCAATTCTCATTTCTACTTCGGGCAATCTTTAGCTTTCAAACCAATAGTGAATTTCACTGTTCTTTTAATTTTCTCAAGTCTACTTCTAGACCATAAAATGTACATGAGGATTCCCCTCAGTGAAATGACTTTTAAAATCTATAGACTTTACCTACAGATAAATTTAGTTTCTTTGGACAAATTTTTCTAGACAAACTTGTTAGGTGCTTGGCCACTTTATGAAAACAATTCATTGACTGAAATTCAAGATGGCATTCAATGCATTTTGAGTTGATCATTTCTGTAGCATTAAAGTTAAAATCAGCACAAATAAAATTGCATTTAGCCTTAGGAAAATGTGCAAAAATATGCAGTACTTCCCTAAAACTAAATGCGTTTAATAATTGCATGCTCTTCATATGTTCATCTGCTTAAAACACAATGGCTTATGTACATGTTATAAAATTGCAAAGATCCAAAAACGCACAAACACCCATACATGCACACAAGTACACATGTAAAACTCATGAGATATAAATAAGGAATATGGTTTGTATCAATGCCAATTTCCTGGTTGTGATATTGTACTATGGTTTTGGAAAATGTCACCATTGCAGGACACTGGATGAAGGGCTCAGTTTAATAATCTCTATTATTTCTTACAATGGCATATGAATCTACAATTTTCTCAGAATGAAAAGTAACTTCCCAAAAATACTCCTTTAAAGACAACTGGCAAACCATGGAGGGGTTGGATTTGAATTTAAAGTTGGCATAACACAGGGAGACCTGGGCTGCACGTTGTTGTTCTTCAGTTTCTAGTTCTCCTGACTGCTTCCATTTGGTGTACTACAAACTTGTCCTCAGCAACATTTACTCTAGTGTGTTCTCATTTAAAAACTTGATGAGACATTCAAATCAGACCTCCAGCCCTAAGTTATTTTGCAAAAGAACTACAGTTTTCAGAGCTATGCCTTTGGTTTCATGGTCTCTTCTTGCCCCTTTATCTGCCATGTTCTTTCTTTGGTTTATTTTCTAAATACCCTCTTAATTCTAGTTTTTGTTTCATTCCTAGTCTTTGCTTCTCCAAGTTCCTCTTACTGTGTTCTCTGTAAATTAGAAACTTTTATTATGAAGATCCTACCTAAATTATATTCACTCTCCTCATCTTATTCTATAATATATTCCATCAGTGCCAAAGATTGAATGTCGAGGAGTGTTGGCGCAAATATAACAAATGCACTTTTCTATTGGTTGCACTAAATTATTTTAGCAATATAAACCCTCCATCCCCCAGCCCATTTTTCAGATATTTCTAGATATACACATATTCACTTAAAGTTTTCAAAGCACTTCTACATGATAATCTTCACGGTAATGGGGAAGGAAGTGACAAACTCCTAACTATGGATGGGAAAACAGAAGCAGTCATGGCACAACAGAGGGTTCAATTCTTATTTTTTATACAACTTTTGTTCTGTCACCCACAGCATCCTCTCTGTCAATGACATACTCAGTCAATGGTTGATATCTGTAAAAGTGTTCCCCTAAACTGGGAAACAAAGCTGAATTTTCAAGACTCATTTGTGTGAAAACATCTTTCCAAAGGAAACAATACTAAAAATATTCCTTGGGTTTTGGGTTCCCATCAGGACATTCCACCAACCCTAAATACCTGCTGGCCCTGTAAAGTGTTTCAAGAAGCAAAAGAATATGATAGCAGTTAGTTTTTTATTGCAACCTTCAAGCCCAACCTCTGGGTCAGGATGCCCAGTCCCTCTGATATTTTTTTTTTGAAGGTCTCACCTTGTCACCTAGGCTGGAGTGCAGTGACATGATCACAGCTCACCATTGTCACCTCCTGGGTTCAGTCAATCTTTCCACCTCAGCCTCCCAATAACTGGGACACGCCAGCATGCCCAGCTGATTTTTTTTCCTTTTTTTTTCTTTGTAGAGACAAGGTCTTGCTAATGTTTCCCAGGCTGGTCTTGAACTCCTGGGCTAAAGTAATCCTTCTGCCTTGGCCTCCCTAAGTGCTGGGATTATCAACGTGAGCCACTGTGCCCAGCCTCCCTCCTATCTTTGAAGGAAGTAGAATGGAAGAATGGAAGACAAAGACCAGTGTGATGCGCTGTGGTCATGTTGCTGACTGACTAAGGTGAAGCCTCAGTCAGAGTAGCTATGGATTCTGGAACAAGTTGAGCCTTGAAGAATGGAGGACTCAAGCCTCAGGCCACTGGCAGGAGTGTTCAGACAAGTAGGGTGGTGCAATAGCCATTGGAGGAAACCAAATTATTGCACCTCAAAATATATTTCTTTGACATATTTTGAGATGGCTGTTGTGTGGGCTTGCAAACAGAAGCAGCCCTGCAAAGCTGTCTTGTGGGGGAGATTTGAATTTGTACAGAAAATCTTCATCAATGCAGCCAGGCTTTCTCTGAGGTTCTCCCTTGTCCAGATCTAGAAAAGATTAACTGATACTTTTAAAAGTCTAAAACAAAAAGCAAACCAAAAAAAATTACCATTTATTTTCTCTGAGGGCTGCTACCAGGAAGTTTTCACCTTCGTTGCAAGACCACCTTTGCTAGCCAGGCCTCCTCCTCTCCCCTTCTCATATTCTGCCTGTCAGGATCCAAGCTCCCTTCTTTCTGTAACTTCAAGAAGGTATAAAAGTGTCAGTCAATCATCCATTTATGGAAACTTAGGTTGATTCCATGTCATTGCTGCTGTGAATAGTGCTGTGATAAACATACAAGTGCAGGTATCTTTTTAAATCTTTCTTTAAAAAATTTTTTTTTGTAGAATCAGGGTCTCACTGTCACTCAGGCTGGAGTGCAGTGGCATAATCATAGCTCACTGCAGCCTCAAACTGCTGGGCTCAAGCAATCCTCCCCTCTCAGCCTCCCAAGTGGTTAGGACTACAAACATGGGCCATCATGCCCAGTGAAGGTATCTCTTTAATATAATATTTTCTTTTTATTTAATTATATACCCAGTAATGGGACTGCTAGGTCAAAGTATAGTTTAGTTCTTTGAGAAATCTCCACACTGTTTTAGAGGTTGTACTAATTTACATTCCCATCAACAGTGTATAATAAGTATTCCCTATGTTCATAATGGAATACTACTCAGTCATATAAAAGAATGAAATGATGTATTTGCAGCATTATCGATGGGACTGGAGTTCATTATTTTAAGTGAAACAACTCAGACAGGGAAGGATACATACTGCATGGTCTCACTTATAAGTGGAATGAAAATAATGTGTATGCATGGATATAGAGTGTGGAATAAGAGACATTGGGTGGTTGGAAGGGGGTAGAGAATGATAAATTGCTAAATGGATACAGTGGGTTCCGGTAAGATGGCGACAGCATAGGTGGATTTGTGAGACTCTCCAAATGTGAGTTCCCAAAAAGACTCTTGCTTTTCTTCCCACAGCCCCCTGCCCACCACCAGCCACACTGATACAAGGCCCGGGGACCTTCAGTCCCACACAGGGCCAGATATTGCGGCCCCTGGCTCCAGCTGCTCCACTATATGTGACTCCCACCTCCTCAGGAGTCCCAGGTCTCGGCTCCTTCCCTGGCTAGATCGTCTCACCCAGCACCCAGCACCAAGCTGCCGGTCACCCAGAGAGGCTCTGGGAACCTGCCCCTCAGAGAGACCGGTCCCATTTCTGGGTGAAATACCCTGTGAGGGACCCAGGGCCACCACCTGCCCTTTGGAGCTTTGGAGCTCTGGAGCCCTGGGCCCACCCTGGCTGAGGCACTCAGCATGCGACCCCAAGCTTGTGTAAGGGAACAGAACCCCAAGCTTGTGTAAGGTGCTGATTGGACGCTTCCAGCTCCAGAGGAGGGAACGCCCGACCCTCTCCTCCACCCCAGCCTGCTGGTGACACCCCGGATCCAGCACCCAGTTGTGCAGCTGATCCCTAGTGCCTCTGCCCAGAGACCCAGACAAGCATCCCCGAAAGTGAAAGTGAAGCTACCACCTCTGCCATTCTCCAGGCAGATTTGCATTGCCCCACCCACCTATCAGAGCCTCCACCTCAGTTCCTAAGGTAACATCTTAAAAGAGGAGACAAAGCCCCTCCCCTACGCTGAACAGACAGAGACAACTAAGCATCACAGACTTCCCAGGCAGCAGGCTAGCTGCCTGCAACAAAAACAAAGGGGAGAGGCTGGAGATCAGAGCTCAAGTGACTTTAGACACTAATGAAAGTTTCCAGAGCTAGTCTAATCTCTTATTTTGACCTTTGATTTTATCATTCTGACTGTATGTTTTGCTCACTACTGTTTGCTTCCTAACTTACACTATCTGTTTCATGATTTTATTGGTCTGTCTCTGTGTAGCTACCAGTATTCATAAGGAAATTTTCCTTCTGTGTTTTTTTTTTCCACTTCTCTCCAGCCTTGTGTCTCTTTTTTCACCTATTAGTTGGTATGTATGTCTGTTTTCCCTCTCACTGTTCTCTTTTTCTAACTTCCTATTGAACCCCCCCTTCCTCCATTATTTTCCTCTTTTGTACCTCCTTTTGCTCCAGGGACCAAAGCTGCACCCCACTGCACAGACAAATTGCAAGGCAGTGGGAAATAGGTTCCAGTGTGCTCATACACCTGTTGGTGGATGCTGGAATCAGCATACAGATTCTGAATCACAGTTTCCCCCTCAATTAAACCTCAAAACTGCGAAAAGTACAGCCCGCAGTCCACACTCCAACTTCAAAAGTGGACAAAGCCAGAGGACCCTCATAAGGAAGAACAGGAGAATATACAAGTGAAACAAAAGCAATCACACTTATCCTGAAAAATAGAATTAAAGAAGGGGAGGGAAAGGGGGAGAAAGAGGCAAATTTACACAAATGAAGAAAACCCAAAAGAAGAGTATGGGTCTCTCCCAGACCCCTGGGAAGGCAGACACTGAGAAAACTGACTTCAGAATGCAAACAATGAAAAGCCCCCAGAAGACTGGTCTCAAACTAAAAACCTAGATATCAAGACATTAATGGAGAGATTAAAAAGAATTGAGGAGACTCAAGAAGAAATTAGAAAGGAGCTGATATCTGAGATAACAGTAATAAAGAATACTGTGAATGAAATAAATAACAAACTGATAAGCATGGAAAGCAGAATTACCCAAGCAGAAGAAAGAAAATCAGAGCTTGAGCACCAAAATATAGAACTAAACCAAACTCTTAAAAACACAGAAAACAAGTTCAAAAAGACAGAACAAAACCTTCAAGAGATGAGCGATTACTTCAAGAGACCAAGCCTAAGAGCAATTGGCCTTCCTGAGGCAGAAAGTGAGACATAGACCACACTGGAACAAACCTTCCATGAGATCATTCAAGAAAACCTCCCTTATCTAATCAATGATGCAAAAATTCAAAAACAAGAGATTCAGAGAACCCCTGCAAGACAACAAATGAGAAGACCAACTCCTAGACACATAATAATGTGCCTAAACAAAGTAGGCATAAAAGAAAAAAACCTAAAGGCAGCGAGAGAAAAAGGCCAGATCACCTGCCAGGGAAAACCAATTAGAATAGCAGCAGATTTATCTACAGAAACCCTGCAGGCTAGGAGAGCTTGGAGCCCTATCTTCAAAGTCCTAAAAGATAAACAATTTCAACCAAGAATAACCTACCCAGCCAGGTTAAGCTTCTTCAGTGAGGGAGAATTAAAATCTTTCCCAGATAGCCACTCCCTAAGAACTTACACTGCCACCAAACCACTGCTACAAGAAACACTTAAGAAAGTACTAAACACAGAAGAAAAGGGGGAAAAAAGAGCAACATTCTTCACAAGAGTACAGGAAAAAGAATAAAATACATGTGAACCAACCCCAAAACCAAAAGAAAGATAATAAACCAAGTGGAAGAATAACTCTATAAGAACTCTATGATAGGGATGAACTCTCACATTTCAATAATTAGCCTGAATGTGAATGGACTAAATGTACCACTGAAAAGGCATAGAATGGCAAAATGGATAAAATATCACCAGGCAACAATATACTGCCTTCAAGAGACCCATCTCACTAGAAAGGACATACACAGAATAAAAATAAGAGGATGGGAAACAAATTTTTAGGCGAATGGAACACAAAAGAAAGGAGGAGTCATGATCCTAATTTCAGACAAAATACCATTTAAGCTATCAAAAATTTTAAAAGATACAGAGGGCCACTACATAATGATAAAAGGTTCACTCCATCAACAAGAAATATCTATCCTAAACATATATGCACCTAACATAGGTGCACCAACTTTTATAAAGCAACTTCTAGGAAAACTGAAGAAAGATATTGACTCTAACACCATCATAACTGGGACTTTAATACCCCACTCACAACCCTAGACAGATCATCAGGACCAAAAATCAGCAATGAAATCTGGAACCTCAATGTGACTCCTGACCAAACACACTTAATTGATACCTACAGAACATTCCATCCAAAGACCACAGAATACACATTCTACTCATCACCGCATGTAACATATTCTAAGATTGACCACATAATTGGCCATAAATCGAGCATAAGGAAATTTAAAAGGACCGAAATTTTACCATGCACCTTCTCGGACCACAGTGGAATAAAAATAAACATTAACACCAACAAGGTCCCCCCAAAACCCACAAAGACATGGACACTAAACAGCGTGATGCTAAACAACTCCTGGGTCAATGATGAAATCAAAACAGAGATCAAAAGATACCTGGAAACAAATGAAAATGAAAAAACATCATACCAAAATCTCTGGGATGCCTTAAAAGCTGTAGTAAGAGGGGAATTTATATCCCTACAAACACACATGAAGAAAATGGAAGGAACACAAATTAACAGCCTAACAAGTCACCTAAGGAAGCTGGAAAAGCAAGACCACAAAAACCCTAATTTCAGCAGAAGAATCCAGATCACCAAAATAAAAGCCCAAATCCAGGACATAGAAGACAAAAAGACAATACAAAAAAATTAATGAAACAAAAAGCTGGTTCTTAGAAAGGATAAACAAGATCGATGGTCCCCTAGCTAGACTGACCAAGAAAAAGAAAGAAAAAACCCAAATAAGCACAATCAGAAACACAAAAGATGAAATCACATCTGACCCTGAAGAAGTACAAAAGATCATTAGAGACTACTATGTACACTTGTATGGAAACAAACTTGAAAACCTAAAGGGAATAGAGGACTTCCTGTCATCACACAACCTGCCTAGGTTGAAACAAGAAGAAATTGAGACCCTAAATAGACCAATAACAATCAAGGAAATTAACTACATAATAAGAAAACTACCTACAAAAAAAGCTCTGGACCAGATGGCTTTCCGGCAGAATTTTACAAGACATTTAAGGAGAGCTGATTCCAATCCTACTGAAGGTATTTCAGGCAATTGAGAAAGATGGAACCCTCCCCAAATCATTTTATGAAGCTAACATCACATTGATACCCAAGCCAGGTAAAGATCCAACAAAGAAAGAGAACTACAGGCCAAAATCTTTGATGAACATAGATGCTAAAATTCTCAACAAGATCCTAGCAAACCGGATTCAACAACACAGCTCAAAAATCATCCATCATGACCAAGTAGGCTTCATCCCTGGGATGCAAGGCTGGTTCAACCTTCATAAAACCATAAATGTAATTAAATACATCAACAGGTGTCAAAACAAAAACCACATGATTATATCATTAGATGCAGAAAAAGCTTTTGATAAAATTCAGCACCCCTTCTTGATAAAAACCCTCGAACATCTAGGCATATGGGGAACATACATCAAAATAGTAAAAGACATCTAGGAGAAACCTACAGCCAGCATACTCCTAAATGGACAAAAATTGGAAGCATTTCACCTGAAAACTGGAACAAGACAAGGATGCCCACTCTCAGCCCTCCTGTTCAATATAGTATTGGAAGTCCTGGCTAGAGCAATCAGAGAAGAGAAGGCAATCAGGGGTATCCAAATAGGAAAGGAGGAAGTCAAATTATCTCTTTGCAGATGACATGATTGTGTGCCTTGAAAACCCGAGAAAATCTGTCAAAAACCTCCTTACACTGATAAAGGCCTCTGGCAAAGTCTTAGGATATAAAATAAATGTGCAAAACACAATCGCATTTTTTTTTTGAGTTGGAGTCTCACTCTGTCACCCAGACTGGAGTGCAGTGGCTGCTCCCGACCACAGCAGACTCGACCTGCTGGGCTCCGGCGATCCTTCCCCCTCAACTTTCCAAGTAGCCAGAATTACAGGCATGCGCTACCACGCCCAGCTGATTTTTTTATTTATTGTAGAGATGAGGTCTCGCTGCCCAGGCGGGTCTCGAACCCGAGGGTTCAGGCAATCCACTCACCTCAGCCTCCCAAAGGCACAGGATTACAGGCTGAGCCACAGAGCCCGATCAATCACATTTCTTTACACCAATAATAAACAAATAGAAACCCAAATAAAAAGCACAATTCCATTCACAATAGCCACCAAAAAAAATGAAATACCTTGGCATCTTCCTAACCAGAGACGTGAAAGACCTTTACAATGAAAACTACAAAACTCTGCTCAAAGAAATCAAAGATGACACAAACAAGTGGAAAAATATCCCATGCTCATGGATTGGAAGATGTCCAACATTGTGAAGATGTCCATCTTACCTAAGGCAATCTATAGATTCAATGCAATACCTATCAAATTACCAGCAACATTCTTCTCAGACCTAGAAAAAAACAACACAGGAACTCATATGGAAACACAAATGACCAAGAATAGCCAGAACAATCCTCAGGAAAAAAAACAAAGCAGGTGGTATCACATTACCAGACTTCAACCTTTACTATAAAGCTTCAATCATCAAAACAGCTTGGTATTGGTATAGGAACAGGCATATAGATCAATGGAATAGAATTGAGATTCCAGAAGCAAAACCTCAATTTCTCAATCAACTCATCATCGACAAAGCCTCCACCACCTACCACTGGGGAGAGGAGAACCTATTCAGTAAATGGTGCTGGGAAAACTGGCTGACCACATGCAGAAGATTGAAACAGCACCCCTATCTATCCCCATACACAAAAATTAACTCCAAATGGATCAGAGACCTAAATGTAAAACCTCAAACCATAAGAACTTAGAAAATGAAAGACATACCCTCATGGAAATTGGAATTGGCATCCAATTCCTGAACAAAACCCAAAACCCACAGGCCATAAGGGATAAGATAGACAAGTGGGACCTCATTAAACTGACAAGCATCTGCAAAGCCAAAGAAACCATCAAGAGAGCAGGGAGACAGCCTACAGACTGGGAAAAAGTATTTGCCAACTCCAGGTCTGACAAAGGTTTAACATCTTGGATCTACAAGGAACTCAATCATGCTGAAAAGAAAAAAAACAAACAACCCCATTACAAGATGGGCAAAAAATATGAACAGACACTTCACAAAGGAAGACATCTGAGCAGCCAACAGACACATGAAGAAATGTTCAACCTCACTAATCATCAGGGAGATGCAAATCAAAACCACACTGAGATACCACCTAACTCCAGTCAGAATGGCAATTATCAATAACTCAAAAAATAACAGTTGTTGGAGAGGGTGTGGCGAAAAGGGAACACTTCTACACTCTTGGTGGGAGTGTAAACTAGTGCAGCCTCTGTGGAAAGCAGTGTGGCAATTCCTAAAAGCTCTAAACATCAACCTCCCATATGACCCTGCAATCCCCCTACTGGGAATATACCCTGAAGAACTCAAATCACTCTATCACAAAGATACCTGCACACGAATGTTTATTGCAGCATTGTTCACAACAGCAAGAACCTGGAACCAACCATGCTGTCCATCAAAAGAGGACTGGATTAAAAAAATGTGGTACATATACACGATGGAATACTATGCAGTCATAAAGAAGAACAAAATCATGAATTTCACTGCAACCTGAATGGAACTAGAGTCTATAATACTGAGTGACCTCTCACAAAAACAAAATCTGAGTATCACATGTTCTCTCTCATATAGTGGACCTTGATCATCCAATGTACTACCATAAGAAAATGACTGTGGTGGGAAACTGGGGGGGGGGATGGGACTAATGGTAGTAAGCATCTGTCTGGGATGGGGAGACACCTCTTATCAACAAGGGGGCCTGAACGAAGCATATTTGTATACATAACCCTTAACTGTACCCCACAATATCATAATAAAACTATTGATTTAAAAAAATAAAAATAAAAAAATAAATGGGTACAGTGTACATTATGCGGTTGATGAATACCCTAAAAGCCCAGACTTCACCACTATGCAATATAGTGTAACAAAACTGCACTTGTACCTCTTAACTCTATACAATAAAAAAAAACAAATGTTAATATGATATATTAAAAAAGCATCAACCATCTAGCTATTTCTTTGAGTTCTTCTATTTTATAAGACTCCTATGCATGTTGATACATTTTTTATGCCTTGTCTCCTAATAGTCTGCCTTTTTTAAAGTTGATTTTCAGGGAATCTTCAGAGGTCTATATGGAAGATTTTAACAAGCATTTTAACACATGGAAACGTCTGTGACATAATGTGTCATGCTCAGAAGCTGAGAATAAAGTCTACATTCTCTGACATTTTCTATTTAAGGTCTAGACCAGTAAAATGTTGTCTATGTCATAACGTTTGCTTACTTTTTATTTGAAAAATTAAAGAAATAATTTACACTGCCTATAAAGACATAAATCATTAGCCACTGGTGAAAGTTGTTTAATTGTATTTATATTAAAACTGAATATGACATACACTTTAGTTTGTATTTGGAAATTAGGTGGTATTGCTAGCGTTTTTCCATTGAATTAAGATTTACATAACATAAAATGAACCATGTTAAAGTATACAGTTACATGACAGTGTATTTACAATGTTTTGCAACCACCACCTCTATCTAATTCCAAAACACATTTTTTAAACTTTATTTTATTATAGAGATGTGGGGTACAAGTCAGGATTAGGTACAGAAGCAAGTTACATGCAGGTGAAGTTTGGACCTCCAATTGATCCTCACTTCCCCTGGTTTAAAACCAGGTACCCTTGTGTTGTTACATGACTCCCACTTCCCCTGGCAGTGCCCCACTACTGCCAATCCCTCCCTTGTGCTATCATGATCATTTTCATGTCCCACTTGTGAGTGAGAACATGTAGTATTCAGTTTTTTGTTTTTGTGATAGATCACTAAGTATGATTATCTCTAACTCCAACCAATTTGCTGTGAAGTCCATGATCCAAGACACTTTTATCATCCCAAAAGAAAATCCCACACCCATGGCGCAGTCTGTTTGCATTCTCCCCTTCTGACAGTCCCAGGCAACTAACTATGAATCTACTTCCTGCCTCCATGGATTTACCTAGTCTTCACATTTCATATAAAAGCTGGTGTATGATATGGGATCTTCTCTGTCTGGATTCTCAGGTGGGAGTTCTAATATTTTAAAAGATTGTATTACCATTGTTTGAAAATTATTGAGTGCTGGTCAGATCAATCTCTTTAGCTGTAATGGCATCTGGTTATTAAGGAACACAAAACAAATGAATTTGAAGTGATTTTAGGCAGGAGTGTTTAAAATGTGAAGCCCCACTTCCCTCCGTGCTCTCCTTTCTCTCAGGGAGGAGGTTTTCACTCCATTCTTCAGATGGTTACCTTCTCTGCATTGCTCAGGTCTGAGCTGACTTGTTTCTTCCTCACTAGAGTGCTGACTGACTGCCCATCTGTGCAGAAGCCTCATGGTCACTCAGTAACACAATGCTGTGCTTCCTTTTTACCACAGTCCTTTGCCACCCTCTGGTTTTCTTACGTATTATTTCTTATTTATTGTCTGTCTTTTCCTACTAGAATGAAGATTCCATGAAAACAGGGAGCTTGTCTTTCTTAATCCATGTCCCACCTCTTGATTCTGACCGGACACACAGCAGGGAATTAGAAAATATTTGTTGAATAAATAGATAAATAGGTAAATCAGTGATTTTATAAAGGAAAAAACGATCCAGGTTCCCGTGGATAACCACATTATTTCTTAAAATTTTCTTTATTCCTTAAGCATTCCTCCAATGCATCAGCAGTTATTGGTCTATTGCATGTCAGAGTGGGGATGTACAAACCTCTCAAAACGCTTCTTACATATGGAAGATTTCAAGACTCTCAACATAATACATAGTATTGAAACACAAAGCTCTCCTCCTCCTACTTCTCCTCCTCCTCCTCCTCCTTCTCCCAGTGCCACAGAGCCAGAGTCCCAGCCACCACTGCAGCCACAGCCGCAGGCACTATGGCTTCTGGAATTATGGTGAAAGATGAAGTCACCAAAGTTTTTAATGATATGAAAGTAAGGAAATCTTCTACACAAGAGGAGATTAAAAAAAAAAAAGAAAGCAGTTCTCTTCTACTTAAGCAATGACAAAATACAAATAATTGTAGAGGAAGCAAAGCAGATCTTGGTAGGTGACATTGGTGATATTAGAGGACCCCTACACATCTTTTGTGAAGTTGCTAACTATGAATGATTGCCGATATGTTTTATACGATGCCACATATGAAACAAAAGAGTCTAAGAAAGAAGACCTAGTGTTTATATTCTGGGCTTCTGAAAGAGCACGTTAAAACAGCAAGATGATTTACGCTAGCCATTAAAAAGAAATTTGCAGGTATTAAACATGAGTAGCAAGTAAATGGCAAGGATGATATTACGGACCATTCGACACTTGGAGAGAAATTGGGAGGCAATGTAGCAGTTTCACTAGAAGGAAAACCATTATAAATTGACATTCAAGTGCCATCTGAATTTTAAGGAGCTTCCATTTCTCCAGTTCAGTTCATTGGAATAGTATTAACTTTTGTTTTATTGCCCCCCCCTTCCCACTGGGCCATTCCAACACAATGAATGAAGGAAATATCATTCATTTAAGCAGCCTATCAGTGATTGTCATTAGACTGTTAATACTGTTACTTTTATGTAGAACCCAAGGAATGCCTTCCTGTTATATTTTAGCCAAAACAGCTGGTTATATGCCTGCCTTGCAGCAAACACTACAATGAATGTGATTGTCAGTGTGAATAGCTTAGAACACTACAAAGGATAAGCTAATTGAATGCCTTGAAAGTATTATCCGTTGGTCAGACGGTGAACTTTTTCAGTATTACATATAGTTGCACTTGATTGCAGTTCAGTGAAGCTCAAGCATTCATACACTTCACTTGCCTTTGCAAGCCTATTTTTGTGACAAGGCAACACGGATATAACACTATGCATAAAAAGCACTTTATTGTACTGAGTTTAGTCCCCCAAAAGGAATGCCGATTGAGTTTTGTTAACTCTGTCAACTTACACTAGTACCTCAGTGTTCATTCCTGTTACCTGCATATCTTGTTAAAAGAAATAGCTGTTATTAATCCCTTTTTGTTTTCTATTGAGTGTACACTACTGAATAAGTGTAGGAGTTTTATGTTTACCATGTGAGTCCTGTAACACTAAAGATAATTTGAATATTAGTCATGATGGCATTTTCTGTATAAAAGAGCCTTAAATGGAACATTGTTTTGAGATCAAACTTCCTAGCCTCCCCAAAATGGCCACGTTGCAATAAAAAAAGTGGCACATTACAGAAAAAAAAAAGAAACACAAAGCTATTCATGAATGCTTATTAGCATTGCATATATCTAGAATTTTATGCATCAATCTTGGTGGCAAAAATAACTTAAAATCATTGATCATTGATTAAAAATGGTACCAACACCATGAGGAGTTACAATTGTGAACATGATGAAAGAAATCTTTTTCTTTTTTTTTTTTTGAGTTGGAGTCTCACTCTGTCGCCCAGTCTGGAGTGCAGTGCCACTCCTAGCCACTGCAGCCTCAACCTGCTGGGCTCCAGTGATCCTTCCGCCTCAGCCTTCCGAGTAGCCGGAATTACAGGCATGTGCTACCATGCCTGGCTGATTTTTTGATTTATTGTAGAGATGAGGTCTCGCCAAGTTGCCCAGGCGGGTCTCGAACCCGCAAACTCAGGCAATCCACTCACCTCAGCCTCCCAAAGTGCAGGATTACAGGCTGAGTCACCGAGCCCAGCTGATGAAAGAAACCTTAAGTGTTGATTGTCAAACTCCAAAATGTTCTCATTATGATGAAGTGCTGTCATGTTAACATTTACCAGACCTCAAATTCCATTCATACTGACATAGAAAGTTAGGCTTTTTGAATCTCCCTGGCAGCAGAAACTGTCCATTTTTCTTCTTAAATTTAATTTTTTTATTTTAGAGATGGGACCTAGCTATGTTGTCCAGGCTAACCTCAAGCACCCGACCTTAAGCAATCTCCCACCTCAGCCTTCTGAGTAGCTGGGATTAGAGGCATGTACCACAGTGCCAAGCAAAAAAAAAAAAAAAAAATTCTCCAAAAGATAAATGAGTCCAATTATTGAGCAGGTTTAAGGATACTTTATTACTGAACCAGTATGTACAAACTCTAACATGAAAATAATGAGTCACAGAATATCAAGACTATTTACAATACGTTTTTGTTTTTTACAAAACATTTTTTACAAGATTACTTCTCTCTAAATAACATGACAGACATACACAAAAATCAAACTTTTTATTACATACATAAATAAATATTGACTTTAAAAGACCACTATAAAGGACATGAATTCTACAGAACATTTGGGTGAGAAGGTAGAAGTTCTGTTATCTGCACACTACAATATAATTAAGTAAAAGAAAAATAATAACTTTATATAAACCTCTGTTAATCACTCTGGAAATTGTATAACTTGCTAAAATATTCAGTAGAGGTAAGACAGTCATGAGAATCCATTCCACAACTGACACCGAGTCTGGTCATGCAAAATCGCAGATAAGAGTCAACATCCTTATGGATTTGTTTATATTTTATAATAAACTTTAAAGTACATGCAACAGACATTTAGCCATTATGTTCTGGTTAAAATGTGAATGTTTGTATAACAACATTTAGAGTTATTTGCAGTCATTGAAATGAGTAAACTTGATGAACCTGCAGTGTAAGATAGGGCATTAAATAAATAAGTCAATATCACAACTGACATTTACCGATACATAGGGCAAAATTAGTAGTTGTGCTTGTATGATACAGACACAAGTCAAAATGTAGTCTTTTAATATGTTTTTTTTGTTTTTAGTGGACATAAAATACACAATGTAGGCCTTGAAGTCAAATGTAATAATTTCTTAGCGGTGCCTTAGGTCTCGGGGCTTGCTCTTGCAATTTATTCGGTTCCTTATAAAGGGAAAACTCCCATCAGTTCAGGAAACATCACTTTATGACAGTGGTTCTCAACCAGGGGTACTTGTATGTCCCCACAGGGCAGCTGGCAATATTTTGAGACATTTTTGGTTGTCTCAACTTGGGGAAGGTCCAACTGGCATTTGGTGAGTAGAGACCAGCAATGCTGCTAAACACCCCACAATGCATGAGACAGACCTCCACAACAGAGAACTATCCAGCCCCAAAACCAATAGTGCTGAAGTTGAGACAAATCGCTTTACAGAGTCACTTATATGTTCTAAAATTTCTAGGTCATAAATGTATTTTTAACATTTGAGCTTTATTTAATAAACATTACAGAAAACTACCTGTCATTAACTTTATCTTCTCTAGTATATCATATTAAAACAATTAATGGTTTGAAAGGGTGCGTGTAGGTTTGTAAACATCATTCTATAGAGTTCCAGCTAGAAAAAGAGGGTAGCACAGATAAATTCATCATTAAGGAGTGAACGTTGTAAATAAAATAGTGCATATAATTGCAGTGTATATCAAGATAACCACCTGTATTTGATGAATACATTTTTATGAGCTCAATTTTTTTAAAAGGTAAATACTATCTCTGGATATAGTTTTCTCACATTAAAGAAATGCATCTAATTTCAATAAAACACATTAGAGAATTAGGCACATAGATTTTATTATTGTATTAGAGTGTGCACATTTTTAAAATTCAAAAATGTATAAGTATATTTGTGATCATTTGTATATTATTATAAATTATGAAAACTTATAAAAGAAACTCAAGTTTTTATTATCTCATCAATAGCATTTTTCTTCCAATACTGCTAATAAAATTTAAATTATTAAGTATTATAGTAAAATTAGAAGCTCATAAGTGTTGCTTTAGATTTTTTAAGGAAGATGTAAGTTTTAGAACAACCATCCAAACTAAAAATATATCTGTTTGCTCAAGATCTATTATGCAGCCAAAAAATAAAAATTAAATTTTATAAAGTTAAGTTTATATTATAAATTAATAATATTTTGTATCTATGTATGTACTCCCACATTTTAAACTATACAATAGTACAAAAATTTGTTGGCATAAATGTTTGAATTTGTACACAGCAAATTAATGTAAAAGATAAATGTATAGTCTAATGTGAAGTTGAAAGTTTTGAAATTTTGAGAACTTGAAATTTAGATGCTGGTAACGGCACTAGAAGAAAGCATGGTTTTAGAAAAGATATTTATGGTACCAGTTTGCTCAAGCTCAGGGATGTTTTCAAATGAAGGTTGTTTCCTGTTCTCTCCATTCAAATATTCTCAGAACCAGGTGATTTCACAACACATCATGATAAGTCTATTCCAGTCTATGTTAGGAACTGCAGAAAACCATTCAGAACCAACATGGACTTTCATTCTGAGATTTCCAGTTTATGTGACTCGTACAAAGCTGGAAACTATTTCTGTATTATCTGTTTTTTAAATATTTTAACACACAGGAAGTAGGTTTTAATATCTGTCTTTAGATATTCATGCTTATAGCTTGTGTTCCCTAAAGATATGCATGAACATAATAATAAAAGCATTTTTTTCTCCACTTTATTTTGCCTCTGCCTTTAGACACTGCAATGAAGCCTCATGGAGTCAGTAAGCTCTGAGTTGTCCACTGTTCCCAGGCATGGTCAGGCATCTGCATGTGTTCAGGAAATAATAAATGACAAGGAGCAATCCCATCTCATCGGAATCTAAGAATAATGTTTCTGATTTCCTTCCCGTTGTACCTTGGTAGATAATGAAACGAGGGAGTCTTTAACAGCGTTTAATTTTGAAAAATTGCTCTTTTCTCATAGAATCAGCTTTGATGGTCAAAATATATTATCCTTATGACCTTTAGAGGAGCCATTTCTTTATCTACCAGTGGTGAGCTATGAAAATAATTTCTTCAGGGATTCAAACTCAAGGTATACTCATGTTTATGCATGTGTCTGAGTGTATATATGTGTGTGTATTTGTATATAATTGTTTATATGCACACACACATTTATAAGTATATAGACACACACATCTATGCATATTTGAAACCATATACATGAGTATTCCTTCAAGAAAAAGACTATATTAAACTAAACTTCTGTGTTTTAGGTTATCCCAACATACACTGCAACACTATACATTGATAACTTATTTTTTACTTAATTTTATACTGCAAAGGTGTAGTTTAGAGCATGAGAAATTTTCCAAACAATAAATTATCATGAATTTAAAAGAGGATAGATTAATTACATGCAAATAATTGTACTTCTCTATCAATCAAGGTCTTCCTTTTTTTATATTACTAAGAATATTCTAGCATACAAATAACTTATTTTGATTAAGAAAAGGCAAATCTCTGTAAAGATTTAAAATTGCTTAAAAGTTGAGATTTGTTCATTTAATGCAAGAGGTTTTGTGACTTTTCAGATGGTAAAACTGAAGTGCACCAACAGCTGTTATTCCACATTGAGGAAAATACGGAAACGTGTATGTAAGATACCATATCAGGAAAACTTCTCATAATATAGGATCAAATATTAAAAAGTATCCCCACAAAAGAATTTTCATTTCTCCAAGACAAAATCTGGTTAGCAGCTTAATTCATTGAGTTCCTCTGGCTTGGGTGTCTTTTGTAAATCATATTTTACAGACTGAACTTTCATTTATCTTTTGTTAAAAAAAAAGCACAGGGTGCTCAAAGTGGCAGCATTTTTAGATTTAAATTCATTGGTATATTTTAGGTTACAAATTTTCAGCTAAAAATTACCCAGGATAGAAATGATCTTACGAAAGATTTGAATAAATAGTGCTGCATAATTTTGATTTGTCATATCAAATCAATAATTTAGCAAAAATATATTTTACTTATTAAATCTATGCTTAGTGTATGTATGACTTGTGCATGTGTTACTCTACTTTTTTGAGAATTTGCTGCTCCAAATTCAGAGAAATCTCCGTTCTGCCATGTTTTAATAGAGATGAACAAAACCGTATCTGAAAACAAAATTTAGAGTTAAATATGCCTTTTTCATTTTCTCCATTCTCATAGGGGATTGATATCCATCTTCATTGATTGACTATTTGTCACTTTGTTTCCAGATGCATCCATGATTGACAGAAGTACGTATTGCACTAAAGTTACATAGGAGTCCAGGCCTCTGAGAAGTTTCTACTGCCTCTATACACATGTTTACTGACTGAAGTTCAACAAGCTTACACATCTGTGCAATTTTTTTAAATCTTATTGAATAGTTTAATATCTTTCTGGAGAAGGCTTGTAATGATGCGGATGATGATGTTTAAGATGGGGTCCTAAGAAATGAAAAAATAAATCTATCACATCACTTTATATACATTGAATAAATAGTTTTATTTGTAGTGAAAGCATTAGACCCAGGCAAATATTCCCTCCTATTGCCATGTCTTTCCCATTCTAAATCTGAATGTATAAACACACATTCATTCATTGCATTTTTCTCCTTTCCCATTTTTTCCTTCCTCCCCGATTCTTTCCCCAAACCTCAAATAACTAAATAAAAAACACAAGCACTTTTCCATATACTCACAATGATTTAAGCAAACCATAATCCTTTTTTATTTCCTAAAAGAAGTTTAAAAATAGAGAAATGCTTGGATTTCGTATTTGTTTGTTTGTTTGTTTGTTTTAGAGATGGGATCTTACTCTGACACTCAGACTGGAGTGCAGTGGTATAGTCATAGCTCACTGCAGCCTCAAACTCTTGGCCTTAAGCGATCCTTCTACCTCAGCTCGCCCAATAGCTGGGACTACAGGCATGCACCACCACATCTGGCAAAAAATACTTTAATTAAATATAATTTCAGTGAAGGAATAAAAAAATTGTTATCCAACCCTTACAAATTTTAGAAGCTATCAAGCTCTCCCTTTGTAATAGGTTTTCTTTTTCTTCAAATTATAAGTATACCAAGTTATTTTATAGGTACAAATTTAATCCATCATTTTTCAGAATCAGAGTTAAAACTATAACTAATTCTCAAGTTTCTTATCAACACACAAACTTTTAAACATTGATTTTAAAATTTAAGCTAGAATAAAGTAAACAAATTACATAATTTAAAAGTAAGTGACAATTTTTTTCTTTAATTTTACTTGGTTTAGAGTAAATCAAGATAGATTTGGGTCATGTGAAAAAAATTCATGTCATGTATTACAGTAAAATCTATGTAATAAGAAACTTAGTTCCTTGGTAAAATATTATTTCCTATATTGCCATATTTAAAAATCTTAATTTAAAAACATTTAGCTTGATATGAGGCTACAAATTTTTCCATATGCATTTATTTATGGCTTAGAAGACAAGGGAAAAGGATGCATTGTGTAGGAAAAAAATGCAAGAGAGGAGGAAAGAATGGAAGGAAGGATGCAGGGAAGAAGGGCTAGAGAGAGGGGGAGAGAGAGCGAAGAGGAGGAGGAAAGAGAAAAGAAGAAAGAGAGAAAAAGAGGAAAGAGGGAAG
The DNA here is from genome assembly GCA_027257055.1 of Cephalopachus bancanus. Lineage (NCBI taxonomy): Eukaryota > Metazoa > Chordata > Mammalia > Primates > Tarsiidae > Cephalopachus > Cephalopachus bancanus. The sequence goes on along the minus strand of JAPVLO010000676.1, from coordinate 278,367 downwards.
GAGAAAAAGGGAGCAATTGAGCACCAACGCTACAATTTGTATTAAAAGTGGCTGAAATATAATCCAGTAAGTAGATACAAATAGCGAGTAAGAATTTCAGATAAGGAGAATTCCCTATTTCATAGAAATCTGTAACAACTTATTTATTGATTTTCATTTTTCAGTTAGACTTTTCTTTCTGTCCACAAGACCTGACAGAGCACCTTAATAGCCTGACACCCCACTCACTGTGTGCTGCAGAGGGCGGGAGGTCAGGTGTGCGGAATGTTTTGATGGTGGCAGGCCCCTCCCCTCCTGTGGTCAACACTTGTACTTCCAGTCGATAAAGGATGGATGGCCTCAGATTGGGCACTGTTAGGACATAATGATCCTAAGGAAGTGACAAAATAGGATGCTAATCATTGACCTTTTAGAGACAACATACAATGCACAGATAGTCTGTGACAGTTTCTTCCCCCATTCGAGAATATTATATACATGTTTGGCTGCTTTTTAAAGGCACAGTTTAATTTGCAGAATATTTCTCTTCTTTTGCAGGAGTTCTCTGCCATATGGTTTCTTAGCACCTAGCTCAATTCTTGGCAGCCTATAACACTTGGCGGAGTTAAAATGTGCTGAGGTGCCAGTTCTCAGGACTCACTCTTGGGATTTTATTTATTTTTTTATTCCTTAACATAAGACTTTCCCATGGTTTAAAGTGTTCAGCTGCACATCCTGTGATGTGAATTCTTGATAATCCAAATTTCAGTGAATGAGCCAACTGTTTTTCTTAAAACACAGTATCTGTCAATGCCCATAACTGAAAATGTTTATTTTTATGCCAACACATTTTTCTCAAAACTCAATAAAACCTAGTACATTTATAGAATAACTACTCTCTAATTCCATGGAATTTTTTCTTTCTGGGAGTTATGCTTTTTTTTGGATTTTGTAGTGAGACTTGGTCATTCTAAGAGCATTTTCAGAGAGGGCAAAAACCCACACATGATTTTTTTTTTCAAGCCAAGGAATTAAGTGGCCAGGAATACAGGCCAACTCATTATGGGCCCTAGCCAAATTTGAAGCGGGGAAAGAATCACAAACAACAAGCTTCTTTTAGCTATTTTTCCCCCAATTCAACACTTCAAACGGGGCATGTCCACTTGGACCAGAGGAATCAGGGCTAACAAAGATAGAAGAAAATGACTCAATTGCTTGCATACAAGATAGACAAGATAAGGTCTGCTCAACAACTGGCTCTAGTCGTCAAAATTTATCTAGATGACAGCTTATGCTACTTCTTAACTATTCTCAAATACACATGTGATGTGTTGATGCTTGTAAAATGATACACTCAGAACAAGGCAATGCAGAAATAAGACTCAATAGTATAGCACACAAAATGACAAAGATATCTATCTCTTAAGGTAATTCAAAATGAGCAGTGGATACCAACAACACAGACATAGTACAGGAGGCAGCACTTACTGAAGGCAGGATTTGGGACTGTGAAATAATGCTGTTGGGGAGACTGTTCTGCCTGCTCTCTGTAGTGACCTCAGCCCAAGTCACTTGAAACCCAGTCATAGGCTGATAGAGATTGGCCTTGGCTATCTTCCAAGAAAAGTGGCCGGTGATGTTAACATCCTGGACAATGAACGAGGCGGAAAGGTTCTCTGGCTTGGCTAGCACCTTGGAAAGAACATGACCTGTAGCAGTGCAAAAGGGAAAATCAGAGTTGACAACTGGAGAAAATGTGAACATGGAATTGATTGCATATTCATCATAGGAAATTTAGGCAGCCACTCTATAAGAAGGTAAAAGCAATGTGACCTCATTCTTTAAACATGAGTTCAGGCCATCCCCTCTTTGACATATGGGGGTTGGTTGCGTAGGAATCTCATAGCTATAACTTTGTGCTGAAGGCATCTTCTTATCCTCTGAGGATTATTTTTAGAACCCTGCTTTGGGGACAGAAGAGGGAGAGAAGTTTAGACTCTGGTAAGAATTACCCATTTCTTAAAGAATAACCATGACTGCAGTTAAGAAGGTAATACTTGAAGTTACCAGAAATGTTTTTACATCCAGGGCATTTAAAGAGCCCCGGTTAGTTGCTCCCACTGAAGGAAAAGGGCTTTGACAAGGAGAAGGGAATGGAAGATACAGAATTGAAGTTTGGTAGATTGGCACACAGCAAAGGCGTAGGATAAAAGTGAAATAATTATGTCAAATCTGCCAAAACACAAATGGTATCTAAATGCTTGCGTTTGTTTCCAAAGGAATGATAATGCCAGAAAAAGGCAACTTTCTAACGCTGTTAGCATTGTAAAATAATACATACTTTCCTACTTATCTTCCCTCCAGATTGTGCCATCATATTATAACTTAGAAGGAGGAGCAGTTCTAGTTTTTAGGGTCCTATTAACTACAGTTTGGAAACGTTTCCAAGTGTTGCTGACATCTTAGACCTAGATATGTGAGTCCTTCAGGTCAAAATATACCTGCTTCACCAGGGCAACTCATGGGCTTGTGGCTTTTCCCCTTAAGAGCAGAGCATGGCGGAGTGGTAAAGAAAACGGTTTCTGCCTTCGAGTGACCCTTTGGCTGAATTGGTTGGACTGTCACCTTATATTTGCAGGAAAATAACAGATCTTGAAGAATTATATAATTTTCCTAAAGCAAGAGAGAAAGAGAATGTTAGCAATAAATCTCATTAGGGATTAAAAAAAATTGAAGGGTGTTGAAGTCCTATTCTAACAAGAATATTTTTCTATATATGGAGTGTGTGCAATGTGACTTTTATAGAAAGCACGAAGGAGACACTATCCATGTTTTGATTTATTACAATTGTGAAATTCTCTCATGGCTGTGGCATACATCCTCTAGAATAAAAGCAGCACCATGGTAATTCTGCATTAAAGAAGCCATCTTCTGAAGTTCACAACCAACATTTTTGAGTTGGCAGCAGTGCAGGTGATAGGGTAAAGCTGTAAATACAAATCTAATGTTTTATAGCAAAACAAACAAACAAAAAAACTAACATGCTTTTCTGAGACACAGAAATAGCTTATATGTAAGTTTTTCTGTTAAAAAAATATTGATTTTTTAGCAATTTTTTAAAGCATTTTGGAGTGCTGTTATTGTTTTCTACCATCATGTTTTGATTAATTATAAATAAAAGAAACAAGCTAAACTGCTAAGGAGTCGGAGGCTAAGTATATAACTTTACACTAACATCAAAAGATGACAGTTGGCATAGTTACAAGTTTGTGACTACATTTCTTTTCTAGTTGGTTAAGTTATACTTATCCATTATGCTTTGTTTATCAAATCATAATGCATGTGTATAAAAGATATAGATGAATAGCTGAGTGCTATGGCTCATTCCTATAGTTCCCAGCTATTCAGGAGGATAAGGAAAGAGGATCACTAGACCCCAGGAGTTTGAGACCAACCTAGACAACACAGTGAGACCCAATCTCTTGTGAGTGAGAGAGAGAAGATACAGATGGAATTTTTGCAGATGGAAGATGGAAAATCTCTATTTCATTGGTACCCGTTGGGCGAAGGGTAGAAGTTCTTGCCAGATAGCAGAGGGTTGGAGGGGGCATGATATAAGAATTACAATAAATACTGAAGCTCGGGTGATTCCCTGAGTTACCTGAGTGAAGAGTAGAAGTTGCTGCGGGTGATGCAGCATGGAATGTTCAAACGAGACAGATGGTGCCCGCCAGAGTTGCTGGTCATTAATGCAGAAGGCGACAGGAGATGGAAAGGACCCTTCTCCTCAGTACAGTTAGTATCAAACAGTGAACAGGAAACAATTCAATCAAGACAACCCAAGTCTGCTATGTCTCTTTGGGAGTCTGTATTGCTTTTCTTTAGGAATGAATCTGCATACTTTATATGGGACTATACTGGAATCCATGGCTAGCTATTAAGGGTTCTGCTTCACAAGTATTTCAAGAATGCTTTCATGTGGCATAGGAGGCAGACGTCTGCTGCAATAAGTAAATTAGCTGATGTTCCATTGTAACATGAAAGCAAATTAACTGAGTCTAAAGTTTGTTGGAAAATGAAACAGACAAGTTCTAAGCCCCTAGCAGTATGCTTTTTCAGGATTTTGATTCTTATTTCTACCAAATACATTATATGTGCTCAGTGAATAGTTATTGTCACTTTCAGAGTTCCTAAAGGTAAGGATTGGGTAACTGCATGGACATAAGCCAGGGTCTATAGGTTCCAAGGCACGTGTAAGTAAAACAAGTAAAAGCCTCTCCCTCTGCCCACAAAAAATTTAATAAATCCTGCTTCTGTTTATTTCTTTCTCTACTTTTAAAAGATTTCCTTATTTAGAATGTCTGTTTAATTTTACTGAAGGTCACAAACTTTGCGACTAAGTCAAGGATAAATAAAAGGAGCAACTTTGGCAAACATGAGTTGAGACAAGTCAAATCCAGTTAAAAGAAAAAAAGCTGGGTACTTCTGCAAATCTAGTAACTTGATTTTTTTTTTACTATCTTAAAATTATGCAATCCGATATGATTCTAAAGATATTATACCTGTTGCTTTAGAAAATTTTCAAAAGATAAATGTTCTAGTTATATATTACAAGCCAAAATGTTGTATTACACATTTGGGGTCGTGTTTTACAATTTTTACAACTATTTTTATTTATTACATATTAATTGCAGTCATCCACACTTTGTATAACACAATGCCCTCTTAAACATTTTGTGTTGGTTTGTTCATTCTAATCTATGATTCCTGCATTAACCCCAAAATATTTGGATTGATATTTTGAGTAGTATTGATAGAGTTGCTATCCTCAAAGAGGTTAATGTTCTCTTAAAGTTAAAAGTCAGTATGGGTACACGTTGTGTAGGACAGGTAACATCTGTCATTAATTGAATATGAGTTGATGGCAATTAGGGACATGGTGCTGAATGATAGAGTCATATAGAAATTCACCTACAAAATTATACCTTAGATCATGATGCCACGCCAAAACTCAGAAAATAATTTAAAGGTTTTGTTCGGCAAAGTTAAGTACACAGATATCCAGTATTATCCCACTGACCTGGAAGTTCCTTAAGAACCGTCTTTAATTGCCATTTTAGCACTTGCCTTGTGTTGACAATATAGTAAGTTCTCAATATAATTGTGTGAATGGATAAAAGAATGAATAAATATAATGACCATTATATGTTCAGCTTTCATTGAGTCATTATTCAATAGCTAATTTGTGAGAATGAGCTATCCATTTGTCATATCTGGTTTGCACATCCTTCTGTCCAATTATATAGCCAGATCTAGTAAGTCTAGAACCATCTTCTTACATGGGTCATGCCAGATGATGTCTCCAATCCAGCTGTTTTGTTGTGGGCACATACTTCTGGAAGCCACTGCACATGGTATCGGTTGATATTGGGATCTATAATGCCAAAACACACAAACAAAAATAACAGCCTGGAAGTTACATTCCATGTAAGTTCTATGTTTGTATACTTAAGGTACTAGGAAGAGAGAAAATAAAATTCTACAAGCGACCAAAAAGTGCATAGGAGAGCCAAAGGAGGTTTTGCATAATTTGGATTATTTAGCAATTAAGAATAAATAAAGGGGAAAAAAATGATATCTGCCAAAGGAAAACTTGTGCTGAAGTGGAAGTACCAAATAGAAAAAAAAAATAGCAAAGTAGTAGCAAAATGATTTTAATGATGTCTTGAAAATAACCTATCATGGTTCTTATGGTAAGTAAAGCCCTACAAGAAAGGCTAAGACTTACCACCTCTCTAAATTCCTGTTGTAAGAGAGAATCATTAGAAGTCTCTCAATCCTACATTTTTTTTTTATGAGGATGAAAAGCTATTGAACCCGCACTGGAAAAATCACTTTCTTCAAATTCGAAGAATTGGCTATTCATATTTATTTCCTGTTAAGTATTGCCATAACGAAGTTTCTTTGTCAGAAGGATCAGGATGCATGGCTTCTTATTCCCCCTCATATGTGTATGTGTATCATAGCATTTCTGAATGTCTGATCCTTACTGAAATATGACTTGGTGCTTGCAAAGACAAGCAATAACACTGACCCTTTAAACATTTTCGTTCCTGGGGGGAGCAGCATATTTTCTGTACATTTACTTTGGACAATAAAGTGGAAAAGGACAAAATGACGACAAGCAACTCATTGAGTGTGGGAAAGCAGGTCTTGACAGCCTCAGGTTTATTAATCACCCCAGCGTGTCCGACGAGTGTGAAACGGCACTGCTTTGCTGGTGATTAACTTCTTGTGCTGAACATTCACGCCAAGTGTTTGATGGGGGTTTTCAGAGGGGAAAACTCTTTGATGAAATTGGGTTGATCTAGTGGGAACTTGCTTTGAGCACTTTGGAACCAGACAAGAAGAACTTTAAATCAGAGAAAGTAAACAGATATAAAGCGGGCATGTGGGGCGTTTAGTTAAAAGGGAAATCACATACTAGAGATTTTAATTTTTGCACAGCAGACATCAAGGGAGTTTTTTTTAAGAATTGTGTGTGATACATAAGGATAAAGTCCATCAATAAGTGAATCCATTTTCTTTTATTCAAATAGTGACATAATCACACAGAAGTGGCTGCCCTCCTAAAATTTACCTGTCAGTGGAGCTAGAAATAATAGTTAATAAACAAAATACATGAACAAGACATAGGTTAGAAGGTAATAAGTCTATGGATAAATACAGAAAATCAGGGAGGTAGGATATATTGACAAAAGGTCACAATTTTTCATAAGGTGTCTGTCTGGCATACCTAACAGAGAAGCTCACTTTTTTTTTTAAACATCTTTTTTATTTTAAAATTGTGGGGTACAGTTAAGGGTTAGGTATACAAATATGGATTGTGCAGGTACCTTTGCTGATGAGGTGTGCCCCCCATCCCCAGACAGATATTGACTACCGTTAATCCCACCTCCCTTCCCTTCCCTGTCCCCCCCATAGTTTTCTGCCACTGTCAATCCTTTTCTTATAGTATTACGATAGTTGTTCAAGGTCCACTTATGAGTGAGAACATGTGACACTCAGATCTTTGTTTCTGTGAGAGATCACTCAGTGTTATAGACTCTAGTTCCATCCAGGTTGCTGCAAAATTCGTGATTTTATTCTTTTTGATGGCTGTGTAGTATTCCATTGTGTGTATGTACCACATTTTTTTAATTCAGTTCTCTTTTGATGGACAGCATGGTTGGTTTCAGGTTCTTGCTATTGTGAACAATGCTGCGATAAACATATGTGTAAAGGTATCTTTTTTATAGAGTGATTTGAGATATGAACAGACACTTCTCAAAAGAAGATATCCAAGTGGCCAGCAGACACATGAAGAAATGTTCAACCTCACTAATCATCAGGGAGAAGCAAATTAAAACCACACTGAGATACCACCTAACTCCAGTCAGAATGGCAATTATCAATAACTCAAAAAATAGCAGATGCTGGAGAGGATGTGGTGAAAAGGGAACACTGCTACACTGTTGGTGGGAGTGTAACTAGTGCAACCTCTGTGGAAAGCAGTGTGGCAATTCCTAAAAGCTCTAAATATCGACCTCCCATATGATCCCGCAATCCCACTACTGGGAATATGCACAGAAGCTCACTTCTGAGTACGAACTTGAAATAGGTGTGGCAGTGGATGTTGGACCTGTGGGAAGGGTGTATTGGTTCAGCCCTGCCCAATAGAACTGGCTGTGATGATGAAAATGTTCTATATCTAGTAAGCACTAGTCACTTGTGCCTATAAAGCACTTGAAATGTCACCCATGGAACTGAGGATTAAATTCTTAATTCTATTTCATTTTAATCTTGTTTTTGTTTTGTTTGTTTTTTGAGTTGGAGTCTCACTCTGTCACCCAGGCTGGAGTGCAGTGGCACACTTGTGGCCACGGCAGCCTCAACCTGCTGAGCCCAGGCGATTCTTTCGCCTCAGCCTTCCAAGTAGCTGGAACTACAGGCATGTGCCGCCATGCTCAGCTCATTTTTCTTTGATTTATTGTGGAGATGAGGTCTTGCCAAGTTTCCCAGGATGGTCTTGAACCCGTAGGCTAAGGTAGTCCTCTCACCTCCTCCCAAAGTGCTGGGATTATAGGTGTGAGTCACAGAGCCTGGCCCATTTTAATCATTTTAAACTTAAATAGCTGCAGGTGGCCAGCGGCTACAATATTGAGTGGTTCAGTACTATCTGCAGGAAATAAACAACAAATGTCAAAGTCCTAAGGTGGGAACAGAAAAGGACTGACATCCTTTGGTCAAGAACAGTCAGCAGATTTGGGGTTGCCATTTTACAATCACACGAATTGGCTGCCCTGAAACCTTAGGTTCCCTAAGGAACCTTTCCATATTTTACAATACAATTATATCTTTATAAAAGGAGGCATCAAGAATGACACATAGGACACTCCTTTTAGGCTCCCTCCCTTCTGTCATCCCTAAATGCTTCCATGCCAGAGTTCATCATCCTTTCATCTTCTCTCTCTGTGTCACCTCCATGGATCACTCCATTCATTTCCAGGGCTTGAAAAAGCATTTTCCTGCTGACAGCTCCCAAATTTCTACTTTTAACTGAGCTATCCCCTTGAAGAGTTGGTGTTCCCTACTTCCTATTCCATGTGAAGACTTTCAAAACTCAGTCTTTCTAAAGCTACACTTGATTTCTACTCCTAAATTGCCCCCCCCCCGCATTCAGGTTCTCCATTCTGGATGTAGGTGGCAGAATTATGGCCTTCATGCAAGACCTTTAAGGAAGGTGGGCATCAGCAAGTAAGACCAGGAATAGCACTTTCCTTTATCTGAAAATAAGGATACTAATAGGGTCAACACAATAGGTTTGATATGAGTTTTCAGTCGGGTAGTACATTGATCTTCTATGGCTTCTTTGACAAATTACCACAAATATAGCTGCTTAAAACAATGTAAATGGATTCTCTTCTGGAGATCCGAAATCAGTCTCACTGGGCTAAAATCAAGATGCTGGCAGAGCTGGATTCCTTTTTGAAAGCTCTAGAGGACAATTTGTTATCTTGACCTTTCAAGTTTCTAGAGGTTGCTGGCATTCTTTGTCTGTCGGCACCCTCTACCATCTTCAAAGTCAGTGACGCTGGGCTGAGTCCTTCTCACAATGCCATCTCTTTGGTTCTTTCATTCTGCTTTCTTCTACTTTTAAGGACTTTTGTGATTGTATTGGATCCTACCCAGATAATTCAAGTTAATCTCCTCATCTGAAGGTGGACTTTGAGTCACTGAACAGCTTTTCTTTGCTCTCACGATGAAGATAATACTTGGAATGGCTTCCAGCTCTCATGTGGTAATGGATCTTAGCTGCTTCTATATATTCAACTCATGCAGAGTCTCCTCTTGTTCTCAATGCTTTGTTTGTTCCTGTGATTATCTGATTAATCGCTGTCAACCCCATTTGGTTAGAGTTTCTTATCTATTTGGTGTCACTGTTGTATAAACAAAGATGAGCATGGTGCCTGACAGGTTATAAACACACAATAAACATGAAATGAATGAATTGCTCATTATTCAGGTAAGAGTGAAATAGAATACCTCAAAATCTAAGATATGAAAGGAAAATTAAGTTTGAAAATAAGACACATAGAGAAGTATATCTTCCATAAGAAAAGTAAAAGCAATGTGAGAAAGTAAAGCATTAAATCAATTTAAGTTTAAAATATCCTCAAAGTATTGTAAATAGTGTCTCAAAGCCAGTTTGGAGAAATTTATTTTTAAAAAGCAAACAAAAGAATGTCACACTTGTTCCTATTAATTGAACTAAATTTTAAAAAGTCAATTAATAGATATTTGCTTCCATGAATGCTACTTATACAAATATCTTGTCTTTAGCTGCATTTTGCCAATTACTAAAATCTAAGAGTCATGACTGCTGAACTCAATCTATTACTAGAATATTAAAAATAACATTGTTCAAACACTTTCCAAAGGGTTAAAGAGTTTTTGTGTGAAATGCCTAATTAATCTGGTTCTTGTACGTCATTCTTTCCTTCCAAAAATAAATGATAATAAAGAAAATACTTGAAAAGTATTTTTACAATCATCCACCCTACCAACTGAGCTATTAAAGGAGCTCATGAAAGGTACTTTTACATGTTGAAATTTACTTGGAGTATGCTTCAAAAACTAGATGTATTTTTTTTCAAATATATCTAACAGTATATATGTCTAGCATAAATGAAGGGCTCTAAAATGTTTAACTAAATGTGAATTTCTAAATTTGCAAAAGTTTGATGACCAGGAATGATGGGTTTATTGACATTAGAGCTCTGAGAAAAAGAGGCAAAAATGCTGGGGTACTCTCGAACAACAGTTGCCATAATACAGAATTGAAAGTCACAGCACTAGGGAGGAGGACACACACTTGGAAGGCATCACAAATGCCAGTTCCATTAGGGCAGGGACTTCTGTTGGCCACTTTGCACTGTCATTAGCACCAGAAATGGTACTTAGCATACAGTAGGTGCTTTAAAAATGTTAGTTGAATGATGTCCTCTCATGGGTCAATTCCTCATTCTTTTTATATTTGTAAAATGATCTGGTGAAACAAAACTTTTTGATTTTGTACCACTAAAATAAGAATTGTTGGGCAGCTCGTAGGCATTTCTACTGAAAGTCGAGGCATAAATGTCTTCTCTCTGTCTGAACTAATTTTTCACATTTATGTTGTAAAAACACAAAGCCTAAAGCCATAAAGCCTAAAACAATCATGTATTGTATTATCACACAGTAAAAATGAACTGATGTTAACAGAATAAAATTATTAACAAAATTAGCTAAGTGAAATATTTCTTTAGAAATAATGTTTGTTCTATAAATTCATTATTGAAAATATGTCTTTTTCAGAGCCTTTATTATAACCCAACTACAATATGCAGTAAGTGGAGAAGGTTAATATTTAATGTTTAATTCAATTTCGCTATGAAAATATATGCTACATCCTAATAGTTGACACTCTCCAGAAAAATTTGAGGGAAATGAATCTATCTGTGCTTTTAGTCTTTTTTTGTTTGTTTATTTGTTTTTGTTTTATTGTAGAGATGAGGTCTCATCAAGTTGCCCAGGCTAGTCTTGAACTCCTGGGCTCAGACAATCCTCTCATCTCTGCTTCTCAAAGAAATACAGGTGTAAGCCACCACACCCAGTCAATTTGCTATATAGTCTTGTAACCATAGTCCCATTACTTAGCCTGCAACCATTCAAAAACACCATTAAAGAAAACTGCTTGGAGTTCAAAGAGAAGCATACAATTTAGGAAGAGAAATCATGTGCTTTTAGTCTTAACTGTTAGCCCAAAAACAATATTTTGCCCACCATCACTTTAAGAAATGTGACATAAGAGCCAATTTCTGTTTATAATTTTGTTTTTATTAATTGACAATATTATCTTATTTCCTTATTTGTCAATAGCATTGTATCCTTTTAGGTTTTCAACTCAGTGTATCCATAGATGGAAATAGATTATAATTCAAGAATATTTGACTACTTATGTCAAGGAGTTTAAAACCATTTTGGATAGGTCTATTGAGTTGCATTTAGAGTAGACAATTTCTCATTTTACCAAGTCAAAAAGTCCAGAAAATCTAGCCAAAGTGTCCTCTGCCATGACATAAATTCACATTCTATACAGCACTAATGTACTACAGGACTTTGAGTCCATTTAAAAGGTCTCCTTTCCAACAATTGTGATAATTATGAATATGCACATGTTTTATAAATGTCTGGGGAAACTTTGGTTTGGGATTCTGTAGGTTACATAGTGAGAGCATAAAATGTTTCTGGAAGGAGGAAAAACATGGAATGAGTTTGAAACACATACTTTCCTCATCATTTTGCTTTGGATTTTTCAAAGCTTTCTTCAATCCCCTTCTGCCATGTGCTTTCACATAATGAGATCTGCTATGGTTTATATGTTAATTTGGATTTCAATTTTAAAATAAAAAGAGAAATGGGGATGGATACAATTTAAGGAAAAAGACTTTTTGAAAAAATATGAAACTCCGGTTAGAGCATAAATTGTACGTAGTTCCTAATAGAAAGTGGTCCTATGATCCAATGGAAATCAACTGTCATTTGCAGACCCTCTGAGAGTAGTCAGTGGGCTGACCATAGCTCTGGGCAAATCCACATTTCTACCTCATAGCTATCTCCTGGACTCTAAGCAGGTATTGTTGACTGTCTGCTTGACTTTTTTTTTTGTCCATATTATGCATTTATCTCAGATTTAACACACCAAAACCAAACTTTTCCATCTTCCCCAGGAAACACTGTAATTCTATTGCTCACAATCATTGTTTATCAAAATACTGTTAAGTAGTAATTCAAGCCAGAAGGTAGAATCTCCACTTAGATTCATTTCTCCTCTTCCCTTCAACCAGATCTTAATATCCAGGTGAACATATGTCCTGGTTTTCCTGGGAGAGCTACACTCCCTGTCTGTTGGTGGTAAATAATGTTTACCAATGACTCCTTTCAGTCTCAAATGAATTCCTGTTCAGACAATAAATTATATGTCCACTCTTATAGTACTCTTATATAACCACTCCACCTTTTTCCCACCACTACCACCTTTATTTCACGCTCTGATTATTTTTTGTCTAGGCTACTGAAACTAATCACCATACCCTTTCTTAACTTTTCCAATCCATTCTCCTTGCACACTCGCCTTTGCTAACATCTCCAAGTCCTACTCAGAACTTCCCCTGCTACTTCACTTCCCTCTCCTCCTATGCAGAAGAAAACCCAAGCTGCCTGGTGTAGCATATTCAATTCTCCATCATCCAGAGTTGACCTGTCTCTCAAGCCTCAAGCAGTCATTGCCCCAATCTCACTAATACTTGATGTTCCTGATCTTTCTCCTGTCTGTATCTCTTCATTTCCTAGGTCAGAAATGCTCACCTTTCCTGGTCAAAAAAGTAATCCAGCCTTTTCTCTTTTATGAACATAACCACAACAATTATATACTTGGGAGCAAGGTTTTGGCCAGCCACAAGGGATGCTCTCAGGTCAGGATGAATGTGAACTTATTAGACAATGGTTTAATGCTGGTCTACATTAGGAAGTGTTCCTGGAGGTTAACATAGCCTACAGATTGGAAATGGGTATGATTAAAATAGTATGGCCACTAACTGACTGTGAGGCATTTGAATTAATAAAATAAATCATTACTGACAAATAAAGGCTAGTTCACCTCTGTTAGATTAGCTCATCAACTGGGTTGATGGCCGAGGGTCCAAATCACTAAACATGAATCAAATTGACATCAGTTTCAGAGTCCAAATCAAAGCTGCTCCCTTGCCTTTGGATCTGGTCTCTTTGTTGTCAAGTCGATAATTTTATGCATTGTAAAGTAAATTGGATAATACCATGTATCCTAATATTGACTATTAAATATGACACAATTTTCTGCCTACAGTTTTTTTATCAATATTTTTTATTTTAATATTGTGGGGTACAGTTAAGGGTCAGGTATACAAATAAGCTTCGTTCAGGCACCCTTGTTGATAAGGGGTGTCTCCCTGTCCCCAGACAGATATTGACTACCGTTAATCCCACCTCCCTTCCCCTTCCACCCCCCATAGTTTCCCACCACTGTCAATCCTTTTCTTATAGTATTACGATAGATGTTCAAGGTCCATTATATGAGTGAGAACATGTGATACTCAGATCTTTGTTTCTGTGAGAGGTAACTCAGTATTATAGACTCTAGTTTCATCCAGGTTGCTGCGAAATTCATGATTTTGTTCTTTTTTATGGCTGCGTAGTATTCCATTGAGAACTCAAATCACTCTGTAAAAAAGATACCTGCACACGTATGTTTATCGCAGCATTGTTCACAATAGCAAGAACCTGGAACCAACCATGCCTACCGTTTTTTAAAGATTTCCATATTTGAGAAAACTACTGATATTCTCCACATTTATTTCTACTTTTACATCTATGTCAACAACCAGTAATGTGATCAATACTCCCATACAACAATATGAGTGTATGACAAATAAGGAATCCTATTTGCCTTTATATATATACATATAGATAGATAGATAGATATAGATATAGATATAGATTTATCTTCAATGCAAACAAAATTTCTTATTTGTTATGGACTCAAATCATTGTTGTATAAGAATATTGATCATTTACTTCTTGCTGATTTAGTGCAGTGAAGGTTAATCCCTTTTCTTCTGCCAAATTTAATGAAATACTTAAGTTTTATAGCATTTGTATTGCAAATTGGACAATGAAATCTTTTTTTAAAACATTATTCTCTGTTATCTGGAAAGGAAAAAATATTGAGAGTCAGTCCTAAAGCAATATGAAGCTTTACAAGGCTGGGCTCAAAGGCACTATGACTTTTCCTATAAGCAGTGCCTTAAAAATCCTCACATTTAAACACCTAGGGTATTTCCTCTGTGACAGGTACTGTTCAAAGCAATTTGTATGTATAATCTCATTTAATTCTTACATCAAACCTAGGAGGTGATCTATAATTTTTTCTCTACTTCATTATATTGATACAATAAAAAAGAAAAAATCATTGATTATTTCACTAAAGAAAGGTTATTTTATAATAATCAATATCCAATCATCATGAACACTGCAAATAAGAATAGTAGGGGATTGTATCAAACAAACAAGGGATTAAAAAAAAACCTTACAATTAAATATCATGCCTACTATCATCACTTCTAGTCACCATTGTATTGAAAGTCTTAGCTACTGTTAAGACAAGGGAATAAAGTAAAATGTCATAGGTCTGGAAAGCAAAATTTAAAAATTCATTATTTACAGACTACATGATGGTCTTAATAAAAAAATGCAAAAGAGCTATCAGATAAAATGTTATAATTAACAAGGTACTGCAACAATATTGCTGGATTTAGAGTTAATATACAAATATAAAATATATTTATAATATATCAGCAACAAAAATTAGAAAATGAAGTTGAAGAAAAAGTACGCCAGTTATAATAAGATCAATAAACACAAATACCTTGAAATAATAATATTAAAAAGTATTATAGTCTTTATCCAGTATACCATAAAATATTGTAGGGAAAAACATTTTAAACCTGATTACAGTGATATACCAAGTTTATAGACTGGAAGACCCAATATTTTAAATATGTGAATTCCTCAATCACAGATTAATTGCAAACTCACTAAATGGCTCAAAATTTTTGTGGAAATTGAAAAATTATTCAAATATTTATATTAAAATGCAAAGGGCTAAGAATAGTCAAGCCAATTTGAAAAAGAAGTAAACACTGGAGGGCACTATCTTTAAACATATTTATAAATCTATAATAGTTAAGAAAGTGAGGTGTTGTCACAACATTGGAAAAGTATGAATCCACAGGATGTCCAAAAATTAACTTGCACAAATATACTTTATTTAAGGCAAGTGTAAAACTGTAAATCTTTGGGGAAAATGATCATTTTAAAATATATAATAATGTACCAGTCAGAAAAAGAGATCAAAAGGGAAAAAATAAAAGAACATTGACCCTCCACAACAAAAATCAATTATGAGTAAAAGAGCCTGTGAAACAATATAGCTTCTAGAAGGAAAAAAAGGAGAGTATCTTTCTGACCTTTGTATGAGCAAGGATTTCTTAACCAAGACCAACCACTAAACCTAAAGGAAACAAAATAACGAACTGATCATCTCTAAAAGTAAGACCACTAGGACTGCTAAAAATGCAAGAGCGAATCAGAGTAAAAGAAAATACTTACTATGCATAAAACTAGCAAATGACTTCTGTGCATGATATGTAAAGAACTCTTGCAGGACAGACTGACTAAAGAGTTGAAAGGGTACTTCAAAGAGAAGGAGATTCTATTTCCAATATATTTATGAAAAGGTGCTCAACTCCTTGGGGATAAAAAAATGCAAATTCAAGTAACAATGAGGTATCACTACACACATACTAGAATAGCTAAACTTTGAATGATGGATAGCAACACATGGCAGAGAGACTGTAGAGCATCTGGCACTATGACACCATACTGGCAAGAATGTAAATTAGTCAACCACTTTGGAAAACTATTCATGTTTTCTAAAGCTCGATAGACTATCACCTAAGAATCTCACCTCTATGTATGTGCATCAAAAAACACATGTTCATAAGACATTCATAGCAGCAGTATTCTTAATTGTTCAACTTGAAACAAAATAAATCTCCATTAACAGCTTAAAGGATACATTGGTTGAGGAATATAAGGACAATTAAGCAGCAATATATATGGCTGAATTATTGCTTCATGGGCAGCAAGACCTCATCTCTACAATAAATCAAAAAATCAGCCGGGCATGGTGGCGCATGCCTGTAATTCCGGCTACTCGGAAGGCTGAGGCGGAAGGATCGCCGGAGCCCAGCAGGTCGAGGCTGCGGTGGCCGGGAGCGGCCACTGCACTCCAGTCTGGGCGACAGAGTGAGACTCCAACTCAAAAAAAAAAAAAAATTCTCACTGCAAGAAGTCCTAATACAAACTGTATGATTTCATTTTGGTAAGTTTCAAATACAAGGAAAACAAATTTTGAGTTTTAGAAGTCAGGATAGTGGTGATTACTCTTATATGCTTGAGATGTTTAAATTTTTTTATATTTTATGTTTACTTTTTTATAATATTATATTATGTTTACATTTTTATTTTATTTCACCAGAAGTTTAAATTTTTAATATTAATAAATATAATGTTAAGGTTTTTTAATACTAATATATTGATACACAATTTTAATTTTAAATTGATAAATACAAGTAACCAAATAATTTTATTTAATGTTTATTATTAAATTATTATTTTAAATATAAAAATATAATCCCAATTTAATAAATATTGAATAAACTTTAATTTCCATTAACATATAACAAAAATAAAATATATTTAATATTAATGGCAGTGTTATTTTAGTTGCAGAAAGTATTTCAGCAGCTTGAAAGAAAATTCTGGAACAAAAATTGTTGCAACAGCAATATTTTTTATGATATGTGAACCATCGATACTCTGAGTAAAATAGAACTTCAGAAGAATGAAGAATATTTTTTAAAGTGAACTATTGAAAAAATCTATTTTGCTTATTTGCAAAATGCCCAGTAACCCTATGGTGATAAGGATTAAAAATGCATGTTGAAAAAATTCTAAAAATACTATTTCAACAATGCAAAAAGAAATATTCTAAGAGTAAAGAAAATAAACAAAAGGAATTTATCCTATAAATAAATGCTCAAACAAACATCCTTAGGATAAATGTTCATCACAACCTTAATTAGAAAATGGAAATTCTCAACGAAACTAAATGTTTCATTGTACTGAAATAATGACATATTATTACAGTAGGATATATACATACAAAGCAGTAATTTTAAAATGTCATAAAAAAGACATGATAATATAGCAGCTTATATAATACTATACAGCAATATGTATGTATGTTTTACACACACATACATACATACAAAACAACTTAGTGAAAGACAGATGTATAGGAAATTTCTGAAAGGAAACTCAACCAAAATGTTGTTTTAGGAAATGATACTGAAATAATGTGACTTTTTTCTATTTTCCAAATTATTTGTATTACAGGTCTCTAAAAAACACACACATAATTTAGAATAAAAATTACAGCCCCAAATAATGAACACTTTGAATCAGTCTTCGAAATGAAGATAGACTAATATCCCTGACAAAAAGTTCAGCAAATTAACTGTTGCTGATTTCAAAATGTCAGAATCAATGTCGACCCATTCAGACTTCGATACTGCAAGGTTTTTAAAAATGCATATATACATACATATACATATTTATGTGTTTCGTTCAGCTATTATTTGCCTTAATATCAATACTGTGGCTTGTTATTTACTTTGTCAAAAGTATCTTTTCATCACTGTGTAATGTAAAGCAAATAAGAAATAAGTAAACAATGTTTGCATACCTTCAGTCTTCTTCCAGTAGACTTTGACTTGCAGTTGGTTGTCCTGATAGAACGGAGCTCCAATTTCCAGCGGGCGAGTGGGCCGTCTTTTTTGAAAAGGGGGCTGTATTTGAATCCCACCTTTTCTAGTTTTCCCAAGCTGTTCTTCTACAACAAAGCACAATATTCTAATTTATTAATTAAAAATAATTATTGGCTGGGCATGGTGGTTCTCAACTGTAATCCCAACACTTTGGGAGGCCAAGGCAGAAGGATCACTGGAACCCAGGAATTTGAGAACAACCTGGGCAACATAGCAGGATCTTGTCTCTACAGAAAAAAATTAGCTGGCGTAGTGGCACGTGCCAGTAGTCCCAGTTACTTGGGAAGCTAAGTTTCAAGGATCAGTTGAGTGCAGGAGGTCAAGGCTGCAGTGAGCCAGGATTGCACCACTGCCCTCTATCCTGGGCTACAAATTGAGCCCTTTTCTCAATAATAATAATAATGATAATAATAATAATACCTGATATTATTTCCAGTGTACTTTAATTTTCTTTGTTATTTATTCATATTCAGTGCCCGTTTTTCAAAGTAAAAGGTGATGTAACTACATATTCCTTCACGCTCAAGGTAATGACCGTCCCCTTCAAAATGTGTTGGAATACTAAACGTATATTACATGTAATTCCCAGAATTTAAATTGGTAATCAATATGTATTCACCATGCTTGAAAGATGCTCCAACTTAAGTAATAAGTATAAATAATATTTCTCATTGTAGATTTTTTATAGTTATGAGGGAAACAAGCAAAATATTAAAATACCATTTCATGAAAATAATAGATAGCTTTTCACAGAAGTATAGGCATTATACATCAATATTTGGTACAAGGCCCTAAACAGAAATATGGTCCAACTTTATCAAATTAATAGTAAAGAGTAAATTGCATCAACCCAGTTGATAATCTCAACTTCAGTCATAGCACTCAGCAACCAATCCTGTGCCATTCAGGTTAGTGACGAATTCCAAACTTGGACAGATATTAAAGGGAAATCTTAAATATCTAACAAATGAAATGAAATGCAATGGCAACAGTACATTAGATTGGGCAATGGAATATAAGGAACATTCATTCGTTAGTTCTTTCTGTAAACATTTATGAAAGCAATTGCTAAGAGCCTGGCACTGATCTAAGAGCTGGAAATACAAAGCTTTTGTACCTGAGGGGCTTTTATTACTAGCAGCAGAAGATCCCTATGACAGCGTACAATGAGAGGGCTGAGGTGAAGACACCTGCCCAAGGGAAGGGTGCAAGTCTGACAAGTCATTGTTTCAGTTTTTCTTTTTTGTTTTCTTTTTTTTTTTTCTTTTTTTTTTTAGTGGCCAAAAGCTTTTGGATGGAACAAATCATAGAACTACAGTTGTTGTAATGGGAGATGGTATTTTATCAATAAGCCAAGACACTTTAGAAAAAAAACAGGTAAGAATATGTTCACTTGTTCATTATTGGTTGTTGCTTTTTTAACATAAATCTCCTTTTCCTACTGTCCATTTTAAGATGTAATCAACACATACTCGTTGCAAAGCTAGGGCAATATAAAAGTGAATAAAGGGATCCCAAGTCCCAAATATCCCATACACAGTGGGAGACAGATATAGAGATATGCTGCTATAAAGCAAAACATCATAAAATAGTTCTTTGAATCAGGCTATTCAAACTTTCATCCTTAAGCTAGGTCATTTCTTATTGTGTTGCTGTTTAGAGTCATGATCTGGCTCTAGTTTCAGTTTGCTTTTTTTCTGTTTTTATTTAGCTGTATCTTTCCTTCTTGTATCACTTCTCATTTTTAAAATCTTCTGGGCTTCTTTGTATCCATACTTCTGATTGCTTTAGCTCAGAATGTACTGGCACTACTTGTGTCTGTCTGGTTCAATCCTCTTTGTCCTTGAAAGTTTCCCATAAGCTCTCCCTGGTGAATTTCCCCAGGCAAACTGGAACACGCTACTCTTCAGTGCTCTTATATTTTTTGTTTTAAATAATTTTTTTTCTTTACTGTGTTCCTCCAACCCAACCTAGAACTGATCTGGAAAAAAAGTCTTAGCCTAATCTTCCTTGGATGTCTACTGCCTAGCTCAGAAACACACATAGTGATTACTTCATATGTATTACTCATTGATGGCTCTTTATACCAAATATATTATCAGATATGTATTTGCCTGCAGCTGTGTAAGGTGCTATATTTATGTCAACAGAGTGGTCCTTTGACATAGGATTCAAACATGTTTCTCTGGGGTACATTCTCCTTTGTTACAGGGAGGGCAATAAACGTAACATTTTGACTCCAGGTTTGTTTTTGATGGGCTTTGCTTTGGTTGGTGGGCTTTGACACTATTTAATTTATATTCATACCACTATTCTACGAAATAAAGCATGGGTCAGTAAACTTTTCACAAGGGGCTGGATAGTAAATATTTTTGGTTTTTGGAGTCTTTCTCCCAACTATCCAGTTACAGATGTAGCCTGAAAGCAGCCAGAAACAGATATGTAAACAAATACGACTGTGTGCCAACAAAATCTTTTTTACAAAATCAGGCAATGGCTGGATTTTGCCTGTAAGCCATAGTTTGCAGACCCTAGAGAGAGAGGAATTAGCATACACTAAAGACAGAAAAGATTAACACTCAAAAATAGTAAGACTAAAGGGCCCAGCTTAGTGGCTCATGCCTGTAATCCCAACATTTTGGGAGGCTGAGGCAGAAGGATTGCTTGAACACAGGAGTTTGAGACCAGCCTTGTCTCTACAAAGAATAAAGTAATTAGCCAGGCGTGGTGGCATGCGCCTGTCGTCCCAGCTACTCCGGAGGCTGAAGATCACCTGAGTCCAGGAGGTCAAGGTTGTGGTAAGATCATGCCACTGTATTCCAATCTGGGTGACAGAATGTGATCCTGACTCAAATAAATAAATAAATAAATAAAATACTAAGAATCAGGTTCAGTTTCACACAATGGAAACAGGTAAGCTGAAATTTAACCCCAGGGCCATCTCATGTCAAATTTATGTTTCTATTACCATTTAATGGGTCTTTATGGAGAACAAACTTATATAGTTTCATAATTAGGACATAAGAAAATTCCCCCGGTCTCAAATATCTCTTTCACCTACTCCCTGAATTTAGATGTTACATACATAGAAATTCTACCCTTTGATGCAAGACTTTTCTGCTTTCTGAATTTCAAATAGCTCTTTGAGAGATAACAGGATAAGTTGTACTGATTATATACTAATAAATAACATGTCATCAAACTTTTCTTTAAAAAGTGGTATGGTTTACATTCTTGGGCAGGCACAAGGAAGACAGAAATATGAGATGGGGAGAACACTCTCAATCTTGAAATAAGGCAGAATCGGTCAAAAAATCCTGGGAGCCCCAGAAGAAAATTTGTATCAACTGTCAATTTTTCCTTACACTGGTATACTCACTAAATCACATATTCAATAGGTCTGCTTAAAAGAGAATAGATATTGATACTAGTCAGTTTCACATTTAGAATATTTCAGTTTAAAGAGCTCAGATCAATGTTTGGATAACTGAGAAACATAAATTAGGCTACTACTTTTGGAGAGCCTAATAGCACAGGAAGCTTCGGACCCAGGGGAGGAGGCAAGAACTAGACATGGAAAACCCATAGGGTTCCTGGCCAAAACTCATTACTTTCTTGACACCACCATGGAGTTAAAGAGTCTTCCTGGTTACACTCAAAGTCTTTATTACATAACTAAAGATCTAAGATTTTCACAAACCCATTTGTGCTTCTAATAATCTGTGATATTGAGAAATCACCAGAGGACAACCAAGATAGAAGTTTAAATACTATGCTTAACCTCAATGTAAATCTTGTCTTCCTACTTGATTTTATATCCTACACAAACTTTAATCTTTAATTATAGATGTGAGAACATATTTTTATATATCTCAAGATTGAATCATCATTGCTTTACTGAAATGATTCAACAGCAGAAATCCACCAACAAGTAGTGTTACTGACACGTCTTGGGTAAAGGACAGATAAGGTACATACTTCAGTGCTTGAACTATGTCCCTGACATTATGAGAACATCTCCTCCACCTTCAGTAGTAAACAAAAAAATGGAGGAAAATCATATCTACCATATTCTAAAAAGGTATGAAGTCTGATTTATATTCTTTGATAGTCATAAAAGAGAATCAAATATGTACACTTTTTTTAAAATGTCCAAATTTTGATTAATTTTACAGATCAAAAGACTCAGAATATTTTCTTTCTACTCTATTCTTATTCTGGAGAGCCAGAAAAATGTTGCAGTTCCATAAAGCAACCATAAAACATTTGGAACCTGTCAAACTTGAAAATATTCCCCCACCTCCAAAAAACAAGCTACATTTCCATTAAAGACAGTGTTACATCTTACTTCCTTCAAGGGACCCTTTCATAAAACTGCAAACATTCAGCCTTTGCTTGCATAGAAATATTTATTATTAAAACACCTAGTAGCCTGCAGACCTGGAAAAATATAATTCAAAAAGTAATTTATATGCTGACATTTACTACTTTACTTTCTATAAAATATAATTTCCCTTGCTTATACTATAAAGTTGTAATTATTCTTTACTTCTAGTTGGTTCATGATGAAATATATAGCGTTCTTATAAAAGTCATATACTAGCGTTTATGCGATTATATATCAACATTGGGATATAAAATCCTGACAAACATTCAGCTATATCCTACATAATCCATTGTAAAGTCAGTTTCTTCTGCAGAGTATCCTGAGACCCAAACAATATGTGCTACCTCAGGTACTTTGCACTATGACTTTCTCTCTCTCTCTCTCTCTCTCTCTCTCTCTCTCTCTCTCTCTCTCTCTCTTACTTCTCTTTTATTACTTTTCTGAATCTATGTGATAGGAATCAGCCCTCAGAATAAAGCGTTCTTTGATACGTTATAGCTTTATTCATTCCTCACATAAGACAGCACTTAGCTTTAAAAGGTGATTTTAAAAGGACTTTAGCATTGAGAATCAACCAGTCAAATAGGTAGTACCCTGTTTATTTCATTTAACTGCCATCATTCCAGTATCTTCCCACCTGGCTAGACACTCCCACCAGTAACGAGAATTCCCCTGGAAGAGTCAACCAAGTAAAAACACAAACTCTTAGAGGATATAGTTAAAATATGCAAATAGCATGAAAAGATGAACAACCTTGGTTATTGGAAGATGAGACTGAAAGCCATTTTATTCTTCCTTCCCCTTTAGTGTTGATGAAATATCAAATTAATCAACTGAAAACTTTAGAAAAGCTATAGTGTTAGAGTGTGTTACAACAGCGGTTGAATGGAAAGACAGTTGCATTAGGCTGAGTTACAAATATGTGTTTTCTTACTGTCATGTTCCTGGAAGATTCAAGAAAGCTGGAGTGCTTTAAAAATGTTGCAGGACCTAGAAATGAACTAAAGTGGACAGGAAATGATACACAAAGGCTTCCAAGCTTCTGGTAAGTAGTAACCTCAAAGGAGAAAAGAAGTGCATGGTAGCATCAGGCTTTCTAAGTGTAGAGGGTGAGTTCATCTTTGACCGTGTGGCGTGGTGTTTGAGACATCTGTGTGTTCAGAGACAATACAATGGTGGTAAGCTAGAGAAATATGGTATCAGTGGAGAAATCATAGCTTGACCTGAGTCATAGGGAACGATCCATGAGTAAGTAGTGATTGAACTGTTAGAGAAGATAAGGTGGAACACTGGAGAGTACCAATGTTTAAAAGCTGAATGGAGAACCTACAAGTAAAAATAAGAGGTATAAGAAAAATCAGGACATTTGGGAGTCAAATATACAAGGATCAACAGGTATCAAGGGGTAATATGTAACTGGACAAGAACAAATGCATCAGAAAGGGTCAATAGAAACAGGTCAATTAAAAGTAGAAACCATCCATCAGACGCAGAAATTAGCAGGAGCAGATTCAATGGAAAAATGAGACTGTACAAAGACTGCAAAAGCCTGAGAAAAATATGGAAAGGAGAAAAAATAAGATGTTATCTAGAATGAAACCAGACTCAATAAAAGGTTAGTTTGAGGACTGAAAGCTGAATAAATCTAGCCAGTGAAGAGGAGTAGGTTGAGATAGTAAGCAAAAGAGGAAAAAACTAATTGATTTGGTTTTGTAAATATTTATGGTGCAGTGATATTATTCCAGGGACTATGATGGATGCTGTGGCCACACAGATAGATAACCCAGGTTCTGACTTAGATGACATTTTACTTCAGTAGATGAAGGTATCTGAATTGGGAAGGGACAGGGCTAGAAACCACATTGTGGAGTCCACCACATGTAGAAGGAAGCATGCCTCCACCTTACAACACAGAGGACAGGAGAAGAAAACCACAGGCCTGGGGATAGATATGTTTATATTTATGGAGAATTGCATGCTTACCAAAAGGGGGAGGCTTAGACTAGACGTGCAACATGGCTTATAGGAAAGAGAAAGGTTTAAAATCATACTTAAAAGAGCAGAGGAGGGAGCTAATTAAAGAAGATCTTCCTGAGTTACCAGGATTGTGTGGGGATGCCCCAGAAAGAGTGAGGAAGCCATGAATGTACTATGGAGATCCAGGGTTTCATAGAAGTTTTGTCTGTGGCTGGACCACGACGAGGCTCTAGATAATATAACCACAATAAGGACAAGTTGTGGTTGAAGTTTTTTTTCTTCTTGCTTTTGGTTCTGAGAATAAGCATATATTGAATTATGGGAGTTTGCAATTCCATACCAGTTTCTAATGGAAAAAAAATGTTGTTTATTGGAAGAACCAGGAGACTAGAGAGATATATTTTTTTTACACCATGGATGAAATCCCCACCACCAGTAGAAAAAGACAGCAGAAAAAGTAGTAGTAGAAAAAGAGCTCTTGGATGAAGCAGAAGTTAGAGAATTACTGAGAAGAGAGTTGGAGCAGAATAAGGAGGAAGCAATGAAGGATGAAGATTTGGAAGAAGTGATTAGAAAAGATAACCAGGTGGCTTTCTTGAGAGTGGAACTCAGAGAAGGAATTTATCATCAGATAGATATTTTCTAAATAAAGCTTTGCCTAGTCTCTAAGGAATAGATGTTTAAGAAAGAGTAGAAGCATGAATATTCATTAGGAGATATTTTAATTTTACAGGAAAGAGATAACAATGACCCAAATAAAAGAAATAACTGGACAGATCCCACGTGGAATTTTAAATTAGAGACAAAAGAACTTTCTGAAGCATTGGATTTCTGAAGAGAAAGAAGAGAGAAGAATGAAGAATGACTTCTGGATTTTTGGCTTGAGCAAGGGGGTGAATGTTGGAGCCTCTGATCCAGAGTTCCTGTTTGAATATGTTATTTGAAATACCTGTCAGCCATCCAAATGGAGGTGTTGAGTATGTGGTGGACTGTTCAATTCTGAAGCTCAGGGAGCAGTCATAGTGGGAGGGCAGGGAGTCTTAGCACATGGCTTGTTGTTAAATCCCCGCAACACGATAAGAGTTCCAGAGGGGCTAACGGCCTCTCATCCTCCATTCTTTCCCCATGCCCAGCGCTCTGCTAATACAATGCACTTCTCCGCCTCGCTGCATTTTTTGAGAATATCTGTGCCTTGTGGACCTGCAGATCTCTCGTTCTTCAAGACTTCAAGAAGAACGATGTGGTCCTCATTCCCCAACTCCATGTTAGTCATTTCTGCTTTTATTGTTTCCTATATTTCTGTGTGTAATATGTGAATTTTGTGCTGTTCTTTTACATATTTCTCTTTCACATTTAAAATTAGGCACTTGAAAGGCAAAGATCAAAATACATCTAGTGCTGGGAATAATGTGTGTATATGTGTGTGCATGCATGTTCATGCATGTGTATTTGTATCTGTATACACATGGGTATATACATGCATAGGTGTACATATATACCTATGTGCACACAATACTTAGAGAAAATTATGAGACATATATACAATATAGGACAGTGTATACAGAATGTATATATTTAACATATATAGTATATCATGTATATATGTATACTGTTGGATAGTATAGTACTCCTGGCATTAGACACAGTAATGTCATAACTCATAAACATACAATTTCAATGTGATATATGGATGACTGGATTAAAAAATGAATGAAGTTACTAGACATAAAAAATGCTTTCATGAAAACATTTAGGTAAAAGTTATATTGTACTCAAATTCACATAAAAATAGACTATTTCAAATCCATTTAATCTCCAAAGAGACTACTTTCAAACAGGTAGAAATGTTTGTTTCTAAAACTTTTTCAGAAGCATTATTTCAAACAAACCTGCTCATTTGAGACTTACTTTTTTCCCAGGTGGTAGAAGGTAATTGTGACCAATCACTGCATCTAACTCTGTGGCCAGCATTGCCTTTCCTAAATTCAAACACATTTTCAACAGATTCTTCTTCCCCTTCTGAACAAGGCCCACTGCCCTGATCAAAGGCAGATACAATGACAGGGTGCTGCTAAGCTAAAAAATGAACATCGCAGGAGCCCCTGAGACAAGGGCTTTCTCCCTCCAACTCTCCTTTAATATGCCCCAGTTCCCGGAAACCTTGCCAGGCACCTCTACAGCAGTTCTAACCACTACCCACTTTTGAACAAAGCCAGAAACGTCAAATTACTTATTTTCTGACTCAGATATGAATGTCATACGAGACTCTCCTATTGTTTTTCTCAGTGCACGGCAATTATACGAGGTAAGAAAAAATGGAAACAAGGAAAACCACTATGGTTTTTGATTTTGTGTCTTCATTCAATGAAGTATTAGGTAGCCTTTCAAGCAGTAATTATGACTACCGGGTAACACCAAGAAAAATGGGCATGCCACATTGTTTGAAGGGAAACAACAATTTATAACAGATAAACCATATGTATTCTCCTTAAAAACAAATATGCACATGTACAAATCATGGAAATATAAAAAATAGTCTGTTAGAATGAGACATGGTTTCTTGTTAAATTTCCATACCACCACCAAAATATTGTACCTACAATAAATAAAAATCATAAGAAGGAATTCAAAAGTCAAACTATTTCATATATCATAGTTCAAACAATATAATTACATGCTTATAAATAAGAAGATTGCCAGGTGTGGTGGCTCACACCTGTAATCCCAGCACTTTGGGAGGTAGAAGCAAGAGGATTGCCTAGGCCCAGGGGTTCAAGACCAGCCTGGACAACTTGGCAAGACCTCATCTCTATGATAAATCAAAAAATTAGCCAAGCATAGTGGTGCATGCCTGTGGTTCTAGCTACTTGGAAGGCTGAGGTGGGAGGATCGCTTGAGCTCAGCAGGTTGAGGCTGCGGTGCTGTGAGCATGCCACTGCACTCCAGCCTGGACGACAGAGTGAGACTCCAACTCAAAAAAATAAAAAGAAAGAAAAGAAGATTTACCGTGTAGTAATTCTAAATTAAAAACTTGCTCTCCCTTAGCAGGGCTCAGTGGCTCATCCTGTAATCCCACACCTTTGGGAGGCTGAGGTGAGTGGATTGCCTGAGCCCACGGGTTCGAGACCCGCCTGGGCAACTTGGCAAGACTTCATCTCTACAATAAATTTAAAAAAAAAAATTACCCGGGTGTGGTAGCGCGCGCCTGTAGTTCCAGCTACTTGGAAGGCT
Source organism: Cephalopachus bancanus (assembly GCA_027257055.1). Classification (NCBI taxonomy): domain Eukaryota; kingdom Metazoa; phylum Chordata; class Mammalia; order Primates; family Tarsiidae; genus Cephalopachus; species Cephalopachus bancanus. Next base: position 250,725 of record JAPVLO010000676.1, on the reverse strand, counting down.
GAGGCGGAAGGATCGCCGGAGCCCAGCAGGTCGAGGCTGTGGTGGCCAGGAGCGGCCACTGCACTCCAGTCTGGGTGACAGAGTGAGACTCCAACTCAAACAAAAATAAAAAATAAATTAAAAAAAAAACTTGCTCTCCCTCCATTGTGCTTTGATGAGATACAGTGCCTGATAGGTCACAGTCAGTTTGAGAAAAGTGATAAGGTCACTTACTGTTGTTGGTGGCTGCACGTGTAGATGTGAAGTGAAGGGATACCTTTGCACTCTTTAGCCGAGTCTGCCCCCAGTATGTTATGGCCTGCAATTCCACAACATAGTCACAGTCTGGCTGAAGTTTCTCCAGGATCACAGAATTCTGTAACTAGAAATTAATAGAATGTACCCAAACTCCATTACAAATCTTCATGCCTCTCATCTTCATCACAAAATATTGTATGTCATTATGAAGCATACCAACTTCTGATTTATGTGTGTCTTTAATTTCCTAAGATCGAACACTTTCCTGTATCTTTACGATCTGAAAATTTAAATTTACTACAAATCAAAATAAATTTCACAGAATGGTCAAATATGTTTTCAAAATAATGTTCCTAATTCAATTATTGAATCCTCTCAGGAAGCATGGAAATGAATAACTCTGACAACTCTCCTTTCTGATACTACCGCACAAAGAAAAGAGAGCTGCTTATATTAAACTAACAGAGCTTTATGTGGCCAAGTACCAGAACAAATTATGAATCATCATTAATTGTATTTCTTTGATAGTTATTCAAAATCTTCTATGAACAAATTTCTACCAAAAGCTATTAGAAAAATCAACCTGAAAAAATGTTTCAAATTGTCTGCCATAATGTGTTGGACAGGGGACCGGGGGGTAGGTGGGACCTATCAGCATTTCATCATGTCACTTTTTGCTCTAGAGTCATGTGATTTCCCAAATTTCAACTCTATCCGCTAATGAGATAAACATGCAATACCTTTACCACTTGTAGCAAAATCCTCCAACAAAAAAGATAGAACTGTCAGAGAATTTCTAAAATAAAGTGAATGTAGTATAACAGATATGAACTTTTAGAGACATGTTTTATAATTCTAAATGGCACAAATATTGGAATTTGTACTGCAAAAAATATACTCTTGCTATCTTTTCATTTCTAAATATTTATCTATCTATAGAATTCAACTTTATAAATTATAGGAAAAGGTGTTTATGTAAATTCTGTAACAAGAGGAAAGAGTGCATACTAAAAGGAAATCAAATAACTCTTTGCAATGCACTAAGCATTTCAAATGATGCAAGATGTTTCCTATCATAAGACTCTCATTGCATAAAATGATTCAAAGAAGATTCTATTTCTTAGCATCTAAAGAATAAACCTCGCCAGATTATTTTAATCAATGAGAAAAACATAGTCAAAAGTGCCCTTTCTCTTGTGTTTACTGGCCACTTATTAGATTACAGATGGAAACACCTTGTGTCAGAAAAGTCATGAACATTGGTTCATCCATTTACAAAGATCTCACAAAAAAGGAAAAGGAAAAAAGAAGGAAAGAAATAAAGAAAGAAAGAAAACCTAAATATAAAGCATATTTTGTATTATATCATTTTCTATGACTAGATGGGTAAGATAGGGGCAATTTAAGTTTTTCCTTTGAGTTCTCAAGTTGTGACTACCATTTAGATAAGAGTAGGTCAATGGACTAAATTCAGTCTTTTTGCCTAAAATGTAACAGGCAAAACACTGGGCATGCTCTTGCAGTCTCTGAACTTTCTTAGTCAAAAGGAACAGGATGGGAAGCATTCCTCTATCCATTCCTTCTCTTAGTTCTACAGAAGCTCTTTCCAGGCCAGTTGTTTTGAGTTCAAACACCCCCCACCCCCAACAAGACGCAGTCATTCCTTCTGGTTCCGACTTACCCCATCTGTAGTCTTTCTCCGCTTCTTCTTCGTGGGAACAAGAGACTTGCTGCTGACCGTCCAGCTCCAAAATACTTTGTAGTGATGCACAGGGATATCTGGTTCCTCAGGGAGATCCCAAACAATAGTAACAGTCACACTCCCATCACTATTGATGGTGGAGTTGGCCAGTCGGAGGTTAGCTGGTGCTGGTGGGGCAGATGGATCTGAAATCCCAGTACAAAAACAAACCATGTGACTCAATAAAACCAGTATCCTAGCACATGTAGTGACTACATGGTCAACACATAAAGCATTGCTTTATACATGTAGAAAAGTGGAAACAAGCACTGAGTAAGGAACCCTTGTTAAGCATCAAATTAAAACAGTCTATAAAACAGTAAGCTGGATGTGTTTGATCTTGGTTTGCAAGTGTAATCTAGAAGGATCCTTCTGGGTATTTCCATACTGCTGCCATCCAGCCAGATTTTTACTGTATTGAAATTGATGCATTTCTACAAAATACAATACAATTCAAAGCAGGTGAATTTGACATTAAATAGATAAGCAAAGTAGAATCTTTGCATCAGCTAAGAGCAATAAAGGGAGGTTTTTAAAAATCTGCACCATTTTGTATTCACTTTACAAATTGGATGACTTACGAATAGCATTCACTTTTGGAATTATACCATTTCTGGCTTGTCTCATAAACTAAAACTTTGTTGGCTGTCAAGAGAAAGATTAGGTGCCGGAATTACCACCCCACAAATCTCCATTTAAAATACACATATGAAGAAGACTAAATATGAGCAAGGCTAGAGGGTCTTCATTTTCTGCAAGTTGAACAAGTGAAGATGCCACTCATCACAATTTGCAGATGGTTTTATTGAAGATGCCTTAACAGCAAAATGCTGTCAATAATTCTAATTATAGCACCATCTGCATTGGAGGTGCAAAAAAATTATGTCTAACTTGATATAAATGAAGAAGACTAGAGGGAAAGTATCCATGTTTTTACTCTCAATCATTTGTGGGTTTAGAATGATGGAAACATACATTATATTTTTTAATGTCTTGCTTTTTTCGATGATATATAATGTCTAGTGGCTTTGTTAGGTTAATTCCTTCATTTTCTGATATAAAGATGCTTGATAGTTGTTTTTTAGGTAAGGTGCTAATAGAAAGTATTTCATGTGATTCCATTAATCAAGCAACTCTCAATCAATATTAGAAATCTTCTGGCGTGCCCAAGACTTATAGTGGGAAATGTTGATTCTGTAATAAACCTAGGTGGGGCCCAGAACTATGTATATTTTATGTAAAACACACAAGTCATTCTAAAGTGGATGATCTGCAGGACAAAAGTGGAAAAGTACTACATCAGGTGGCAACAAACCAAGAGGTCTGAACATCACTTCGTTCTAAGTAAGGAGGAAACGCTTGTTCTGGCTGTTATTGGGATAGGAAGTGCAGGTTTCCTTGCTATGGAGGTTCAGTGAGCCATCTGAGGGGCTCCCCTCTGATCATCAATACTGACACCACTGATTACTTCCTTCTCTCTGAAGCGCAGCCTTCCACTTGGCTCTCAGAACATAGCCCCCCACTGGATTTTCCTTGGGTCTTACCGGAAGTCACTTCTCAGCCCCATGCCTCAAAGTTCCTTTGCATCCCATCATCTCTAAACAGTAGTGTCCCGCATCTGAACTAGGGGACCTCTTCTCTTCTCATCTGCACTCACTTTCTAGGAATCTTATCTAGTATAGCAACTCTTTTAAAAAAATATTTGTGCTGATGACTCTCAAATTGATGTCTTCAACGTAGACCTCCTCCCTGAATTCAGACTCAATTATTCAAATATCTTTCAGCAGCTGCACTTGGAAGTCTCAAAGGTATGTCAAAATGAAAGTGCCCCAAATCAAAATCATGATCCATGCCCCCCTCCCGCACACACATAGCACAGCACCGACACCTCCTTCTCAGTACATGGAAATTCCTCCTTCCAGTTACTCTGGCCCCAAACCTTGAAGTCAAACATTTATTTCCACTCACCTTCCTTGAGTAAATCAAGTTAGCAGTACCTACGAAATATATCTGGAATTTAACTGCTTTCACCACTTCCACCACCCTGGGCTAAGCCACCATCACCTCTCCCTGATTATTGCAAAGGCCTCCTAACAGTATTCCCTGGTTCCCACATTGTCCCCTAGAACCATTTCTCCATACAGCAGTCACATGATTCTATACTACACAAACCATGTGATGTCATTCTTGTGCTCAGAAGCTCTTTACTTAGAGTAAAAACACCAGCAGTCTCCTGAATGCCCTGCAAATCATGCTACAGATTACCTCTCAAAGTTTCTTTCTTGTTGTCCCTGCTGCCTCTTAGCCCAGTCACCCTGGTTCTCATGCTGTTTCTTAGGAAGGAAAATCATGACGCTACTGAGGCTTTTCCACTGGGTAAACAGTTTCCCTGTATTTCCCTAGGGCTGGCTCCTTTCCTACTGCAGGTCTACCAAATGTCATCCTTTTTAAAATAGCAACATGCACTCTCCTCTTTCCTCTACTTACAAAGAAAAATTTCACCATGATTTTCTCCAAAGCCCTTATTACCAACCGACTTTATTTATCTACTGTCTGCCTCCGCTCACAATAATAAAAGCTTCATGAGGGGAGTAATTTTGTCTGTTCTGTTTACCTCTGTATCTCCAGAGTTCAGAAGAGCACCTAGCACACTGTAGGTGCTCAGTAAACATTTTCTGAATGCATAAATGAATGAATGGCAGCTTTCTCCTAAGTGTTAGTTTTGACTTGTAAGGTAATATTTCAGTTTCAGGTTTAGATCCTGTCATTTAGAATTGCTAAATCACAACAAGATCAGAAAGTAAACTACAAAATCAAAAGAGTGTCATTCCTGGACTATATCCCTCACCTACAAAAGGGAGCTGTAGGCTTTTTTGAGAGAAAACCTTGTTTGCAAGCGAATCATCACTTCAAGGAAAGAGAAAAGTTAAAGATGATAACAGCCATTCATGTTCTCGGTAATATATCTGAATAACTATGTGTTGAAAAGAAGTAGTCAATTACATTTTCCAGATAGTCTAGGCTCTCATAAGGAAAAGCTCAAAATCATCTCCTCTTCTAAAGAAATTTCAACATTCAAGAAGATCAACTAGTATTAGGTATTTCATCATTCTCCTTAATCAACTTCATTCATTACACAATTTACTGCCCTGAAAAAAATTTATGTTTTAGATATAACCATAGTACTCCAGAATAATATCATCTAGTTTATGAAATATTAAGAAATGTGAAACAACATAATTTATGAAACACTATTTGAGGAAATAATGCTTTTAACAGTATGAATTGATAATATTTTCTTTGTATTTTCAAAAGTTTACAATACCAAGATGGCACACTTCATTACCAAGATGAGATACTCCCAATATCTTTCTCCCCCAAAATTATCACTACTAAATTACAAAGCCAAAGGGGATTGCAGAGATCACCTGTGTATCACCCTGATTCTCCTCTGTAAACCAGCCATTTATCTATCCACTTATTCACAGCGGGGTTCAAAAGAGAGAGGGTCAGTCTGGTTTATCTAATCTGAAGTTTTCATTTAGTCCTAACCAATTTCCATATTTAAGTGATTTTCTGTTTTGAGAAACAGCTCTCAACATTATGAAATATAGTATATTCATTTGGTTGAATTATACAAAATTTTTTATTTCTACTCACATGATGCTTTAATTTTATTGAAATTTTGAAGTGTAGTTGAAAGTGTTAGGTTTGGAGGGAAGCAGCACCCACCTTCCCCCATCTGCCCCTCCACCCACTGATCCCCTATGCACCCCTCCACCCGAAGTCCACATCCACATACCTCGCTTGAAGCTTCCAGGAACCTGCCACCAGCTACCGAGAAGGGCCAGACAGGGACCTTCCAGCCCACACCAGACACAATGCTTCCAGCCCATGCCGGATGCAATGCTTTGTCTCCCCGCTTCGCTGCTGCCCCCAACACCCATCCAGATACAACACCCTTAAAAACCGGAGCCACCCCTCCTTGGGCACGACTCCCCTGGCCCATCTTCCAGGACCACGGGACCTTGCCCGGGAGTTTCTCCCCCAATAAACACTTGGCTTATACCAGCCCCTTGTCCTGTGCCTCTTTCGGTATCTCCAAACATTACATCTTGGTGCCGAAATCTGGGAGGTGATTGAGCCACACAGGCCTCACCTCCCAGCTCAGGGGCCTCCTGCCTGGACACCTCCGGCCCAAACTGCAAATCTCCGAGCCACACCTCCACTCAGACTTTCGTGAGGTGAGTTCCCCCATGTCGGTCTCTCTTTCCCCTCTGGGCCTCCCTATCAGAAGTCATAGCTGTTAGGGAAAGCCCTCCATTCCGGTCAGCGATAAATCCTGGGGATGCCTGTTTATCCTAACCTTCACCCTGTCTGGTCAGTCTTTGCCTGAATTGGGACGCCTTTTCAGACTCAGACAGGCCCCGGAAATTTAAATTGACATGGGTAACCAACCCTCCAAATCTAATTCTAAGACGCCTCTGGGCTGTCTTCTCAGTAATCTCAACAAATTGGGATTAACCCCGGACATTCTACGCAAAGGCCTAATCCATTTCTGTACTGTGGCCTGGCCTCAGTATAGACTGGATAATGGGTCCAAATGGTCACCCAAGGGGACTTTTGATTTTAACATCCTCACTGACTTGGATAATTTCTGCAAACGCAGTGGAAAATGGTTGAAGATTCCCTATGTTCAGGCCTTCTGGCTCCTGCGCTCCCGTCCTTCCCTGTGTCAGTATTGTTCCACAACCCAAATCTTGCTGGCAAAGGGAAGCCCCCCTTCCCCTTCCTCTGCCCCAGCCTCCCCACCCAAGTACAACAAGCCTCTCCCACCCAATCCGGAGTCTTCCCCCCTCATAAATCTTCTGGAAAACTTAACTGCGCCAATCTCTCGTCCTCCAAATCCTCCTCCTCCTCCTTCTTCCAACCCACCTCCCTACAACCCGCCCTCTCTCTATCACCATCTTCCTCCTTCACCTTCTGACTCTCCCCTTCTGCTGCTCTCCCACCCCTCTCTGGCCAGTGCACATACCCATTCGCATTGTATGGACCACCCTCCCCACCCCCTTGCTCCTGTGCCCATTTGTCCTCTGCAAGAGATGGCTGGCCCAGATGGCATTGTGCGTGTACACGTCCCTTTTTCTTTGGCCGACTTATCTGCCATTGAAAAATGATTGGGGTCATTTTCTGCCAACCCTACAGCCTTTGCCAAAGAGTTCCATTACCTTACTCAGGCTTATGATCTAACATGGCATGATATTCATGTTATCTCTACTTCCACCCTCACTCCCGACAAACGGGGATCGTATCATGGCCACTGCTCAGGAGTACGCAGATAAAGTCCATCTAACAGACAACATGCAGTCAGTGGGGGTTGAGGCCGTCCCAGCAATGGACCCGAATTGGAACTACCAAGCCCGCCACATAGGACATAAACGTAGAAATCACATAGTACGGTGCATTCAGGCAGGACTTGAGGCAGCGTCTCAAAAGGTAGTGAATTATGATAAACTTAGGGAAATAACCCAAGGTCCAAACGAAAACCCGGCTGTTTTTCTAAACCACCTCACCGAGGCTATGACTGTCCATACCCGCCTCAGTCCAGATGATCCTGCCAGGGCTACTGTTCTCACCACCCATTTCATTACCCAATCCGCCCCGATATCTGCAGAAAGCTGAAGAAGGCAGAGGATGGCCCTCAAACCCCTGTCTGTGACCTGGTAAACATGGCCTTTAAGGTTTTTAATGCCCGTGAGGAAAATGCAGAAACCGCTAGGCAGCAGCACCTCCAGCAGGCTGCCAAAGCGCAAGCCTGCGCCTTGGTTGCAGCCCTGTGGCCAACACAACAGGGTACAGGGGTCTCTCGGCATCCAGAGACGGGTAACAAAGCTCTCCTGGGAGCCTGTTTCAAGTGTGGCCAGGAGGGCCACTGGGTCAAGCAGTGCCCTAACCTGCATCCGCCGAGTAAGCCATGTCCTATCTGCAAGCAAAAGGGCCATTGGAAGTCGGATTGCACTTGGCCTGGCCAAGCCCTGGTGCTTCCACATGGGGGTGTGGCTGAGCTGCCTGCTCCGCTCCATGAGCTGCTCAGACTGGCGGAAAGCTAAGGATGCCCATACTCGAGGACCCCAATTACCCTTGCCAAGCCCAGGGTCTTGCTCCAGGTAGCAGGTAAGTCAATCTCGTTCCTCGTGGACACGGGGGCTACCTATTCAGTTCTGCCTTCCTTTTCAGGGCCTTTATCTCCTTCCCAGGTCTCAGTCATTGGTATCAACGGCCAGCCTTCTGTCCCCCTTCAAACCTCGCCTCTACCTTGTTCTCTCAGTGATTGGATGTTTAGTCATTCCTTCCTCATTGTCCCGTCCTGCCCCATTCCATTGCTTGGCAGGGATATCCTCTCAAAACTGGGGGCCACTTTGCTGCTGGTTCAATCGGCAGCCCCACTCCTTGCCAATATTGCTCTAGTCTCTGTCTTTCCCAATTCAGACCTGCCGCCTCCCCTCCCACCCCACCTAGTCAACCCCAATGTGTGGAACACTTCCACCCCAGTCATAGCACAACACCACACCCCGGTTCGCATCATTTTGAGAAACCCCTCTCACTTCCCTTCTATACCCCAGTTCCCCATCTCGGCCACACATCATAAGGGCCTAAATCCATCATCACTCACTTTCTTTCTCAGGGCCTCCTCATACCCGTTAACTCTCTGTGTAACACCCCCATCCTTCCAGTCTGTAAGCCCTCTGGAGACTACCATTTGATCCAGGACCTCTGTCTCATTAATGAGGCGGTGGTCCCTCTCCATCCAGTGGTTCCTGACCCCTACATTCTTTGATCTTGAATATTGCCTCAGACAACACATTTCACTGTCATTGACCTCAAGGACGCTTTCTTTACTATCCCCCTACACCCGGACTCTTACCCCCTTTTTGCTTTCACTTGGGAGGACCTGGACACGGAACAGGCACAACAACTTATGTGGATGTCTTGCCACAGAGCTTCCGGGACAGCCCCCACCTCTTTGGCCAGGCTCTCATGGCTAATCTAGCTGATTGCCCTCTCCAACCTAGCCACCTCATCCAGTATGTGGATGATCTCTTACTTTGCAGCCCATCTGAGGAACTGTTGCGCACACACACAGCCGCCCTTCTCAATTTCCTGGCCTCTAGGGAATACCAGGTGTCTCCCCAGAAAGCCCAGCTCACACAACCTGAAGTCGTCTACCTTGGCATCCGCTTTACTCCCACCACTAAGGCCCTGACAATGGACTGCCTCCACACTATACGGCAGCTAACACCCTCAGAAAATGGTGACCAAATCTTGTCCTTTTGGGACTTTGTGGAGTACTTCAGGCAATGGATCCCTAACTTCACCCTGTTAGCCAAACCTCTGTTTGCGGCAGCCAAGCAAACGCCTATGGGGCCCCTCACTTCCCCTGCTGAGGTTTGCAAGGCATTTGTTGCTCTCAGCGACACCCTCCTGTCTTCACCACCACTGTGTCTTCCTAACCCCTCTCAGCCCTTCTGTTTGTTCACAGATGAGCACCATGGAATAGCTGTGGGGGTCCTAACACACCCAGTGGGTCCCTCCCACTGCCCAATAGCCTACCTCACCAAACAGCTCGATACCACTGTTCAGGGGTGGCAACCCTGCCTATGGGCACTAGCAGCAGCCACTGTTCTAACCAAGGAGGCTTTAAAACTTTCCTTACATCACCATATCACTGTCTTCTCCCCTCACAGAGTCCATGAACTGTTGGGACATCGGGTGCTCTCTCTCCTAGGCCCCTCCAGGATACAGGAGTTCCATTTGTTGTTCCTGGACAACCCAGGGGTGACTCTGAAGCCTTCACCACCCCTTAACCTGGCGTCCCTGCTCCCTCTCCCCTCCTCTGATGCAGGGCCTACCCACTCTTGCCTGGAGGTGGTGGAGGCCCTAATTCCGCCTAGGGATGGACTCTCAGATCAGTCACTTCAGTCCCCAGACCTCACTCTGTTCATGGATGGTAGTTCTGTCTGCACCCCACAAGGCCACCAGCAGGCGGCCTATGCTGTAGTCTCTGCTAACTCTGTTCTCGAGGCCCAGCCCCTTCCTCTGGGCACCACTTCCCAAAAAGCGGAGCTTGTTGCGCTTACATGGGCTCTTGAACTATCTAAAGGGCAGCAGGTAACCATCTACACCGACTCCCGATATGCCTCCCTCATTGCTCATTCCCATGCCGCCATCTGGAAGGAAAGAGGATATCTCACCACTAAGGACACACCCATTACCAATGCCAAACTAATTTCTAAACTACTCCAGGCCCTGCAGAGCCCACGGGAAGTTGCCACTGTCCACTGTCAAGGCCTTCAAGCCTCACAAAATCTGGTGGCAAAGTGCAATGCCTGGGCAGACTCTGTTGCAAGGGGACTAACCCAGGTCACGCCTCCATCCCCCCTCCTCTTCCTTTCTCCCTCCCTGAAATCCCAGTACCTCCCCGAGAAACGGCAGTCCCTATTAGACAAGGGGGGCCATGTCACACAGCAGGACTGGATCATGCTGGGGGATCGTGTTGCGCTACCACAAAACCAGGCCTCCCATATTTTAACAGAAGTCCACCGCTCTCTACACATCGAACCTGAGGCCATGTATCGGTTTCTCTCTCCTATATTCCATCTAACGGGTTTAAAAAGGCTTATCTCTCAGGTTCATGCCACGTGTTCAGTCTGCTCTGCCGTCACTCCACAGGGAGAATTGCACCCCCATATTTCCACTCACCAGATAAGGGGCCACATCCCAGCCGAGGACTGGCAAATTAACTTCACCCATATGCCTGTCCACAAAAAATTTCGGTATTTGCTCACTCTAGTGAATACCTTTTCAGGCTGGATCGAGGCCTTCCCCACTGCCAAGGAAACGGCTGACGTCGTGGCCACAGTCCTTCTGGAACACATCATCCCCAGGTTCGGCCTCCCAGCCAACATCCAGACAACGAACCTGCCTTCACCGCCAAAGTTGTCCAGCAGGTGGCTGCTAGCTTGGGGGTTACCTGGAAACTCCACACCCCTTACCGCCCACAGTCGTTGGGTAAGGTAGAAAGGGCAAATGGCATTTTAAAAACACACCTCACCAAACTCACCCTAGAGGTAAAACTCGGCTGGCCTGCACTCCTCCCACTCGCCCTCTCCAGAATAAGGGCGGATCCAAGGGCTCCGTCGGGTCTCGGCCCTTTTCAATCAATCACAACCTACCCTCCTCACCACCTCTGCTTGCCTCCTACTTGCCTTACTTGTCTCTGCTTAGGCAGTTGCTAAGGAAGCATGCGGAACGAACCCTTCCCACGGTCACTCCTGACAACCCATCAAATCCAGTTTATACAACCCTCCAACTGGGGAATTCAGTTCTATTCAAACAACTGTCCCCCCAAGTTCTAACCCTCCCGGTGGGTTGGCCCATTCACGGTGGTCCTCACCACCCCCACAGCTGCCAAATTACTGGGACACCCTTCCTGGTATCATGTCTCCTGTCTCAAGTTGGCCCCAGCCCCAGAAACCCCTTGGCGGAGCCAACAGGTGGAACCCGTCCGTCTTTGCCTTATCCAGGGCCCCACTACTCATTCTACTCCTGCTGCCTCTGTCACACACAACACCGCCAGATAATGGTTACCGCTGGCAGTTTTTTGTAGAGGAAACAACCACATCTAATGGTAAGGAAACAACTGTTGTGGTAGGCGCCAGACTGTGCCAGCCCGAGGGATGCCAGGCACCGGTTACCATCAACATTTCAATCCCCAAAATAAACTCCATCAGTCAAGGTTTTACCGCTCTGGCCCTCTGTTTTTACTATGACCCAAAATTCCCACGGTGTAAAAAGTGGCCCGAAATTTATGGGGGGTCTGCATATGGCGGGTGCAAACTACACCTTATGCATGCAACCCTCACACAGCCGGATTCAATATCCCATTTCACCATCTCCAATCCATGGCATCTCAGGTGGGCGCAGGGAGTCAAAGGAGCTGTTTATCATATAGCTGCAAATTCAAAACCACAAGGAAAAATCCGCATTTTCCGGTCATACCGCCGTGTTCTCCCCTCCCTCGTCAGTCTCCCTAGCCTCATTTCAGAAGCTGAAACCTCTTTAAGCGCCCAGCTTCCCTCCCCAAATGCCACCCACCCGTCCCCGTTTTCATGACTTGGCCTCATACGACAGGCCATCACATTGCTTAATCACTCTTCTGCTGGAAACGTAAGTAACTGCTTCCTCTGCGCCACCCTAAGCTGCTCCCCACCAGCAGCTGTTCCTGTCGCGCTCCTATTCAACAACACGGAAAGGTCGCCTAGCCCACTCAAACAACCCTCTCCAATCTCGGGAGTCCCTCTGTTCTATCCTCCCAAAACACCTCCCACTATCTATTATGGCTCCTGCTCCTGCAATAATTCTATGTCCATCTCCCCCACTCTTTTTGCCCCAAAGGGCTGATTCTTTTGGTGCAACGGTACACTTGCTAAAGCTATCAGCAGCTCCCGCTCTTGCTATTACTCAGTAACCCTCATTCCACAGCTCACTCTTTTTTCTGAGGAAGAGCTTCTCCTCAAGGCCTTCCCTGCTCCCGGCCGCACCCGCCGCACGGCATTCCTTCCCCTCATGCCCAGCCTCACATTTGCCACATCTGTGGCAGCCGGAAAATTGGTGGGGGGGGGAGCACTGGGACACAGCGTTCTCCTGTCCCAGGAACTAAAAGAACGACTTAAAGTTGCCCTGGAGGCATCCGCTAGCTCCTTAACATCCCTCCAACAACAAATTACTTCTCTAGCCCAAGTTACACTGCAAAATCGCAGAGCTCTTAACTTTCTCACCGTCGGTCAAGGGGAAACCTGTATGTTTCTCCAGGAAAAGTGCTGTTTCCACATCAATGAAATCAGCCTAGTGAAGGAAAATGTTAATGTTCTCCGAAAACTAGAAAACAACCTTCGAAGAAAATCATCCACCAACTCACCTTTCTCTGCCTGGTGGAACTCGGGCATCGCCCAATGGGTCATGCCATACTTGGGACCTGTTCTACTTATCTTTTACTTATGGTTGCACCCTGTCTGTTTAATTTTTTGCAGCCCCACATTTAAAAAAAATGTCTCGCATTGCAGTCAATCAGCTACTCCTGCACCCCGATCCGTAGGCCCCACTTCCCTCCGAGTCACCCCATCCTGGCCTCCCCTAAAAGTACACCCCCTTTCAGCTTAAAGCAGCCAGATCAAGTCAGCGCCCCTTATACCAAGAAGTCGAGATGTTAGGTTCGAAGGGAAGCAGCACCCACCTTCCCCCATCTGCCCTTCCACCCACCGATCCTCTATGCGCCCCTCCACCCCAAGCTCACATCCACAAACCTCGCTTGAAACTTCCCGGAACCTGCCACCAGCTGCCAAGAAGGGCCAGGCAGGGACCTTCCAGCCCACGCCGGATGCGACGCTTCGTCTCCCCGCTTCACTGCCGCCCCCAACATCCACCCAGATACAGCACCCCTAAAAACCCGAGCCGCTCTTCCTTGGGCGCGACTCCCCTGGCCCATCTTCCAGGACCACGGGACCTCGCCTGGGAGTTTCTCCCCCAATAAACGCTTGGTTTATACCAGCCCCTTGTCCTGTGCCTCTTTCGGTATCTCCAAACATTACAGAAAGTTTGCTTATGAAATAAATATATTGTGCACACACAAAATATGAACAAAGACAGAGAGGGAGACTATATATTATGATAAAACCTTAAGAGATTCTATAATTTTTTTCACTTCCTTTTTTTCCTGTGAGGGTCTTAGGGGTCAGAGACATAAAGTGACATGTTCAATGTTATTCACATAACTTGTGGCAAAATGAAGCATGAGAATAAAAATAAGGGAAATGGAGAATTGAGGGTCTAACAATATACATCTACATGTGCCACCCTCAATATGTTATATTCTATGATCATAATGAGAGCAATATCCCTACAGAAGGTAAAAATGCAAAGCCTTGTAATGGGGAAAGTGACTATTACAGTAGTCTAGAGCAGGCATTGATAGACTTTTTATTTAAAGGGCCAGATAGTAAAGATTTTAGGTTTCATGGATTATACAGTCTTTGTTACCACTACTCAACTCTGTCCTCGTAGTTCAAACAATATATATAGACATATATAAACAAGTGAGTGTGTCTGTGTTCCAATAAAACTTTCTTTGCAAAAACAAAAAAAAAAATAGGCAGCAGGAAAATTTGGAGCACAGATCATAGATTGCCCACCCAATCTGGGCAGAATTTTCAAAGCTGTGATACAATGAGCTTTAGGAAACTTGACACATGCACTGTTTATTTCTAATTTTATAAACATGTGTTTGTATTTTGTTGCTTACAATTATGTTGCTTAAAGTTTTGTTGCTTAAAATTTGTTGCTTAAAATTTTGTTCCCATTTTAGAGATGGGGAAATTGAAGATGGAAGAGTTTAATTCACTCATTCAAGGGCACAGGGTAAGAAGGTGAGATTCACATCACAAAACCAATGTTTTCCTAACCCCTCCCTCTGTGTCTCAAATCAGAGCATTTCCCTATCTCACTTTCCTTTCTGCTAGATCCACTCCCTCCTTAGTATCTTCACAAGTATCTGCAGAGACACACCGCAGAGAGCAAGGACACTTTCAGAGATAATTGGCATAAGAAGGCTGCATTAGCTTCTTCTACTTATATATAACACAGTTTGTGTAGTTTCCAACACAAGTTTTTGTTGAATGTTTAGTATGTATACCCAGCTTCAGTCTTAGAGAAAAGTAGTTCCTTTTATTGACAATCATATGGTGCTTTCAGCAAAGGAAGATGGAACATTTGGCTTTCAGAAAGACAGATTTCAGGTTTCATCACTTAACCTCTTGTGTTTCATGCCACAGACAACAAAGTAATAGGCACGGAGATTTGGCACAATGGAATTACTTTGAGCTTACGTTGGGTAAAGTGACAAAATCACTTATCACCCTTGGAGAAATGCAGGTCTATTATTGCACTGACATGAAATCTCATGGGAAAGGACCACTTCTGCCTGTCCCGGGAGAAATTCCATCACTTTTTGTGGGGCAGGCTCCTCTAGTTTTTCAGTCAATGCTATTTGTTAAATACAGAAATCCATCCTTGTATGTTAAAAGAATAACTAAGTAGCATGCAAGGGCAAAAAAAAAGAGAGCAACCATTATAAGTAATCAAAAAAACACACAAGCACACACAGGCACGCACACACAGAGGAACAACACATATTTCAAGAAAATGAATGCTGATTGTACTTATTTTTTTTCCACCTTAATGTCTATAGATCAAACTCCCACTGAAATGCGTCCTCAAAATACCTTTTAAGGTGTGTAACTGATCAAGTACAGTTGTATTTTAAAAGCAATGATATAACTATATCAAGAATTTTCCAACTAAATAAGATGTTTGTTCTAATATTTAAACCTTTTTTTTTTCCTTTCCAGACTTAGTGGTTGGGGTAGTTTTCCTTCCCCCTTTTAAAAAAAAGTCACCCTGCAATATGTAGACACACAAGAACTCATAAGTCTTTGCAAAGCTGCTGAAGCTACCACTGCGGGCAAATTTCCAACTATTAAATAGTTTCAAGACATATCTATACACAACCCTTGCCAATTGGAAATGGCACATCTCGAGCAGCTGTAGAACAAAGTAAAAACTCATGGGTCCCAACGGAGCAACAGGGATCTTTACTACCACCGGTGATGTCTGTTCAAGTTTTACTGACACTCTGTAATGTATGCATGGAATAACATCCAGTGTGATACTTATATGCCGTGAAAACAATGCTCTCTGTTTCCTTTTCCTTTGTAATATATCTTACACACATGGGAAAATACGAAGAAAAATATGGATAAAAACTCAACATTTGAAGGGGAATGAATATAATAACTAACAGATAATATGCTAGGTTAATGGTAATTTTTAAGTTAGATTTTTACACTTTTCTTCATAAGACCCTTTAAAAGTGTGTTATTTTGTAATGTCAAATTGATATCGACTAATTTCTGATGACCAAACAAATGTTTTTGACAAGATACAAACAAATTTATTTGGATTCTGCCTCACATGATCTACAAAACTTGAACTCTCCCTTCTTTTACTACCTATATTGACATGCAGACATGGTCTCCACAGCCAGAAGCAAACCCTTTATTTCCAAAATTCAACAAACTTGTGAATACCATCTTGTAACAGGTAGTAGCTACTTAGCAATATATATTTCTGCTATTAAGCATGAAATGTATGCATTTTTTGCTCATTCAATAAACATCAATAATATTAAGAAAAGGTAGAACATGAAGTTACTGAAAAAGAAAAGCAAATGAAACATGGAGCCCACTAGTACTTTTCAATTTATATGGCCCTGACTCCAAATTGGTTATTCACAAATTTGGGCTCTCTGGTGATTAGACATCAGTAGTTTCCTCAGTACAGAAAGTAGACAGCAATGTAAAGCTTGTCTAGTGGTGGGAAAGGGGAGGCAAAAGAGTAAACCTCAAAAGGCATGCCTCTGTCCCATAGAGAAAGAAGATCAGGGATATTTAGTAATGTGGGGATTCCTTTCATGATCTCATCACATCTGATTCATGAAACTATTAATATATTTATTTTAAACCATAATTCAAAATGTTTTAGATATGCTCTGTAGCAGGAATCATGGAGACGCTCAATTAAATGAGAAGTGAAAAGCAGACATTAGAGTCCCACTCTGACTCTTTCATACCTTCCTATTTCAGAGCAGGTTAGCTCAACTTCTCAATGACATACTAGGAAGTGTCAGGACAGTGTAGCCTCCCTAATTTACATTACCTCCCTCATGACCAGCCCTGGGGACTGTCCAAGGACCTCTTCCCCCAGATCCTAACAATCTTGTGATAGCAGGGCTCTAAAAGGAATCATGGGAGCAAAGCTTCCTTCCCCACATCAAGTGGGCAGGAGGTGCTACAACTCTTACAGGTACTTAATTCAGTATCTGTCTAGAGTCTGGAAACCATTTCTGTCTGATGTCTGAATTTGCAGTCTTCCTCTGAGGGCACTAGCCTAGATCTTACAGGCAACTGAACAGATGGTAATACATTTTGACCACAATGTGCCTGGATTGCATTTGAACCATGAAACTCAAGGTGAAGAGTTCTCAAGCCTTTTATTGATCACCACCTCCTAACCCACTATTAATTATTTATTTCTCTTGTCTGTCTAAATTGTCAGACCAGCTGGAGACAAAGTCTTAACACAAGGTTTGTTGCCTTTATTTATGTTTTTACTTTGCAGCTTGCTTAATTGGCGTATTTGCCTCCCTGAAAAAAAAAGCATCTATCTCTTTTAAAAACAGAATTATTTTTAAAAGAATGTAAAGATCTATAACATATACTATAATAAAATCCAAATATTAAATTATTTTGATTGCAAAATTTCCATTTGACACCTATGATTATGCAGAGAAAGTGGTAGCAATATTCCATAGTGAGAAATGGATAGACTGTCTGAGATATATACATTGCCCCAAACATGAAACAGAATTTGCAAGTTATAGCAGCCAGTTTAAACCTTCTCATATTGCTTATTAAAATCACAATGCATTAGTTTACAATAAATTTAAATTAGCTTCCACGTAAGAAGATAACTCCTGATTAGTATTTATGAAACCAGAGCCTGATGATTAGTCAAGCAGATGTATAATTAATTTGGAAGGCACACAGCCATATGGACACAATTGGAGAAACAAATCTGAAGATATTATTAATATCTGGTCAAATTGCATCCTTTAACTATCACAGATTAAACTAACCACAAATGTAATATAGTACGCATCTGATTCCACAGCGATTTTAAAATAGCAATGCAATAGGAAGTGAATGAAATCATAGCAATGATCAAATGACTCAGGAAGGGCTTAAATTCTATATGTCATGAAACAAAGGTAAGAATTAAATGCATACTCAATTAAACAATCTTTGTCAGAAAGGGTATATCATCTGCAATAGCTAAAATTCCATCTTTCTATTTAAAAATTAATTGAATGATGCTTGATGCAGGATATCTCTAAGTAAAAACTCAGCAGAAGATGATAATAGAAAACTCTCCACTTCAAAGTTTTAAAAACCTGCTTATATATCTTCTGTGATATCTTGAAGGCAAAAGCCCAGTGATGTTCTCAACGGTAAATTTACACGGTCACTTCAAACACATCTGGTCCCATTCTCTAGGAATAGCAAAGCCACCTGTCAGCTAACCATAAATATAATCATGCAGACAACGACTCTGCATTCCTTGTTTGCCCGAGAGCAAGGTGAGTGTCCAGAGTTTGGGCAGAAAAGGAAAACTGACCTTTGGAAGAACGGAAGTGTTTGCTGGGGGCAGTGAAGCCTCGAGTCCCGTGTACATTGACAGCAGCCACTCGAAACTGGTACCACCTGCTGGGTCTTATGTCAGTCAGTTGAACCCGCTCGTCCGTGGTCTGAAGGGAAATGTCATAGAGCACAGAGAATATATCATTTTTAATCTGATGTTGGTTGGATCTGTTTTTTAAAAATACACTAACTCATCAGCCGACGCAACTCAGTTTGTCTTCCCTCTGGATACGAGGGGTATATCATGCCCAGTTATGAAATTAGTTGCCAGGGATCAAAAAACCTCTGATATTTCACACTAAAAAATTAAACATTTTTTAAAGTCAATATGTATGACAAATGTTTGAGCTATTTTTAAAAAAAATCTGGTGACTAAATACAGCATTTGAGGAATTTAATCAATAAGGTATATTCATAGTCATCATTATTACATCATAGACAAGAAGGAGAACTCATCTTTAGATTATAGAAAGTAAATTTCTCTTTAATTTGCATTCTAAATATAATTCTGGAAGTAGGAATAACAACCCATGCACTAAAAGAACACTAACAATTTCTGTAAGTAATTTGTAACCCAAATCACTTTTTTAAAATGAGTATATCACATAACATCTATGAGGAACCAGTCTTGATCCTAAAGGATGAGATATGTTAGCATATCTTTGTCCAATAAAATGCCTCCCCCCCAAAAAAAAAACTGGACTCTGGATAAGGTTAGTAGGTTTTGTTCTCTGCTGCTACGATCTCAAGATATCAACTTTAACAGTCTTCATGCTATATACCTGCTTTCAACAGTGTTTTATGTTTTGTTTCCACTGGTAGATTTGAAAACTTTGGTCTTCAATTCCAAGGATTAAATGCCTATAGCCTATGCCCACATCTATATCTAGTGCCAAACTCGGCTTAGTAGATGAAATTGGGGAAATAGGATTGGACTTGAACCCTCTCAAACCTCAGTTTATAATAACTGATTGAAAAGGACTGTTACACATGTACATCGATATCTAAAAAAAAGCTAAATCTTTCTGAGATCAAAGGAAGAACATGAACTTTTAAATGCAGCATTCTACCTTGGCAGAATGTGAGATAACACTGTCAACTGACTTCATCATTTAGAGTTTTAGCTGTGAATTCAAAAAGCATGGTATCCACAGCATTTAGCAGACAGGGAAAGGAAATGGTATTAACTGGTAAAAATAGTAATAGCAATGATAGTAATTCAAGAAAGAAAAGATAAGAGAAATGATCCTACTGTCAGTTACATTCATAATCCTTAAATAATTTGCAAAGTTTATAAATGAATCTACCATTTTTTATGGGAGCACGGCATGTAAATCAAATGGAAGTTTAGGTTGTAGTCTAAGTGGCTTTATGTTTTATTGAAGCAAATTATTTTTTACAAAATAGGTAAAAAGTGGAATTTCTAAGTTTATTTGATCAGGTATTTTTTCTAATTGAACATTTTTCTTTTGCATCAAACTTCTTATTTATTTGGGGGTCTTTAAGTTACTTCATTTTATTATTTACCCTCTTTGAGATACTCCTATTGAGAAAAGAATATAATTCTTCTTCCAAACACATAAATAATGAAATTTAGTTTATATTTACTGAAGAAGAAGGAATTCTCCAAGGAAAAAGTGATTTGATCAACTTAGGTGAGAAATTTTTCCTGTAGACAAAGTTTGGAGAAGGTATTTTAGTTGCTGACAGCATGAAGCACTTTCACATGTGAGAATTTATTCTTTTTTTACATCCATGTAGTTGTTTTTTCTTTTCTTTTTCTGGTTTGTTTTGTTTTGTTTCGTTTTGTTTTGTTTTTGGCAGCTGGTAGTCCATTTAACAGCTCTTAAAAAGAAAGAAAATATTTTGGTTTTCTTCTCATCAACAAGATAGAAGATGATGAAGCACTGTTAAGATAAACTCTGGGAGTGTTGCCATCCAGGTGGTGTATCAGTTTTTAAGTTGACTAAGACAGAGAAGAAAGCACTTAGGGAAGATTTATGAGCTGTTGGCTACTTCCCACTAAGTAGTTTTGTGATACAAATATTACCCCATGCTACTAAAGTCCTAGGGTGGAATAAAGGTTTAAATGCAGGAAAAATAGAAGAGAAGCCATTTAGATTATTAAATATCAAATTATCTAGTCCTAACACTGTTTCATTTCCCTTGCTCTTGGTGGTTGAGCTGAGGGAAATAAAGTACTTGGAGAAAATAAATGTGAGCACTCAGATTATAAAGTGTGATCCTTTTTATGTGTATGTTGAACAAATAGTCAAGTTTTTAGGTGTATTCATTTATATCTATGGACTTCATCCATTCTTCAGACATGCATGATATTAATTTCACATTTGGTTGAGTTATTTCTATAGTCAAGCTATTTTGAGGCATAGCAAGTTAATTGTATGTGTATAAGTGGGTAGTAGACACTATGTCAAGGGAAATAAAATCTGTACGAAGCACTTACCTGGGCCACAGTCTGCCAATGAGTGGCATCATCTTCGCTGGGATGGATTCCATAATTCCATCTTCTTTGTACTACATAGATCACAGGCTCAATGGAAATATTGAATTTCGAGGACCACTTAATCTCCAGTTGTCCAGACTGCAGTTCTGTAAATCGTAATTCTTTTCTGGGTTTTAGGGGGACACCTGAAACAGAACCATGTCAATTGAAACAATCTGTGTGTGACTCAAACTGAAGTAAAATTTGAGGAAGAAAATCTATTGAAGAGACAACTGATGACAACTGATCTTCTAGTTCCTTTCATAAAAGTGTCCTCCCCACACAGGGTTTCACATCTGAAATCTTCTGGCACTCAGTTTGGCTATTAGCCCCTTTTCTTTTAGCTTTTCCTGCTTTGTTTTGTAAGAGGCTCTAATTGATTCCTGATTCTGAACAAGTGGTTTTCTCCCTAGTAATCTCTAGAGCAATTCTTTTATTTGCATTCTTCTAAATAAATCATGTTACCAGGTTGCTTCACTTGAGGTTAACATGGAATTCACACTAGGCAATCATTATAAAGAGTTTTTAAATATTTTCCTCATTTTATTAATCTTCATTTCTATTGATATAGTCTAAGGTCATCATAATATGGTTTCCAGGTCTGATAGTCTCACTATCACAGGGAATTTCTCGTTTAAGGAAAAAATTGCAAAGCTAAATCTCATGTGGTGAAATCTTACAAGAATGATTTCCAAAACTTGAGTCTTTTGGATCCCCCAATTGATTGCTTTAGAGCTTCCCTGTAGACTTAATTATTTAAAATTGGGAAATGATGAATCTATAATGTTTGGTTTTGGCATGAGTGAGTGCATTGCTTCAAAAGTTTCTCACAGGTGTCTCATTTTAAAGTAGTTAATCATTCTGCTTTCTCCCCCCCCATCCCCAACCATGCATGCAAGTTTTCTGGTTACTGAAAGATTCAGGAATCACGGTTCAAAATAGTAAACATTATAGAAAGAGAAGTTTAAAACAAATTTATAATAATAATAGGATAGAGTATAATACCATAGGATATAAAACTAACTGAATCAGGTAGAATCTATAGGCTATGATGCTGAATGCCATCAACACCAAGAACACCAGTTGTCATTCATCTGAAAACTCATTTGAAAGGCTAGTTCAGAATGCTCTTTCTTTCTATATCTTACATTTATACAAAGAGGAAACTAGAAAATGTGCAAACACAAAATATAAATAAGATTTGATACACATTGGTGACAGGGCTGATCATTTCATTTGGATCTTAATTCATGTTAAGTCTTGCTTAGGATGATTTTAAAGTCATCAAATTATAGATGGATGGAGTTAGATAATTTATTTAAAAGCGTATTTTTATATGGTCAAAAGTTATTGATTAAAAACACTTTTAAGGAACACATTTATTATACCTATTGCATTCTCCAATTTGATTTGCTGATAGGTTATGGCTATGTAGTGCCCTTTTATTTACCATAAATTTCTCTTACCTAACTGATCCTTACTGTGGCTTTGTGAAGTGTGTGAAGGGTTAATTTTTGAACAGGAGATAATTGAGTTTAAGGAAGATTAAGTAAATTGCCTGTAGCTATAATGTTATCTCAGGTTTCTCTCTGAATTCTCTGCTTCTTTCCACATTTCAAATTAGGAAAAGCCAAGTAGAAAGGTAGTGAAATGAGATGGGTTTTCATAGATTTGCAAATTCCTTGGAGATTCTTATTTTAATATCCTCAGCTTCCTGGTTGACCTGGAAGTTCACTAAGTCAGTCTTTGACTCCTGTTCTGAGGGACATGAATTTCTTTCAGGTTTATAATATAAACTTTTCTTCTTGGTGCCTAACCTTACATTTACTTTGATGACTAGAATATTGCTGCTAAGCAAATGATTCTTGAATCAAGCTCAAATTCCTGGCTAAACTGTAGGTCACCTTTTCCACCTGCCTGCTGAATTTCTCCACACAAATCCCATCTCAAATTCCTCTCCCCCAGATATCTCTCTTCTCCTGTGTTATCTATCTTCATGACAACTTCATTCTTTAGGATATCCAAAAGATCTTAAAACTTTTTGATTTGTTCTTGCACTTATCAGCATCTAGTTGTTTTATTGCACAGTGCATTTGTAGAAATTCCCAAATCATTCTGACTCCATGGTATCCCCTCTACTCCCCTTTTTGTCTGGACTTTCAAAATAACCTCCCAATCCATTTCCCTGCACCTTAATCTTTTTTTTTTTTTTCTAATTCTCTCTTCTTGGTGTTTGGTGGTTTTTGTTTGTTTGTTTAAGTAGAAATGAGATTGTCTCCTTCAGCTTGTGAAACTCTTTAATTGCAACCCATTCTTCAAATAATGGAAAAAAACTTTTTGGAAAAATCCTTCAAGATATCCATCTTTATAATCAGCTATGATTTATCTTTCAGTTTATCTCCTGATCTAGCTTACGGTTTTGTCACAAATTCTATTTTTAAACCTGGCTTTCCTAGAAACATACTGCCATGTACACTCCATACTACCATGATCTGTCTTTGTTTTTTGTTTCATTCTGTTTTTGTTTTTCATTCTGAAATGTCTTGCCTTCTGCTTTCTAACTGTAGCACCTTGAATACTTCCAGGCTCAGACCAAATGCCACCCCTGTGTGATACTTCCCCTAAACTTCCCAGTTGGAAATGAAGGCTTTATTATTTTACCCCTCTTCAACGTTGAGCCTGTAACTGTCAAGACATTTATTTAACTGTCTTTTGCTGCAGCCAGCTTATTTAATGATGTCTGTCTTCCCCACTAAGCCACAGCCCTCAGAGGTCAAAAACCATGTCTCCTTCATTTCCACATCTCACAATGTCCTAGAGAAGAGTATTCTGCAATTGCAAATATTCGGTAAATGTTTGCTAAAGGAATAGCCTAAGCCACTTTCTTATTCTCCACTCGAGAATATGTCTGAAGAAATAAGAAAATATGGGAACATTTCTGCAAATCTTTGTGGCAATGGTAGAAATGCTTGAAAGTCACTTAGAGAAGGGAGAAAATTTATCATAGGTATCCTGTGCTGCTTTCTTAATCATATATTCTTTCAAAAAACTCAGATCTCTTTTTTCTATCACAGTCACATTATTCACATGTACATTTACTCTTACTTTTTAAAAAGGTAAATACTAAGAAATAAAGTAATATTAAAATGTTTAAAAGATAAAACACTTTTATTGCATTGACCATAAGACTTCCTCATAAAATAAAAGACCAATTCCTCATGTGATGGAAATCTCAAAGTTAATTGATAATCAGCTTTAATATAGAAGTAGTACTCTATTTTTTGTGTCAAGAAAAATGCCAAAAGTTGTACAGTGGTGAAAAGTGAATCTCAATAAAATGATAAGTTGTTATCATTCTTGCAGTCAAGGTGGGCAGGCAGATGACAGACAATTGTTCTACTGAGGGTTATTGTAAGGCAAGAGAGAATAACCTCTGAGAACATTTCAAGACTTGTTTAATTTCTTTGTGCGTGGCAAAGAGAGATGATCACTTCTTCAAATTTATAGAGCACATTCTCTGAAACATCCAAATCTACCTTTCTCCTTGGCTGTTCAATGTATAATCCTCTAGAGTAAACACAGCTACAATAAATACTCTAGCCGCTGAACTCATCAGAAGCAAATCCAAGCATCCAAATCTCCTCACTGTAAGGTTTTAATCTTGAATATCATTCAACTACCAACAGTCTTAATCGAACATAATGAGCATCAGGGTGATGTCAGTTCAAATTTCTTAATTTAAAAATCTCTTTAATTATGATGTACCATGATTCTGCAATTTGCATGTTAAGAAATGGTCCATCTGCTTTGCATTAGGGTCAGTTGGCTCCCTTGATTGGATGTAACTCCAGCACTCTGCCATAATTGTGTGCAGATGGGGCTCAGCCCCTCAAGACCTCCGGCCCTTGCTGCCAGTGAGCACAGGCCTCGTTGCCTAAACCAGCATCCCAATTGCATAACCAGATGCGTAGACTAGATCTCTTCTCAATGTGTTTTCTATTATGTAAATGATTAGCATTTTTCTCGCTCAAAATTATTTTTGAACAAATTAGTCATCTGAAATCTAAACTATTTTGTTGAAAAATGCAAAAGTATTATCATATGGCACCTCATAATATGTGACAATAGAGGTCAAATTTTTTTCTTTAAAATGCAAAAAAGTATTCTGGTAAAATAAAAAAAAGAAACTCAGTGATTTTTAAAATGTTGAAAATATATCAATAGAAAAAAATCAGTGAAGATAAAGAATTAGCAGTTGCATATTCACTGTGAAATTTTATTATGTATTAATTTTTGTCATGAGTCTAAGTGATATGAAAATGCAGCAAGATATAATGCTCTGTTCTAATAACTTAATAATTAACAACTACTTAATACTCCCATAAAGATAATCAGGATTCTAGGAAATTGTATTTACATTACATTACATTAAAGCACTGGACCACTGGTTTCAAAATGATGAAAATTTATTTGTGAAATGTTGTTTCTTTATCTCCAAAAGACTGAAGTTTAAGTATTTTATATATTAATTATTTGTGAAAATATAAAGTCAACTCCATTATCAAGGCATTTTGAAAAGAAACAAATTGACATACAATTAATTCTTGGTTTATCCATGGCAAAGGGAAAATGTAGATAACTGAAAGCCATAAGTTAGTCCAGGGGGGGGAAATATATATATATATGTATATATATATATATATATATACATATATATATATATTCACATACACACAAGGTCTTGCTCCATCATGCGGGCTGGAGTGAAGTGGAGCAATCATAGCTTACGGCAGCCTCAAATTCTTGGGCTCAAGTGATACTCCTACCTTAGCCTCCCAAGTAGCTAAGACTATAGGTGCAAACCACCATGCCCAGCTTTATTTTTATTTATTTATTTGGTAGAAATGTGGTCTTGAACACCTGGGCTCAAGCAATCTTCTTGCCTCAGCCTACCAAAGTGTTGAGATTACAGGCATGAGCCACTGCACCTGGATAGTCTGAATATTTCAGTTTGCAAATTTTTTTTCTTTTTTTAAATATTTAGCTAAGATTTTGTTTTCTTTTTAAAACAATAGTTGTGTCACTTTATAATTTTTGACAGAATGAAAATATGGGAATGAAGGGATGTACAGTCATTTTCCTGTCAACTCATACTGGATATTTTGCCTATGATGTTTCCATGGTTCGGTACTCCATGTTTCCATGGTTCGGTACTCATACACAGATGCCTTTAAGTATTACACTTTCTCATACCCTTTTCAAAAATTAGTTTACTTTAAAGAATTTACTAGATGCCAGCATTACAACTTAAACCTTAAGTTTTCAAAACAAGAAAACATATGTATTTTACTAAAGCAAAAATAGCCTAGAAAATAATGGCATTATAATATATTTGAACTTGAACAGGTTTTTTTTACCTCTTAAATTTATTGTCCCTTGATTGTTTCTTTTTCTTTTCTTTTAATTTTATTTTAAAGATGTGGGATACAATTCAGGATTAGGTATACAAGTGGACATCGTACAGGTAAAGATTGGGCCTCCCTTTGGTCCCCACTTTGCCTGGTTTGAGATCAGGTGCCCTTACTGATGTTGTGCCCTCCCCCCATCCCGGTAGTATCCAGCTACTGCTAATCCCTTTCTTACAGTACTATGGTAAATGTTCAGGATCCGCTTATGAGTGAGAACGTGGTACTCTGTTATTTGTTTCTGTGGTCAATCACTGAGTATTATAGTATAGTATTATAGACTCTAAATCCATTCAAGTTGTTGTGAAGTTCTCTATGGCTGTGTAATATTCCATTGTGTATACATACCACATTTTTTTATCCAGTCCAGTTTCAATGTTTTTGCTATAGTGAATAGTGCTGCAGTAGACATGCATGTGCAGGTATCTTTTTTGTAGAATGATTTGAGTTCCTACTGGTATATTCCCAGTAGGGGGATTACTGGGTCATATAGGAGGTCAATTTCTAGTCCTTTTAGAGATCGCCACACTATTTTCCATAGAGGTTGAACTTTTCTCCTCTGTCCAAACCAATTGCCACAGTTAGAAGCCACAAGAGGCAATGGATTTGGCAGTTAAATAATAAAAGATATTACATTCTGAAGGGAAGAGTTCTAAGTAAGCCACAAAATAGACAATATAGGAAGGAAAAGGAAGTGCCCCAAAATGCAATCATTCACTTATGTTCTACCTATAGATAAGTTTTTTTAAACTTTCCACAGCTATATTAAGGTTTGCATTTCAGAGAATTAGCACTGACAGGCATCTCTACTTATGTTAATGTTTTCAAGTCTTCTATTTTGCTACTAATAATTTTATTTTAAATGAAAAAAAGAATCTCTGTTGCTTGTTTTAAACTGTAACATTAGCCTATAAAGTGAACTAACTTACAGGGATCAGATAAAGGCAGTTCTCACAGCATAGTCCAAATTCAATGCTCAAATATAATGGAGAATTTTTTTGATCATCTTTTCATGATAACCATTGTTTTCAAAAACACAAGTTTCCAGTATATAAAGCTTTTGAAACTATAAAACCAGTACCTTCCACCTTTACTTACACAACCACAGCAGACCAAATGAAAAATATGTTTGTGCTTCTATATATTTTTTTAATTAACTCTATAATTGATAAAATGAAAAATAGTGCAGGGATCATTACATATAAATTTATTTCAAAAGTTAAGAAAATGATTTGCCCACTTAAAGGACTACTGTGTGCATGAAAACCATAGGAAGAAACTACTGGACCTTGAGTGGGGGTTAGTGTCATATTTGTACCCAAACTCTCATTTCAGATCATAGCAAATTGTAGGAACTCCATAAGTGTGTATTCAGCTGAAATATCTTGATACTTCATGATCCAAGTGACATCAGTACCTTTTAAGTTAAACTGGGGAAAACGTTAAGAAAATGCTCTTCAACCATGCTGCCCATCAAAAGAGGACTGGATTTTTAAAATGTGGTACATATACATGATGGAATATTATGCAACCATAAAGAAGAACAAAATCATGAATTTTGCAGCAACCTGGATGGAATTAGAGTTTATAATACTGAGTGATCTTTCACAGAAACAAAGATCTGGATATCACATGTTCTCACTCATAAGTGGACCTTGAACAACTACCATAATACTATAGGCAAGGGATTGACAGTGGCGGGAAACTATGGGGGGGTAGGGTAGGGAGTTGGGATTAACTGTAGTTGATATCTGCCTGGGGAAGGGGGGGGCACACCTCATCAACAAGGGTACCTTCACAGTGAATTTTTGTATACCTAACCCTTAACAGTACCTCACAATTTTAAAATAATTTTTTTTTAAATACTCTTCAGGATTTCTATACGCAACTACCTATGCAACAATACCTTAATAAGTAAATAACTAGTGGAGGAGATACTCATGAGGAACTTACAGGTTTTCAATATTTGTCCAAGATAATTTGGTTCTGCATAGTGTGCACTCTGTATCTAATTTAAATGCTTCAACTCTGCAATATAATTGGCAATTAAATTCAGTGGTAAACAATCCTATGTTGTTCACTAGCCTAAAATTATTGGTAAAGTGGTGGTTTTATTAGATTATTTTTTATATTGACATATCTTTTAGTTGGCCTATTATGTAATAACACAATGATGTCCAGCGAGCACTTCAGTTAAGGCCCTGTAAATTCAGAATAAAAATGACAGGAAAGCTAGACCAGGTAGGGGCAGGTGTTAGATAAAGTTCTGCTACCAACTGCCAAATCACGTACGAGCAGCCTACAACTTCAACTTTAGCACTTGTGAACTGAGAACAGGACTTATTAATCTCAACTGACCATGGCTCTCATGCTTCCTAAGGAAAAGCATTATGTAGAACTAGCAGAGGCAGAGAAATGAAGGTAAGCTTATTTCACATTAGTTTGTTTTGGGCAATGGAAGGCGATTGGAAGGTAAAAGACAGTTATCTTAAGATTGCAGCATTGTTCACAATAGCAAGAACCTGGAACCAACCATGCTGTCCATCAAAAGAGGACTGGACTAAAAAAATGTGGTATATATATACATGATGGAATACTACACAGCCATAAAAAAGAACAAAATCATGAATTTCGCAGCAACCTGGATGGAACTAGAGTCTATAATACTGAGTGATCTCTCACAGAAACAAAGATCTGAGTATCACATGTTCTCACTCATAAATGAACCTTGAACATCCATCGTAATACTATAAGAAAAGGATTGACAGTGGCAGGAAACTATGGCGGGGCAGGGAGGGGAAGGGAGGTGGGATTAAGGGTAGTCAATATCTGTGTGGGGACGGGGGGACACCCCTTATCAACAAGGGTGCCTGAACAATGCATATTTGTATACCTAACCCTTAACCGTACCCCACAATTTTAAAATAAAAAATATGTTAAAAAAAAAAAACATTGCAAGTACCTTAAGATTGCAAGTTTGGGTTTTGTGTTATCTGACTGGGTCCGTGATTTTCTCCTTGCAAAGTCAAGGAAGGGGTCAGAACAGATGTTTTTCCTGGGGCCTGGAAACATCAGCACTTGTCTCCTCTTTTGAAAATGAGCAAGTAGCTTGACTTCTGGTTGGGAATGCCAACAGGGACTTCAAGCAGCTAATTAGCTAAGATGTTGAAAGGGTTGCAATGGGTTCTATTTGGCCCTCCTGTTACACACACTAACTTATTCATAGGTACTGTGGAAGCTCCCTGGACATGGAAATCAGCTTTCCTTGAGGGGCTACTGAAGAAAGCAAAAGAAAAATGTCTACCAGCACATATGTATCTTTTTCAAAATAACAATCTATTAGCCTTACTATGCTTATTATGCAAAAATAATTGTCTGGTCAATTATTTATTCCATTTGTAGCTTGTTCTCCATTAATTCCCTCTCTCCACAAAAATCTAAGTTAAGAGCTACTTTGTAGTAAAAGAGTGGCTTCAGTATATTTTTAAAAGTCTGTCTTGTTCAGTTAAGTATTGCAATTGTCTTTCCATCATTAATAATTCATTTTTGCCCTTCCTACATTATTCTCCTTATTCTCAGTAAAACAGACATATTTGAAATTCATACTGACTCTTCAATCTTCTTATAGGAAATACTTATTTTAATTTGTGTTACCTCTTTAAAATGCCCTACTTTTAAAACACTACAGATTTTAGAAATGGGGTTAAAAGGGTCATTCCAAAAGCATCCTATTTTATGGTGAGTGCTACTAATAAATAGCATACACCTTAAAATAACAGATAAGGCTTCATAATGACAGATGTTTTTAAAAATTAGATAGTTTTAGATTTTGCAAGAGTGATTTTATATAGTTTATAAAAGAAGCATGAAAACAATAAAACTTTAAATCTATTAAAGCAACATCACTCAGTGTGAAAGGGAAAGCAGCAATTATTTTGAATCTGAAACAGTACTTATGCTGTGTTTCCAGGTATAGAAGAAGGAGGAGGAGAAGGAGGAGATGAAGATTAGATTAATTACATAGATTTAAGATTTCAGAAGAGGGTATTTCTGAGGGGGAACTAAAGGAAGATGGGACAGATACCTATTTTCTGGGAGATGTGAATTGTTATGAGGGTAAGAGTAAAGATGGACTTCTAAAAACAGTCAGCCCACACATAATTCAAAATTGGCATTGCTGTCAAATATTACTTTATGTAATTTTTTTAACTACCAGTATTTATAAATAATATGTATTTGGCATGTGTGTGAAAGAGAAAGAGCAGGAAACATTTATTCTTCTTTCTACGTGCTATAAATACTGTCTACTAATTGATTCTACTTTACTTTTCAAGTAAGACCCCCAAAATTAACAAAATGTTACATATAACATACTTTGATGGCATTCCAAACAATACAAAATTCAATGAGGTTAGGTTGGCTTAAAAGAACTTAGTCCCATTTATAGAAAATGACAAGTAGCATTTAGTTTCAAGGAGTTAAGAGCTGTAGAAACTACTTTTGAATGTAAACTATCACATCTGCCAAACTGGTAAATTGATTCTTCATATTTTGGAAGAGGGCAAATCCTTTGTCTAGAATCTCAAGATGCTAATCAAAATATTTAAAGTCTATACAATGGCATGAATACTCTTGGATTATGTCAACAGACAACCACAATAATAATACATTTATTTTGCATTTTTCAAGTATGCCTCATCCCAGTCTATTTTCCAAGGATTTAAATCTACTTATTCCAATGTACTAGAGCTTAACTGATTTATTCTTACTGGAGAAAAACACAAAACTTCATGAATTGCTCCTGTCCTTCATATATGTTAAATTAAAAAGAATTAATATGAATAACTTATTCTGTCCTGAATTTATTTTGACTGATCTCTATGGTCCATGAATATTTTAAGATGTCTGTATATGGGATAAAACAGATTTTTTTTTAGGGTTTTGCATTTTCTTGGACTTTTCCCATCTATGAGGAACACCCTTCCCTAGGCATGCACAAACTCCTGTGAAGGTACAAGTCTCTTCACATGTTGAGATCTATTCCTTACCTTTGTACAGAGTCTTGGGAACTTGGCAGGTGTGTCCACACCCATTAGAACAACATTTCTTCACCCCAGAGCACTCATTGTCAACTTCGCAGCTTTCAACGCAGGCAGCAGCAAATCCACTGGCTTTCTCGGGAGCCGGGCAATCCCCTTGCTTTATCAACAGGATGTATTTGAGGAACTCACAGCTAGTCAAGCATTCATAGTTCTTCTTGGGGAAGAGAGGCTAAGAAAGAGAAGAATTTAAAACGTATTCCATTGAAGATACATGAAGTCTGATTTCTAAGACATCTGAAAGGAAGTTTAACATTTTTATATCATCAAAATTTCCCTTGAATGTTTTACAAAATAGATGCATTTGTTTTCTTTTCCCCTATCAAAGTGACATTGTGTACTGATTTAACAAAGGATTATGACTCATGAGAAATGATTTTATATTACATACTACAGACACACATCTCGTATATGCACACATTCACAGATCATTATATTCTATCTCAGTCCAAAGATAGCTGTCAAAAATCTGATTATAAATATTCACGAAACATGTGAAATACAATTTGAGGGATTTTTTGAATGGTTAATATTACATATATTTTTATTTTCTAATGTTATTCTTTTTTCGTATACATAAATACTAATCAAAATAGCAGTTGCTCTATAAAACAATTCTCACAATGGTAACGCATTCATTGGTATTATATCTCAAAGTTGTTCAAGCCTGTTAATTGAACATACTTCAATAATATCCAGCTTTTAGAGTTAATATGGAATTGACAATTGGTTGTGCAGTACAATAATGTGAATCTTCCTTTTAAAATCAGCATGCACCTGTGTGATCTGTGGAATAGATTCTGAAGAGCATCTTGCTGATTTTGGTTGAGCCCAGAATGAATCAAGCATTAGTGAGAATAGGAAGCCCTTGACTTATTAGTGGGATGTATTATTGAAAAAGCATGAGCAATGTGAAACAATCATTTATCAGATGCCTTTTTTTCCTTAGGAAAAATGGCTCAGGACAGCACTCTGTCATCCCTAAGACATGAGTTGCAATCAGAAGATAATGGCTTTTTTCTGCCACTGAATGGAGGAGCTGCTGTAGCTTTGAAAAGCTACCCTACTCAGGCAAAGAAAAGGAAAGGAAATGTCACTCTCTGTGCTTTGACCTTCCTTTTGCCTTATGAAGAGAATGGCCAAGATTTCCCCAACAACCCCATCCTAGACCCATTTCTAACTCTAACCCTCTTTTTGCTTATAGAAGATGGCTGAAAACATGACCACCGTAATCCTAACTTTTACCCTAAACCTCCTTCTACCTTTATGAGAGATAGTTGCCACAATAATTGCACAAACCCTAAATCTATGTTCACCTGGAACACACCTGCCCAGCCAGGTTAAATTTCCCCACCTTTTTACTGGGAGATGTCACGAATAGAATGTAATCAGAAAAGTTTCGTGCTGCTGTGGACCTAGGCTTGTAAGAGGTTAGGTGAGGAGGTGGTGCCCGCACATCTTCCTGTACTAGTTGGTTGTGAGTGATGACACAGCTGCAGGGAATGACAGGGTTACAAGAAAGAAAGAACCCAGAGGTACTTTCTGACCACACAGAGGACAGCACCCTGCCAGGAATGGCTGTCATGAGTTGCTCCATATGTAAAAGGCAAACTTGCATGTGTTTGTCTTGTACATGTCAAGCTCTGTTTGCTATAATGGTTCAGGCTACCTGAACCAATGCAAAGACCATCCAGTGAAGGGCTACCATTTTTTATTGCTGTTGGAAACAAGAGATGAACAAAGAGGGCACTTTCTGTTCATTTGATGTCACAATGGAGTTAGAAATATAATAAATAAATGTGAACTTAATGCCAGCATGCTGTCTGATCCTTCACGGTGATGACTAACTATGGCTCATTGCTGGCAACACCTGGAAACACCTAAGTAGCACCTGCATAACTTCTGGTAACACTCACCAGCATGCTACCTCCTGCTCTTCACTGATGACTGAATATGGCTCTCTACCATCTGGTGACACCTGGTCATACCTACTACTTCTTTGTAATGCCTGGACAACGCCTGGAAAATACCTGGTAAGACCTGCTCATGTGTTGCTGTTGCTTCTCAAGAACAACTGAATACAGCTCCCCTCCACCAGGTAACACCTGGTAGATCTCACAGCATGCTGACTGCTATTCCTCACTAGTAAATGAGTATGACTCTTTACTCAGATGGGTGCCTGGTTGTACTTAGGTAACCTGGCAGAGACAGTGTTAGTGAATGGTTTGAACTACTAACCAGATAGTATTTCAGACAGTGTTAGTGGTATGTTAATTTTTTTTAATATTTTATTTTAAAGATGTGGGGTACAATTCAGGATTAAAGTTTGAAATCTCTCGTGTGAGTTGGGAGTTTGGGTTGGGAAGAATGTCTCTAACTCCAAAAAGACAGTTTGTTCATTAATTTTAACCTGTTATTTCTTATATTGATGATAACTGGAAATGACATTAAAAACTCAAATCATAGCTTCAGCAAGGGGAATATTCTAGTAATCCTGGGATAACTACAAATAAACATAAATTGTTCCCCATTGTCTCACCTGGTCCTTTTTCCCAATGTTGAATTTAAAAATACATATGAGTTAAGATGGTAAATCTTATGCTATGTGCATTTTACTACAATTTATTTTTAAATGTAAGAAAGAGCTAGGAAATTTTATATACCATGAGGATGTGTGCAGCATCAAATAGTATTGCTTCATAGCCACAATAATTTTTATGATATTGTAAATTTAATGGATGTCAAAACATCAATTTTCATGACAAATTAAATGCAATTAAATATATGTTCTTTTCTTAGATTAATTAACAAAAAAGAAAGAGAAGAAACACTAGCTAGAAAGAGTATAGTTTCACGGTTTGAATTAGAACTGTGCATGCCATATAAAGTTGTTTGTTAATAATTAATTATATATAAAATTTGAAAATAACATGAACTGACTGAACTAAAATAGTTTGAATTTAAGATCTTTACAGGGAAAACTTGGAAAAAAGGCTGTGGTGTCAGGATTGAATTACCACAAATTTACAGCTAGTTAATTAAAAAAAACTTTATAAGGATTTAAAGCATCATCAATTCTCAAGGCTTTTCTCTCTTACTCTATTTCACAGTTCATTTTCCTGTAAGCTGCTAGACATGTTTTACTTCATTGGCTTTTGAAGTTCTAAATGTAGGTCCAAACCTGAGTTAGTAATCCAAGAAGTATGCTAGCAGATCTGTAACAATTATGTAGTGTTTTCCAACTTTTCTCTTTCAACAAAATGTATACATTATGTGCACTGAAAGAAAATACTTAGTGACCAAAATCACTGGCTGCTGCTTCACAAGCAAAGATTTCCAAGTAGAAATAATTTCATTAAATCTGGCAAGTGTTTACTGCCTGTTAACTTGGAAATCACAGTGACAATGGAAATCACTATGCACCATGATACAATGAAATCAACTCACTCCATACTTCTTCAGAAGTATGAAAACATATTCAAATATATGAAATATGTGAAAACAGAATATGAGACAAGAATCAGATAAAGTTTGAGTTCTCTATTCATATGCTATTCTTGCTATTTATTCGCCAACTGCCACACCTTTGAACTATGAGGGGCAGGAAAAGAGAGATGGCGTACCCTCACCTTCATTACTTACTGAGCTAATGGGGCAGACTTAAAAACAAATAACAAGACAGTCAACTAGAGTAAATATGAAGCATGTGTTCTCAATGACCACAGAAGAAAAATAATCATAACCAAAACAATAATTTAGATCTTTCAGTTGATGTGAGAGTTGTTCTGCATGGATATTCAATTATTTTCCTTTTTGATGAGGATTCAGAAATGATTTCTGAGATTCTTTTGAGGTCATGGAAACTCGTGGTTTCCAGACAGGTACATAATATTGAAATAGTACAGGTAATATTATATGACATGAGGTAATGCACACAAGAAATAAGCACCATTGTGCATAGTTGGTTCACAATATATAAGGGTTAGACCATTTGTGTCTTCTTTTCCTACTGCTACAAGTTTACTGTTTAACATTTCAAAATTCTTCTGTTATTCTGACAAAAATTTTATAAGATACAAAACTAGAATGTAGAGTCTGATTTTTTCAACATTGTGACCAGCCACTAGATTCCAACCTGCTACTTACAGGTTAAGCATTAAAATCTGCATCGAGGGAATTGTATCCTATTAGAACCGTTAAGAGGGAAATAGTTCAACTTTTTGTACTTAAGTGAAGGTCATCTTACAATAACATGGATTTAGTGCAACAATCTTACAGAGGAGCACTATTTAACTGTTCTATTGCTTATATTTATCAAAGGCAAAGCTTAATACTGTCTATCAATTTTCTTGCATAATTCTCTTGGATTAGGTTGAAAAATATTAATGGGCTGAATGTAAATTAGAGAACATATGGCATGTGTACATAAGGTCTCTCTCCATGTCTTTAATCATAACTTAATGAGAATTTACTAGTTGAATGGAATAAGGATAAAAATATGTACAGGACATAGAAAATGATGTGTGAATATTGCTACACCAGATATAAAGAAAATATGTAAATTGGTCCCATAATGGCCAGTAGAAAATCCTGTGAACAAAGTTCATTTAGGTGTCATTAAAATAACTTCTGACCATTGAACATGTAAAATGTCATGTGATATTACAAGTTAATTAGTGGAGACTTGTTAAGAGGTGTGTGAAAATATTAGGAAAGGAATTATTCAAATCAATAATGCCCATCATTTTCATGGTAAGTGAAGACACTTATGTCAACATACATATATGAGCTCAATGTTCTATTTCTTGTTTATACAATTATATCCAGGCAATGAGCACTAGTTGTCAATTGCAAAGTTAACTACAAGTCCTTTTATGAAACTATTCATATGAAAAGTTCACAAATCACACAAATGTCAATCTTTTGAAAGGTCATTGGCTCCAATTTAAAATTTGAAAAAAATATGGTTACTAGGCTCATTATTTTTGTTTATTTTTTCTGTATTTACTTTCCCCCAGACTAAGACAGAAACAATCTTTAAAGGTTGTGCTAAAGTCTCATGAGTGGTTCATAAAAAGAAAATAAAAGATTATGTATTTTTCTAAAGTATTTAGTATCTAGTGGATGTCATTATGCATCCAAAAAAGGGATAGATAAAGCAAAATGGTTTTAAAAGATCCTTGGATTAAGTGAAAAACCATTATATTTTAAGGGATGTAAATATATATTATAATTAATATATTGATATGCATTATTTATTCTCATAAATCGCTCTTACATCTCATCTTCTAAGAGCTAAAATCTAAAGCATATTTTTGGTGACTTTCCTGGGCAACATGTTAAGCTAATTAGGAAAAAAATGAGTAAAACTTATTATTTTACCTACCTGTGGTAAGTGCATAAAAACAAAATGAAATACTAAAAATAAAGGTTACATTTTTTGACTGCTTTTCCAAAA
Source organism: Cephalopachus bancanus (assembly GCA_027257055.1). Taxonomy (NCBI): domain Eukaryota; kingdom Metazoa; phylum Chordata; class Mammalia; order Primates; family Tarsiidae; genus Cephalopachus; species Cephalopachus bancanus. Next base: position 213,852 of record JAPVLO010000676.1, on the reverse strand, counting down.
AAAAGATACTATCTTTGTTTAATTTGGTATAAAATGCAAGATATTGTACCTTAAAATAATTTGTGCAACAATCATAGAATGATGAACATAAAGACATCTAATTCAATATATTACCTTAGTATGTTTAGAATCATGTAAATATGTGGTCTCAACTATGGAGAGAACATTGCATTTGGTATTTGGTTCAATTCAATAGAATTGTATTTTTGCCATTTCTCTAGGATGACAGCAGCCTTTGCAACTAGCCAGGGTATGAGGGCCTCTCTTCCTGCTCCCAGCCAACAATCAGGAATGCAACCTTGAGTATACAATCTGTTGAAATGAGTGCTCCATCATTATTGTCATCGTCATCACCATCACCATCATAGCAGTGGCAGTTAAACACCAACAGACGGTGATGCCTGTCACGTCCCTCACGTTATACCAGGTGCTTAACGTGCTCATCTCACTTATTTCTTTCCAGTCCCCCAAACCATTATTATTTTCATTTTACAGATGAAGAACCAGAAGCTCAGGGAGATCATAATGAACTGATAATCACACAAAAAAAATACAAGTCTGGGCAGTATTAGAGCCAATTTTTTCTAAAGGCCCCATTATATCTCAGGGTAAAATAAGAAGATTGGGTTAACCCAGCAGCTCTCAGTTTGCTTCCTTATTAGAATTTCCAGGGGAACTTCTAAAACTGATGTCCTATGTGAACTCCTGACCCATTACTTCAGCATCCCTGGCATGAATTCAGGGAACCACACTTTGTAAAGCACCACAGGTGATCCTAGTGTCTGGCCAAGACTAGAAAATCCACTGGATGAACAGACCTCTAAGTTTGTGTTTATTTGTAAACTGTCATGAATCTACACGTGCTTAGAAATAACTGGAATATTCAAAATTACAGTCCGACAGTTCATGGGAAGAGATGGTAAGGTGATTCCAAATGACTGAAAGCTTTTCTCCCAAAGCCCAAGGAAATGAACAGACCATGGAATCGATATAACGGGACCATAAAGACAAGGTAGTGAGACAACTAAATGAAATGAAAAGAGATAGGAGGGAGTCTAAAACAAAAATGTAAAATGTAAAAGTAAACAAAAGCAAAGTTAGAAAATAAGCTAAGAATAATATGAAGTGGAATAAAGAATAAAATTATAAATCAAAGAGCAGTTTATGTTCCAGAATAATTGAAATGAACAATCAACATGGAATATAGCTAGTGCTATTGAATTCCAAGTGTAAAACTATAATTTTTCAGGCATCCAGGTAAAAAAAAAAAAAGCAAGTTGTTTCCAAGGGAGAAAATATGACTGCCCTCAAATGTCTCTCTACTAAATTTGATGTGTGAATCCAATAGAGCAGTGTCTATACAATTCTAAGGAAAATAAACTCTCTGTGTCTGTGTATGTGTATGTGTGTACAATGCAATGGCAAAACCTAGCCATTCTACAGATAAACAAAAAACAAAACTATATGGGCCAGTACAATATTCAATAACAGATAAAATAAAGCAATAACATATGAATACTATAAGTACAATATATTATACATAAAAAAGTCTGTCTAATCCAAGTTGCACTTCAGATATAACTGTAGGTTAAATTTCTCATGCACAAACTCAGAGAAAACTCCATCTCTAGACCACTTTTAAAAAACAAAGATATGAATCAAATTTTAAAAACCAATAATAAAGAAACTAGCAAAAATAATTAGTAATCATTTTTTTATTCACATAAATATAAAATGAAAATTGAATTAAGTAGAAATTATGATTAAGAAAAATAATCTATGGCATAAAACTAAACGTTAAAAAATAATATGTTAGAAACATTGGCAGGTGGAAGGAGTGGTGGGTAAAAAATATGTGTGTGACTTATCTTGAACTTAATATTAGGACATCAGTGAATAATAGAACCAATATTAAAAGTAATTATTTCAACCTCATAATATTTTCATAATCTTTTTTTCCCAAACCGTTGGGGGTCTTTTTGTCTTGCTGCATTCAAATAAAAATTAACTTGGGCCAGATGTAGTAGCTCACACCTGTAATCCCAACAATTTGGGAGGGTGAGGCAGGAGTGTCGCTTAAGCCCAGGAGTTCAAGACCAGCCTAGACAACAGAACAAGACTTCATCTCTACAAAAAATGTCAAAAAATAAACCAGTCATGGTGGTGTACACCTGTAGTCCCAACTACTCAGAAGACTAAGGCAGAAGGATCATCTGATGAGGTTGCATTGAGCTGTGATTATGGCACTGCACTCCATCTTGGGTGACAGAATGAGACTCTGACTCAAATAATAATGATGATGATGATGATGATAATATTAAACTTTAAGCATTTATTTAAAGCTAGCATGCATAGAGTTTCCAGTTTCCAACCAAGGGCCAGTGGTTTAAGCAGGCTTTAGGAGTCTCTAGTGTGCGCTATCTGGCAAATGAGCCACCTGAAACCTAATCCCCCACACTACACAATAGAGCATGCATGCATACCCCCTGAATCTAAAACAAAAAAACCTAAAAATTAAACAAAAGAAGAGGAGTCTCAACTCTGAGGTGTTAACTCTTTACCATGCATGGTAAACCATGACTATTTCTAGGTGATAAGTCTGGAGTAACAGTTTGGCTTTACTCTTCTATGTAGTTTGTTATATTAATGGACATGCACAGTTTTTATTTGAAAAGCCATTATACTTTTTAAAAATTATGCAAAACTGCCAGGTGTATCTTTCAAAGAAGGCATCTAAATACTACTTATGCAGAAATAAGAAAAATAATTCTCAATTCAAATATTTCTAATCTATACTTGAAAATTCAATTATAATTTGCTTGGAAATTCAATTATTAATATTAATGTATTAACTGTGACTGAAATTAATTAGGTTCCCTAGCAAATTACAGACATTGGCCATAAACAATATTAAAAATAGGTAAAAACAGAAACATGCAATTTAGGGGAGTTACTTTTCTATGAATACATACTCTCTTTTTTCAATTATATTAATCTTTACTTATGTTTATATTGGCCTTTTTTTCTTGGACTGGTTCTTCTATTTCTTTTGAAGGCAAATGTGTCATCTTGTATTAGCTTATATGTGACTCAGCAGCAATTTAGAATCTGACTGCAAGATCTTTGGAAATCATTAGACTCAAATAATTTCAGAAATTTTAAAATTCTAGAGAATCAGGGATGGTCAGATCACTGTATATAAACTATCATTTCTTTTGTTTGCCTCCTTCCTGCATTTTGTTAATAAGAATTACCAAGAATGCCAATGAAATGATTAGCCCATTGAAGCCATTTGTATACTGATTTATAATCCATACTGACATTCTAGGCACTAGGAATCTAATGGTGAACAGATGAAACTTTGAAAATGATGTACCACTATGCTTACATGTATATGTTTACTAAGAGATAAAGTAGAGTCCTCAAGGATTACATCTTAATAATAGGATAAATTGGCCTAGACTAAAGCCTACTCTAAATTCACCCTGAGAGAGTTTAAGAGGAAGCCTCAAAAAACACAAATTAATCTCAAGTAACTAATTACATGTCAGAATGAAATCTAACATCATTAGGGAAAACACAGCAAAATTTAAAATTTTGACAGCCAGCCAAGCCCAGTGTCTCATGCCTGTAATCCCAACATTTTGGGAGGCCGAGGCAAGAGGATTGCCTGAGCCCAGGGATTCAAGACCAGCATGAGCAACTTGGTGAGACCTTATCTCAACAATAAATTTTTTAAAAAATTAGCTGAACATGGTGGTGCACATCTGTGGTTCCAGCTACTTGGAAGGCTGAGTTGGAAGGATCAACTGAGCCCAACAGGTCGAGGCTGCGGTGGCTGTAAGCATGCCACTGCACTCCAGCCTGGGCAACAGAGTGAGACTCAGACTCAAAAAAAATTTTTTTGACAGTCAATCAAAAATAATCCAGTATGCAAAAAAGCAGGAAAATGTGACATATAATCAAAAGGGGGGGAGAGAATAAGCTTAAATAGCACCAGAAATTATAGAGATGATGGAATTAGCAGAAAAGGATATTTAAAAGCCATTTAATGTCCATCTACTCTATATGCCCAGAAATGTAGAGGAACACATGAACATAGGGAGAAGAGAAAGAGAAAACACAGAATAGACCTGCACAGAACTTCCAGAAGTAAAAATGAAAAATATGCCAAATGGGATATTTTAAATGTTAGACACTGTACAAGAAAAGATTATTTGAAAGGAACTTGAAGTCATAATGATAATAATTACCAAAATGAAACAAAGAGTGAACAATGACAAAATGTCATAGACTCATTACCTATGAGATGATGTAAAGTGGTCTAATATGTATAATTAGAGTCCCAGAAGGAGAAGAGGAAGAGAATGGGACAGAAAAAAAATAAATATTGACTAATGTATTAAATTTTGTATTAAAATTATATGTTCAGAGTTAGAAGAATCTCAATGACCCCCCAAAGCAGAAAAAACATAAAGATAACACAATCAAAGCACACCATAATTAAATTGCCTCATATGCCACATACAGAAAGAAAATCTTAAAAGCAGACAGAAAATAAAGATTTTTATATGTGGTAAAACAAAGATAACGTTAGAGATGTTTCAGAAAATATTCAAAAGAGAAGAAAATAAAGCAATATCTTTAAAATATCATTTTTAAAAAGTCAACCTGGAATTTTATACCCATGAAACATCTTTCAAAAATGAAGATGCTATATGTCTTTCTGAGATATACAAGAGATGAATTTATAGCCAGAAAACCAACTTTATAAGACATGTTAAAAGTGAAAAGAAGAAGTGATAACAGATGGACATTGAATGAAGAGCTCCCGAAATATAAGTATGTGAGTTTATTAAAAATTAGTTTTTCCTCATTTTTTATATCTCTGAAAAAAGGCAAGTTTAAAGCAAAAGCAATAAAATTATAATATGGGGCATATATACAGAAATATATTCTATCATACTAATAATACAAATGATGAGAAAGAAGAAAGAGGAAGTATATTGTTATAATGTTCTCATATTACACATAAAGTCATTCAAGACAAAACATACTCTGATCTAAAAAAAATCCTCAAAAAATATAAAAGGTCTGAAATCCTATAAAATATTTTTCTTACTAAAATGGAACTTAACTAGAAATCAGTAGAAAGATATCTGTAAAATTCTCAAATATGTGCAAAATAAACAATAAAATTCTATGAAATTCAAAGATTGAATCACAAAAGAAATTAGAAAATACTTGAGTAAAAACAAAAACACACTATAACACAAAATGTGGGTTGTAGCTAAAGTAGTTCATAGTACAAAACGTATAGCACAAAGTGCTTATATAAAGAAAGAAAATAGATTTCAAATTAATGATCTACACTCAAAAATAAGAAACTATATAAAGAGGGACAAAATAAACAAAATAAGCAGAAGTAAGGAAATAATAATGTATAGAAAGCAATAGCATAGGAAATGACCAAAAATAGAGAAAAATAGTAAAACAAAAAGCTATTTTTGAAAGCAATAATAAAAGTGACAAAAGTATATTCATATAAATCAGAAAAATTAGAAAATACACAACTTGCCAATGTCAGTATTGCAAAAAGTATTAATCACTACAGACATAAAAATGCTAACAATAAAGGTTAAGTAGGCAGTAGTATGAACAACTCTATTTCTATAAATTTGATAAATTGGATGAAATAGATCACTTCCAAGAAAGACGCAGGCTACTAAAGAAGTGCTAGTCAACCTGAATAGCCCTGCATTCACTAAAAAATTGAAATAACATGAAAAGCAGTTCCAATAAACTGACTTTAAGCACATATATGAGTCATGAGGAAACCTCTTCTTCCACTTCTTAGAAAAACAGATGTCAGAAATCTTTCCAAGCCCTGCTCTGAAAGCTCTACCAACACAGATAGAGGACTCTCTTCATTCATTGATTCACTTAACGTGAGCTATCTTTCCACTAAGCACAAGAGACATAAAGACTAAGCTTCACTTCCACCCTCAAGTTGATACTGCATTTGAGAATAGAGACAAATCAACAATTGTAATTCTGCAACATTAATGATAAAACAGTGGTGTGTGTTTGTTTTCATATAGAAGGAACCATTTTCATCTGCTTATTTTCAATCATTTTCAGCAATTACACACTCTCTCCCTATAGAATATCATTAAAGAAACCACAAAAGACTTCACAGAATTAGTGGGCAACTTCGAGTGCTTATTCAAAGCCTCCGTACTAAAGAAGGACATCCACATACTACTAAAAGGATAGTCCTTAGTCCAACAGCATCATCATCAATTGAGAGCCTGCTGGAAATACAGACTCTCATGCCCACATCATGCACCTACTGAATCAGAATCTTCATTATAACCAGATTCCCAGGCAACTCATGTACACAATTAAGTCTGAGAAGGGCTGTTCTGGATCATCCTAGATGCTGGAGTTGACATCGTCAGATGCATCAGTTTCTCCATATCTACTTTGAAATTTGCTTCACCCCAGTTCCTTACTAGAGAAATATGGTGTGTACCTCATGTATCTCCAACGTCACACTCCTGACAGCATTCATTTCCCCTTGGTATATAAATGTATTCATGTCTTCCCAAAGTAAAACACACAAAAATCACTTTCTTAACTAAATTTCCCTGAACCAGTTTATTCTCTCTCCTCTTTCCTATAGAGGCAGTCCTAGAGACTGTTTTTAAACTTACAGAAAGAATTGCATGCATTTGGGCTATATTTCTTCCCTTAGTTTTTTATTCTACAACCAAGAATTATATGTGTTGACTACTATTACTCCATTGAAACCCTCTGACACAGGTTTCTAGTGACGTCTTGACTACAAAATTCAGTGCGCCCCTTTAGCCCACATCTCATTGACTATCATAGAATTCAAAAGTGTTGACTTTGTCTTTCTCTTTCATAATAAAAATGGCTAATATGTATCTAATGTGTATGTTCAAATGCTGGTTAAGTGCTTTACACACAGTTTTTTTAACTCATATTTTACTTAAATTTGGTGCTTTTGCAATTTTCCTGATATCCCTCTAACTTCTTATGTGCCGACTTGTCTAGCCCCTATTTTCAGGCCACACAGGTATTTAAATCATTCAAAATAATCTCTGGTTTCAGTCTCATAAATATTCAAGGATCATCGATTCTCCTACAATTGAGTCTAGAATAATTTGATACTCCCCAATGTTGTATTAACAATTCAATGAAAATTGAGTCTCGATGATTAAACATTTTTTTAAAAAAGCTATGTTCCATGGAAGATATGGTCCATCCTAGTCAATAAATTCCTGGACAACCCTAAAAAGTCATTGAACATTCTTGATGCTCTCAATTTCCAGGACTATAGAAACTGATATAATGCAAATAACTCCCACTATATGATGGTTGATAAAGGAAATATAATAATTATAGAAATTCCTAAGAATCCCTCAAAACCTTTTTAATTCCACTACTACCACGCTGTCTTAAGTTAAAAAGAAAACGTAGATGAATTCTGCATCTCTCTATCATTGCCAGAGTGTCACCATCCAGAAATATAAGTAACATTTTTTGTATTATGAACATATAAAAAACTAATGATTATCATTTATAAAAATAAAAGTATACTATCTATAATGCTAAAAAACTATTTGAAAATTTTCTATGTGCCAGTCACCCAAGCCTCCATCACTATTCACACCCTCACTCTCAGCTGATTACTCTATTCCTGTTTCTTGAGGAAAGTGAAGCATTCAGAAGAGAAGTTCCATAAATACCACTTTCACACCCACTAATGCACCTGCCTCTGGGTCCATGTATTCTTTTGAATCTCATGTCCGTGACATAGGGGTATGGTCCTTGCTCCCATTTCAAACCTTCTTTCACATGTGTGCAATGGTAGATACTGCCTCTTAAGGTGATAAGCTTCAGCAATTCTCCCTCTCTTTCCTCCAGTACCAAATAACCCTCCTCTTCTGGATAATTCAATCTGCTTATAATATGTGAATATTTCTTCACCCTAAAACCAATTAAATACCTGATTACCCTGTTTATCTTTAATTATCTTTCCATTATCTCATTTTGTCCCTTCCTTTCATAGCAATGCTCAATGAAATATTTTTATACTCCCTCTTTCTGTTTCCTCCAACCATTCCTCTTGAACGCATGCCAATTAGGCTTTCTCTTCTGTAACCCCAAAACACTGTTCTTGTCAAAGTCAACAATGACCTTAACATAGCAAAAATCCGATGACCAAATTTCACATCTCAACATTTGCAGCATTTGACAAACTGCTCACCTCTTCCTTTTCAAAAAAAACTTTCATCATTTGGCTATTGGAACTCCACACTCCCCTGGATTTTCACCAGCCTTATTGGCCTCTCTTAGTCTCCCATCTTCCCATCCTTCTTATGATGGTGTGATTCAGAGTATAACCCATGGTCCTCTTTTCTTTCTATTACCTAATCAAGCTTTATGACTTTTAAGTAGTACTATCTATCACAGATGGCATTTGTACTTTCAGCCTAAAACTCTCCTTAAATTCCAGACTCCTGTGTCTATTTGCCTACAGCACATCTCACGTGGATATCTAATTTGCATCTCAAGCATAGCATGATCAACACCTAATTTCTGATCTATTCTTTCTCCCCAATCCACCCCCCAAAACAATCTGTGCCTGCCACCTATTCCATATCTCGTATATTCCAGCTTTCTTCCTCAGTTGTTAAGGGCAAAAACCCTGGCATCATCTCTTTCTTCCATTCATCTGTTTCTTACATTCATCCCTGTCTTCCATTCCTCATATCTAACCTGTCCTCAAATTATTTTCTCTTTACCTTCAAAACATATGCTGGCCATTTCTGACCACCTCCACAACAGTCACCGTGGACTGAGCCACCAATATCAAGGGCTCAGACTGCACAAGTAGATGAAAGAGCCCACCAGACACAGTATTGCAAATGCCAACCTAGGGCTCTCAAAGAACTGACAACTGCCCTTAAGAGAGAACCCAAGAGCCATACTATAATGTTCTTAAGAAAATATTTTAAAATAGAAAATCTTTGTAACACCAATTGAGTCCATCTTTTATATTGAACCCTAATTTAGCGAAGCCAGGATAGTTCACAATTAGTGACTAAAATTGATCCTATCTATGACTCCTATGACGTGGCACTCAAAGCTAGCTTTATTTTATTAAGGCTCTAGTATATGCCCATCTCTCAAGAAAGAAAAGACATGTAATTTGTTCAAAAACAAAGGCTATCTCCATTTGTCCCTTCATGAAGATATTTTAATTGGGTAAACTATTGTTCTGATATACTAAATCAAAACATTACTAACTGGTGCCTTTAATGTGCGCACACACACATCTGAGGCACATCATGTTCATGTTCTCGTAAGCTTCTTTCAGCACCTTCAACTATTTTACAGACTTTTTTAGACAGGTGAGGGCTCTGTTCCAATTTCTAAAAGGAGGCTTTTTAAAATTAACACTCCAGACACAAAACCAAGTTGTGGAGCAGTGAAGAGATTAAAAGTTTTTAGTGCAAGAAATCTCCACATAGGAAAGTGATGCATTTTAGCCCTTTTCTTTTCTGAGGTCTATTTTTCACTAGTGTTGGAATATTCCTTTTGTGGCTACCTGAAGGGATAATGTGCCTTGTCTTTCTTCTCTTCTTTGAAATGCCATTAATTATTATTTGGATCAGCTAAAACTTCCTTCTCATTTAAGGATAAGCCTGTCCAAAGCAGGAGTGACTGAGCCAACAACTTTGCATTAGACACAGGTTCCTCTTTTATTTCCTGATTAGGAAAGTAAAATATCATCCTCTTCACTGTATGCCAAGGCATAGATAGGTTTAGGAGAGAAAGTCTGGAATAGAATATAGTAGAAAAGAGCTGAGCATGATGGCTCACGCCTGTGATTCCAACGTTTTGGGAGGCTGAGGCAAGAGGATTGCTTGAGCTCAGGAGTTCGAGACTCCTAGGCAACATAGCAAGACCTCATCTCTACAGAAATAATAAAATGAAAATAGTGTAAGCAGATGTTGCACCACCTGAATTTTAGATATTATACTTCTGTTAACTAGCCATGTGTTTGGACAAATCTCTTTTCTCTTTGTGTATCAGTCTCAGTTTCCTTGTCCATAAAGCTTACCTAATGAAATTCAGGTCTAATTTATTCCAAGGAATTTTATGGAAATCAAATCTAATAAGCTTTAAAAATATTTCAATAAGCAAAAATTACAAATAAGTGACTCAACAATTATATGTGTAGTAGAGTGAAAACTTCCTTTTCCTTCTTATTTCCAGGCTGATAAAGACTGCATATCTCAGGATGCATGTTGATCCAAAACAACTTTTTTTTTTTCAATCGAAGTCTCACTCTGCCGCCCAGGCTGGAGTGCAGTGGCACACTCACAGCCACCGCAACCTCGACCTGCTGGGTTCAGGTGATCCTTTTACCTCAGCCTTCCAAGTAATTGGAACTACAGACACACGCTACCATACCCAGCTTATTTTTTGATTTACTGTAGAGACAAGGTCTTGCCAAGTTACTCAGGCTGTTCTCGAACTCCCAGACTCAGGCAATCCTCTCGCCTCAGCCTCCCAAAGTGCTGGGATTACAGACTGAGCCACTACTCCCAGCCCAAAACAACTTTTACTTTTATCCTTGATTGATCCCTGAAGCAGATGAGGTTTCAGCTTTCCATGACCCCAATCCATATTTCATACTTCAGACATTGACATCCAGTGAGTTCCTACTTAGGGTTTAGATGTCATAAATCAGAAACCTCAGAATCAAAGATGGGAAGTATTTTATTTTGCCTCTAGCAAGGAGGCAAATCATAAACTATGACATATCACATTTCATCAAAACTAAGACACTATTACTTGTAATGCATATGATTATTTTATACATCATTAATAAGGAGGAACAAAACATTGTCATTTATAATTTAAGGTTCTATCAACTGTTAAAAAAGAATGTTTAAATGTAGAAAAAAGTATATTTTGGGATCAGTAAAAAATGATTTACTTGGTTTTTTTAAGATTTTAACAACAAGTGAATAGTGATAATGGTTAGTTAATAAACTAAAACAACAAAGCAGGATCTGCTTTCCTGTTTATGTATCTGTGATGGCGTGCCATATTCCAAAAAAAAGATACCTGAAAAATTATCTCATACAATCTAGAAAAGGATTCCTGAAAGATCTGTTTTATTCCTGTTCTAACACAAACATTTAATTTTTTCATTTAAAAAATTACACTATTAACTCTGACATCAACCTAAAAATAACAAAAGTTACTTTGTTATTTATAACAAAGAATGTATAATCGAATGAGAAGTGGAAGAGATGAGAACATGGGGAAGCAATGAACCAATTCTAGATATGTTATTAACGTGCCACTGAAAGTGTCTTCCACATAGGAAAAACTATGTTGTGATTAAAATTACCAAGAACAATGCTTTATGTTTAGAAACGAGTGCTGGTAATACAAATTTTTGAAAATTATCTAAATGGCTAGATACCTTTTGTGATATAATTGTGACTATCTTTTTTCTTAGAGTAGGAACTGGAAAATCTTTCAAGTAAATGGCCAGATAGTAAATATTTTCAGCTTTAAGGACCACACGATGTGTCACAACTACTCAACTTTGCTGTTGTAGCACAAGAGCAGCCACAGACACTATGTAAACAAACTAGTATGGCTGAATTCCCATAAAGCTTTTTTATAAGAACAAGAGGCAGGCCAGTTTGCCCTTTGGGTCATAGAAGAAAAAGCTCAGACTATCTTGAATATAAACACATTGGGCCAAACATATCTAACAGTCTAATTGTTTCAATTGGAGAAGAATAAAATCTAGAGTCCCATTGCATCTGAATATTTACAAAGGAAAAGATTGGAGTCCTGACAATATTGAGTTTGTGTGCATTGTTAACAAAGAATATGAGAATGGGGAGAGTGGACAGGATTGCATTAAGCCTTCCTCCAAAAATGACTAGACTTCAAAATACTGAAGCAGGCCGGGCTCAGTGGCTCAGCCTGACATCCCAGTACTTCGGGAGGCCAAGGTGACTGGATTGCCTGAGCTCGCGGGTTCGAGACCAGCCTGGGCAACTTGGCGAGACTTCGACTCTACAATAAATCAAAAAATTAGCCAGATGTGGTAGCACGCGCCTGTAGTTCTGGCTACTTGGAAGACTGAGGCGGAAGGATTGCTGGAGCACAGCCAGTCAATGCTGGGGTGGCCATGAGTGTGTCCCTGCCCTCCAGCCTGGGTGACAGAGTGAGACTCCAACTCAAAAAAAAATAAAAATACTGAAGCAGCAATCAGTGTTTTCAGAGTTCACCCTATATCAACATGATAGCCAGGTATTTGCTACAAAATAAAACGGAAGAACAAAACACACAGAGACGTAAAAACAATCAAAACAACTAAAATGACACATCAAGGAGCAAGTTATTTAACCATTGGGCTGAGGCAGCTCAACAAAGTTGTTCACATTAACTAACATCTGTTTTCCCCCACCTTCCAAGTTTCAATTAACCTTTCCTGTCAGAGCGCATAACAATTTGAACGCCTGAGTCCCATTTTAATAAACTGGACTTGGTTCAGAAGACCTCATGGTTATTTCAGAGAATGGCAATTACAGAAAACTGTCCTCACATTTGCAAATTCCAAGGAGAAAAGTTTCAAATGAACTTCAGCTATATCTTCCATCTCAGGGATCAGATGTAAAAATACCAGCCCAGAGTCACTGATATTTAGGGACAACACATTTATAAAACTAACGGCACAACACACCCTCTTCCTCAAAATCCTACAAAAAACATATTTTATTTTATATAGATGCATGGTTTGTGTATGGGATAGAATACAAAATAAAAGTTAGGAGCACAATTGTCACTTGACTAGCCATTTTGATCTAATTGTATTAACATGTAATATCAATGCGTGTAAGAATTCAAAATCATTAGCTAATTCAGACATTTACAGAGCTGTGACCTATAACACATTATAAAAAGTAAATATCATTCTATTACTTTGATATAGTTTGATAAGCTCTGTATAGTACGTTTGCATTCACTATCTATCTTAATAACAATACTGTGTAAGATCAATAGGATAAATTCTTCATTTGAAAATGAAGTCAAAGACAAGTTGAGTGATTTGCCTCAATTCATAAAGTGAGTCAGTTTTGAAATTAGTATTAAAGTCAAGTTCTCCTAATTCCCAGCTGAGATCTTCTTTCATCCAGGAGAAAATATCATGAAGCCAGGAATTCCTGTCTGATTTTTTTACTGCCATTTTTTTACTTTCTACTTACCAAACTCTGTAGCATGTTGTAGGTATTCAAGAAGTTCATGTTGAATAAATGAATGATTAAATACTTTTATTTTTATTTTTCTTTTTTTGAGTTGGAGTCTCACTGTCTCCCAGACTGGAGTGCAATGGCCGCTCCCAGACACTGCAGCCTCGACCTGCGGGGCTCCGGCGATCCTCCCGCCTCAGCCTTCCAAGTAGCTGGAACTACAGGTGCGCGCTACCACGCCCAGCTAATTTTTTTGATTTATTGTAGAGATGAGGTCTCACCAAGTTGCCCAGGCGGGTCTTGAACCCACAGGCTCAGGCAATTCACTCATCTCAGGCTTGCAAAGCGCGGGATTACAGGCTGAGTCACCGAGCCCGGCTGATTAAATACTTTTAAAAGTAAAAATCGGAACATGATTTTTTTTTTTTTTTTTTGGTGAGTGGGAGTCTCACTCTGTCGCCCAGACTGGAGTGCAGTGGCCACTCCCGGCCACCGCAGCCTCGACCTGCTGGGCTCCGGCGATCCTGCCACCTCAGCCTTCCAGTAGCTGGAACTACAGGCGCGCGCTACCACACCCGGCTAATTTTTGATATATTGTAGAGATGAAGTCTCGTCAAGTTGCCCAGGATTTTTAAAACATAGAAAAATACACAGGATGAAAATAAAACTTCGGAGAAAATAAAACTGAGATAAGGAAGATCATGCATCGATCACTTTAGCAATTGAGAAACACTTTCCTTCTACTTTTATAAAATAACACTGTGACTCTAGTGATTGACCACATGAAGTCCACCAGTAGCAACATTTAAACAATTAGTGAGAGATGTCGGAAGACAGGGGTTTTAGATCCAGCTTTTCTACCTGGAGTGCTGACCTTGAGGAGCCTCAACTTCCAAGTCCTTCAATGGCTTCCACCCACAATTCTTGGGGACTTACTATCTGCCTTGCTTAACTACAGGATAATCAGGAAGGTCAAATGAGATCATGAAGACACTCTTTGAATAAGAATTCTATTGATGAAGCCAATTCCATAGTCACCTTCTCAGAATAGGATCCATGTACCTACCAGAGTAAAACCCAGACAACAGGAGCACACTAGCATTTATATACTGCAGTGAATAAAAACCAGACCAATGTCTCTCTGAATCCCTTGGAAGAATTCCCTTTCAGTCCTCAGTTCTGTTCAAAGATTCCCCATGACATCATTTCATTCTGATCTCACAAGGCACCTCTTATGGCTGCTCCCCAAGACTCACAGCTGAGCCTTTCTGACTGCCATGGTGAAGGCTTTCAACTTGTTCTCTACTGGCCCTCAAGGACTTTCAAATTTTTCTTACTTTTGAGGCCACTGTTCTTGAACCAGACAGTCTGCCTGGTTCCATGTCTTTCTGGCTACATCTTGCTATTACTATTATTTTTGTTGTTGTTATTGTTATTTTCTTCCAGGAATTGGCCACATCTTAACAGAACCCAAGCTGTAAAGAGCCTATACCTCTCCTATTCTCTGGGGAAGACAGTCCAGCAAAGTAGCTCTTTCCACACTATTGATGCTTTTAGACAGTGGCCCTCTAGGACAAGACATTCTCCTAATAAGGATGATGGATGGATGGATAGATGATAGATAGAGATAGATAGATAGATAGATAGATAGATAGATAGATAGATAGACAGATAGATAGATAATAACCTAAGTGATAGCACAGGTAAAGTAAGATGTCTCCCTCCTATATAGTTAAAAGTGGGCAAGCATTCTTCCCAGGATATGGGGAAGAGGCCTGGTGGAGAACAATGAGATGAAAATGTTTGAGAAACTTTGCTAGCAATAATTATGGGTCACTTCTCCCAAACAGCATGAACATTTGAATAGCATGTAGAGAACTACTCATAGAATAACCATGATGTAAGGTAAGAGGGTGGTGACAGTTTGTACTCTTTAAAAGTTTCTAATCTTCCATGCATATGTAATTTTTTTTTTTATTCTGTGCGGTTAGCCAATAATGCATGCAATGGGTAGCTAGGTTTTAAGAAAGTTCAAGAATATTTTTTTTCTTTTTTACATGAATTTATGAGTACACACATACACTTCCAAGTAAATTGATCTCTTCAAGCTGTAGAAGAAAAGGGTACCTGTTCATACCAGTGACCCCACTTAAGCATAGTCAGAATTAGGTTAAGTGTTAAGTACCACTGACATTCTCTCACCTCACAGAAGCTTTGGCACTGGTGTTTCCTCAGGTCTCCAGATTCCTTGCAGGGCTCCAGGCACTGAAAGAGAAGAACAATAATATTAGATAAAACATGGATAAGAAACAGAGCCAAAAAGAAAAAAGAATTCACCCATGGTAGATGCCTTTCAACACCTCTTTTTGCTAGCCAGTTTAGACAATCCAATTAATCAGTTGATGGTTTTAACTGGATATAATATAAATCCAAACAAGAGCATCATTACAGAACAGGGGCCCCAAAATGTATTTCAACATAGTTGAAAAAGAAAAGTTACACAGACTGGCAGTGATTTATAGAAAAATTAATGATATTCACTATCAGCCAGATTTTGGTAAGAAATATTTTTTATTCAATAAGAAATTCATTTAAAATGCTATTTCAGAAGACATTTTTTCTTATAAAATTTGATATTAACTTGTTTTTAAGTTAGCAGTATAGGGCTATATTTTGTATTATTTTCTACACGATAATTAAAATACATTGTATTAAATACATGTATGTGTGAATATACACATATGTACTGTTGGCAACCTATGTTTTTACCTCGGTGAATCCAACTGTATTACATTCATCCAGTTTAACTACTCTACTAAAATATATTGAATAAGTCTAAATGTTATATTCTGACATAACAGTTTTGTAATAAAAAATAAACTTTACTTAAAAACACACATACACACAGCTTATTATTATAAATATTCGAATAAAGACAATAGCCATTGTTCAATAGCAATTCTAATAAATAATAACATTGTTAAATAAGAAAATTATATACATATATAATATATAGTTTATTACCATATATAGTATATGTATATACTACATACAAAGTATATATAGTATATGTGTATATTTGGAGTGTGTGTGTGTGTGTGTGTGTGTGTGTATGATAGTAGTCAGTCTTCATGATTAAAAAAAAGTATTTATATTCATGGAGTTTTGATTCTCAAAATTATACTTTAATGCAAGTTTAAATTAGTAAAAATTAATAGTCATGTACAGTCAAATGTTAGTCCTCCTAAGATAGGCATAGTCATGGATCTCATAAGCTCAAAATTATTTTATTGCTATTGTTTTAATTTCATTATTGACAAATTTTCCAATTAGGGGAGAAATTATTAGTTTAATTTCAGACATGTGTAATGTAGAGTTCAGACTATATGGTATACTGATACTATTTTATTTTTTTACTCTTTTCTAGTGACCTCATCCTTGTTTTAAAATACAGATATAGTTGGAAGATACACTGGAAGACTCTGAAGAGCCTTAATTTTCAAACATCCATTGCCATTTTCCAATAAAAGATATATATGAAAATAACTGTCCCCTGTATCAACTATCAATCTTTTATGGCAACACTACTCAAAGTGTGATCAGTGACGGATGACATGAGCACACCCTTGGAGTTTGCTAGAAATGGAAACTCACGGGCCTCCTCTCCACCAACAGAGTTATAATCTCAGGAGCAGGGCTCAGGAATCACTTTTAATAAGTTCTACTGAAAATTCTGATGCTTACTAAACTGTAAAAGGTCTATTATTGAGTTTTATGCAAAAAGTATTTTATTTTATTAGTTTAGTTTAGTTGTGGTGTACATGTGAGGATTTACTACATAAGTAAATTGCATGCACTTGTGGTTCGTGCTTCTAGGTAGCCCTCTTTCCCTGGTAGTGGACCTTGTACCCAGTGTGTGTGGTTGTATGCCCTTATTCCTCCTTACTCCCTCCCTCCTTTAGCAGTGTACAAATTCTGTTATTCCCACTTTTATGCTCGTGTGTCCAGTGATCAGGGTCTGCTTATGAGCAAAAAAGTCTAAGTGTCTCTTTCTTGCTTTATATGAGTTTTATTAATATTTCCTATAAGAATATTTTTATATTTTATGTTCCATAAATTTACACATGAACAATTTATTTTTAATTATTTTCATTTAAAAAAACGAGATTTTCAATAGTACTTTCCCAAGACACATGAGCTTGTTCCAAGTTTCAGTGTTTACCTCTTCCGAGTATGTTCAAAAACAAATTTTTCATCAATGTAACAATTCTAAAAGAATGTCATTTTTCTTTTTTTTTTTTTTTTTTTTTTTTTGAGTTGGAGTCTCACTCTGTCGCCCAGACTGGAGTGCAGTGGCCGCTTCCGGCCACCGCAGCCTCGACCTGCTGGGCTCCGGCGATCCTTCCACCTCAGCCTTCCAAGTAGCCGGAATTACAGGCACGCACTACCATGCCCGGCTGATTTTTTGATTTATTGTAGAGACGAGGTCTCGCTGCCCAGGCGGGTCTCGAACCCGCGGGCTCAGGCAATCCACTCACCTCAGCCTCCCAAAGGCGCGGGATTACAGGCTGAGCCACCGAGCCCAGCTAGAATGTCATTTTTCTAACAGCAGTGAAACTTTTTTTAAAAACATATCTACCTTACATATTTTATAAATTTCTATAAAAGTTATTTTTGTCTCCTAAGTCCATATCAATGCCTTGTCTCAGAGCTCTCTTTTTTTTTTCAAGATATTGGCTCCTAGGAAAAAAGTTTAGTGGTTATTTAATAAGTATGTTTAGACTTAATTTTTCTCAAGAACACTTGCAATGAATAAATGGTACTCTTCAAAATACCTT
This sequence comes from Cephalopachus bancanus, assembly GCA_027257055.1. NCBI lineage: Eukaryota > Metazoa > Chordata > Mammalia > Primates > Tarsiidae > Cephalopachus > Cephalopachus bancanus. Next base: position 195,695 of record JAPVLO010000676.1, on the reverse strand, counting down.
GAGATTTTGTTTGGTACAAATAGCATCCTATGATGTAGTAAAACCACCCATCAAGATCTGAGGTTTGTTCATGGATATAGGTTCAGCTACTTGCAAGGTAAATCTTTGTCCCTTCATTCAAGAAATATCCAACAAGCATTTATTTATTCCACAAAGTAACTATTAAATACTATGTGGCTAACAACATCACAGAATAATAATGCAATTTTGCTTTCTTTCATTCCTAAAAATGTAAATTATGAAAATATGCTGCTACATGTGCACACAGCTGCATTTTACAACTATAGACATCAGTACACAAAAAGTCTCAATCCTTTGAGATCTCCTAATTTCACATAACCATGGTCCCAACAGCTTATGGAATGAACAAATGGCTTATACAACAAAAATATTTACAAAAAAGAGACATATTTCTGAAATGCTATTAGAAGAAACACTTAACAGGCTCACCTTCCTGTTAATCCAGAATCTCTGTCTACCAATCCTAGTATTGTATATGCAATTCATTTAAAGTTTTATTTTAATTGCATGCTTGCCTCATTTCCAATAACTAGTGATCAAAAGTGTCTAAAAACACTTTTCAAAATATAATTAATGCCAGTCAACATTGTCTTTCAATAATCCTCTATGAGCACTACCTGACAAGAATAGCCTAGATGCAGTTATCTGAGTAAATTTTTGCAGGATAAATTTGCCAAAGCTCTATTTCTTTATGAGTACTCCAGCCAGTAAAAAATGATTTCAACAAAAGCTAAAGAGAGGGAGGGGAAAAATTACAGCCCCTTCTTTCACACATCCTATAGGAAATAGTTCCATGAGAGAAGTGAATATGAGAAAAATAATACAACTAGCAGACAATTGCTTTAGAATTTATCAGATATAGCAACTGTCAGTGTCATGATCACATACTGCCTAAAACTACCCAAAACAGTAACCAAAGTTAGTATTTTTTGCAAGGATTTTAGGCTTTCAAGTTTTAAGATAAAAGACTGTTTGAAATCATTTCTTCCTAGGTTTCTTAGGTTACTGCTTCAAGCACACTGGCAAAAAAACAATTTTCAGAGGAAAAAAAAATAAGTTGAGAGAGCTAACCATGTATGTAATTACTTGGAATGTAGATACTGATATTTTTTTTAATTTAACCCAGAACCAAGAACCTTTGCACAAATTTTGAGCCCTTTTAGAACTATTTGTTCAATGGAGCCTCATTGCAATAAATCTATGGGAGTATGTAAAATTAGGCACTAGTATTCTTACATTTTAGAGAGAAATCACTGAAGTGCAGAGAAGTTGAGGAAATAAAGCCAGAGACTATAGGAGAGACAAGGGAATTGGAATTGGAACTCATGCTTCAGCACACTCAAAGGGTTATCATTTCCATTATAAAGCACTGCCCTATGGAAAAAATATTTGCAAAATCTATGCATCCAACAAAGAGCTAATATCCAGAATCTACAAGAAACTCAAAAATCCCAACAATAAAAAAAAGCTCCATTAAAAAGTAAGCAAAGAACATGAACAGACATTTTTCAAAAGAAGACATACAAGCAGTCAACAAACATATGAAAAAAATGTTCAACATCACTAATCATCAGAGAAACGCAGATTAAAACCACAACAAGATGTCATTTTACAACAGTTAGAATAGTTACTACTACAGAGTCAAAAAAAAAACAAAAACAACAGATGTTGGCAATGATGCAAAGAAAAGGAATGTTCATATATTGTTAGTGGGAATGTACAATCTCTATGGAAAACGGTATGAAAATTTTTCAAAGAACTAAAATTAGAGCTATCATTCAATCCAGCAATCCCACCACTGGGTATCTACCCAAAGGAAAAGAAACCACTATATCAAAAAGGTATCCGCACTCATATGTTTATCACAGCACTAGTCACAATAGGAAAGATGTGGAATTAATCTAAATACCCATCAATAGAGGATTGTATAAAGAAAATGTGGTATACGTGTATGTGTGTGTATATATAAACACACACACACACATACATATGTACACCATGAAATACTACTCAGCCATAAAATAATGAAATCATGTCTTTTTCAGTAACACGGATGGAACTGCAGGCCATTACCTTAAGTGAAATAACTCAGAAACAGAAAATCAAATACCACATGTTCTCACTGATAAGTGGGAGCTAGACAATGTGTACACATAGACATAGAGAGTGGAATCATAGACATCGGAGACTCTGAAAAGTGAAGAGGGGATGAGAGATGAAAAATTACCTAATGGGTACAATGTACACTCAAAACAGGTACACTAAAAGCTCAGACTTCACCACAAAACAATATATGCATAAAAGATATATATGTTTGTACTCCCCAAATATATAAAAATTAAAAAGTACTACCCAATTTATGCCACTTGCTACAGGGGCTTAATGAAATAATGTATATAGAAGAGATTTGTATGCTGAAAAGTACTTTGCAAATCTATGGGATTACTAAAATAAGATGATCCCAGAGAGGATTCAGTTTCAGAATGCCCTAGGAGCTACACATTCCAAGGTATCTATGTAAGCACAACCTATAAGATTAAGTATTTCATGTCACAGAGAAAGACATCATGAGCCAGAGTACTAACCAACAAGGAAATTGTTGATACTACTCTGGTGAACCACCATCTGGCCAGTTTAGCACCAAATTCCATCTTATACTTAAACAAACATTTTCATTAAAGTACAGCAGCAGAAATTTTATTACCAAAACAGCAATGATAATAAATGATGAAGCAAAAAATTTTCACAAAAATTTAAATTTTCACACATGTGCAATAATCAAGAAAGTAAGACCCATAATCATGTTACGTAGACAAATCTCACACTAAAACAAAGCAACCATTATTTTCATACATTTCAACCTGTTCAAATTTGCATAAAATAAGCTAAATCAACAAATATGAATTAACATTTCCTACGTACAAAGTACTTGTCTAGTCACCAAGGTAGGAAAAATGTGGCAAAAATCATTCTGCTTTGAGGTAGTATAAAATCTTTTATGGGAGAAAAGCATGTAGTTATGTAAGTCTATCTCAATGAAGCATAAAATAAATGAGAAAAGAACAATGTGTCATAAGAAACTAAAAAAGTGATATATAATTTTATATAGGAAGCATTGAAGAGGAATTCATATAATTGAGAACATATGAATTAGTTTAGAAGGATGAGTACAGGCCAGGCACAGTGGCTTATGCCTGTAATCCCCACACTTTGGGAGGCCATAGCAGGAGGATTACTTGAACCCAGGAGTTCGAGACCAGCCTAGGCAGCATAATAAGACTTCGTCTCTATTATTGGGGAAAAAAAGGAGGATGAGCGGGACTTGAACATTTGTAAGTGGTTTGGGGACTTGGGTAACATTGTATGTATGTGGGGAAGGAAGGATGGCGTTTGATTACTAAAAGGAGAGAAGATAGCAGAAAACAGGGCTGGAAAGTTAACCCTTGGATTCAATAAGGAGTCACTAACACTCTGAGAATGGAACGTTGCTTGCTTCAGTTTGTGTTTAAGATGATTTGAGTGTTGGAATAGAAGATGGATTAGACAGGTGAAATAGTGCAGCGAATAAAACCAGAGCAAAACCTTTTGCATTGCCTTCCAAATCTTCTCTCCACCAGATCCAGTGTCCATATGCCATGTGGGAAGCAGAGGACATTGGGGGTGAACAGAAAAGGAAAAACAACCCGTGAAGGCAAGGTGGATGTGCATGCTCACGGACAAAGTTACTGATTTTCTTTAAAAGACAGGAATGAGAGACAAATGAAAATGGGAAAAGTCACCAAAATTTCTAACCTATATCTGAAAGGAACCGATGGTGTCACCAAGATGGAGGATGAAGGTGAAACAAGCCTGAGAAAAGATGTGGAACCAAGTGCTTAATGTGATGAGTTTGAGAAGTTCAGGGAATATACAGGCAGCGATGTCTATTCAACTAGCTACTGGAATTGTGGACATGGGGTTTAGGGCAAAGGTTAAAGTTAATGATGAGCATTTACAAGTTTCTTTTTGTCTTTCTCTCTCATCATTAATCCATTCCTTTTTCAGCTACTGGCTGAGTTCTCACCACAACTATAATGTCATGCTAAGTGATGGATCCACTAAATCTATAAAACACACAAGGGCCTGCTTTCAAGAACCTGACAGTCTAGGAAGGTAAAAGTAACCTATTCATTTGTAAGAAAAAATCCAGGATACATGTTAAAATAATGAGATCAGTGTGGCAAAAATTTGGGGAGTTGGGCTATGTGAAAACTAGAATGGCAACTTTGATGAGATTTCATAGTTTAGCAAAGCTTTTTTTCTTTTGTTCTCTCTTTATGTGTTTGTGTTTCAAAATAAGGTGACTGGAACATGTTGGTAGGCAGAAAAAAAGGATCAATTGGAGAAGGTCTGTTTAAAGATGTAGGAGAGCCAGGCTCAGTGGCTCAGCCTGTAATCCCGCGTCTTTGGGAGGCTGAGGTGAGTGGATTGCCTGAGCCCGCGGGTTCGAGACCCACCTGGGAACTTGGCGAGACCTCATCTCTACAATAAATCAAAAAAAATTAGCCGGGCATGGTAGCGCGCGCCTGTCATTCCGGCTACTCGGAAGACTGAGCCGTAAGGATCACCGGAGCCCAGCAGGTCGAGGCTGCGGTGGCCGGGAGCGGCCACTGCACTCCAGTCTGGGCGACAGAGTGAGAGTCCAACTCAAAATAAATAAATAAATATAAAAGATGTAGGAGAAACAGAAAATAATCAATTGATCAAGGTCCCAGATAAAGTGGAGGGGTTACAATATGAAAACACAGAACTTTAGAGATGCAAGAAATCATTGATGTCACTGAACCCAACCTTTCAAATATGAGAACTGAAACATCTTCATAGAAGCAATGGTTGGTGATAAAATTTAGTCTATGCCTCCACTTGTGACTGAACAAAGGCCCTTCGGTTTCTCACTTCAACTTTGAGGATGCAAGAGTTTGGATGTAGATAAACATGACAATGGTCATCTGTAGCACATGTTGATAAGTAACAGGTATCCAATTTGGTGGGAAAGTATTGCTGATTATATGTGTGTGCCCTTATAGGTGTAATTCTGGTGACTGGGCTTGAGTGGTTTTGAATAGGTAGATAACGCAGGCCACTCCTCAAGTGAGGGACATGGAAACATGATTCTAGCCAAGTCTGAAGGCAAGAGAAAGAATATAGAGCCTTGGAGTTGTGTTGACATAGAGGAGAATCCTTCAACTACCATATGCTAAATGTTTTTTCTCCATTCAGGTTCTATTTTAACCTCTCTGAACTATAGATTTCTAATACATACAAGAGAGGGAAAATATTTGCCCAAGAGCACTTTTTTGAAATGAAATTTATAAAAACACCTTTAAAGTACCTACACAAAGTATCTAAATACTCAGTGAATCTGGTTCCCTTCCATTTCTAGAGGACCTATAAGGATAATTTATTTTAGTCTCCCCAAAACCTATCCTTTTTATCTTTTAATTGGAGAAAAATAAAAATTTATTTTCATTCCAGTCTCTCAAGCATGTTCTAACAATTGTTTTTAAAGTACTGAATTTCTTTCCCACAATTCTAGCAACTATGGTTGAGTAGGGTGGTAATGTTCTCATGTGTGGCCAGAATGTGGAATAAAAAGGAATATTCTGAGAGTAGGGCACAGTGAAGTTTGTAAGACATATGGTATACCTTCAGAAAAATATTTTCTGTTGAATGATGAAAAATAATTATTTATAGGTAATGTTTGTCTGTATTATTGCCTGGATGTAAGGAATGAGCCTCAGATTCTACCAAAAAATCCAACGTTTTATTATATACAGGTATATATTCATAGCATATAGTAACACTATCCACAGAAGTTTGCAAAGATCATTTCTGTTTTCTAAATTAATGGCAGCAAGTTTCTCTGAGAAAACGTAGATCTGTTTTTTAGATGGAAGTTTTTATTTTCTCCAATATATTTTTTAAAATATGTGCACCCTACTGCCTTTAGAAGTATTTGTGGCCTCCTTCCAGCTCTAAATTGGTACTGTATAGAAATTGTTACAATCCTGTGTGTCGAAAAGTGCACTGTCTTGCCAAAATAATGAAATCTTTTGGCAGACAGGCCTCAGAAGTGCAGTTGAACAATCATCAGAGCCCCAACCACAGAGGATTCACATGCCAACCCAGCTCAACAGTGTGATGCCTGAGACGGTTCACATCACAAATCAACTTGCTCTGAAACGTTCAAAGGATAATTACACTCTCACCACGATGCTTATCAGGAAAACTGGGCCTCATTTTATCACAACTATTTTTCATAATAAAGGGAGTCCAGACATCAAGGGCTTTTTGAGTTTCAAGGAAAGTGTTTAGAAAGTACTTAAATAAATAAATAAGAGGAAAGCAATTAATCAAGGTAGCTATTATCAGAAAACCATACTCTCAAAGTAATTCTTTCTCACTTTAACTATACCATTATGTATATCATTAAATGTCTTGAAGTAGACACGTTGTGGAATTCTGTTATATCAAGCATGCCTTCTTAGCATCCAGATTTTTCAGCCCTTATCTTATCTTTTTGCATAGTATTAAAGCTTCAAATAGCATGTCCATGGTTACTTCTGAAATTAAAAAGATATTATGAAGAGAAAGTGATAACTTTATAGTGGAGAAACCAGCAGAGAGCACCTTAACAAGAGATCAAAGGTAAATACTTCCAGGAAGGAGAGGGAAAAAAAACCAAAATTGTGTCCATGAGGGACACAGCATCACGGAAGCAGGATTCCTATCCAATATGCAGAACCTGAATCTAACCATGAGGAAATGCCAAACAAATCCAGACTGGGGTGACTTCTACAAAGCAACTAGCCTTTAGTCTTCAAAAATACCAATGTCCTGAAAAAAAAAAAGAAAGGCTGAGAAATAGTTTCAGACCAGAGGAGACTAAAGATGACAATCAAAGGCCATGCATGATGATGGATTGGATCCTGAATCAGATAAAATAAGGCTATAAAGGAAATTTTTGGGACAATCAGTGAAGTTTAAATATGGGCCTTAGATTAGATATTGGTATTACATCAATGTTAAATAGCCTGAATTTGATAATTCTACAATAATTACATAAAATAATGCACTTCTTCTTAAGAAATGCATGCTTAATTATCTAGAGGTAAAGAGTCATGATATCTGCAACTTATTTTTAAATGGTAAAAAATTATTACAAATGCATATATCTATACACATACACATATGTATATGGGGGGAGGGAAAGAGAGAATGTGAAGAAAGAAAAATGGCAAAAAAAAGAAAAGAAAAAGTTAAGAATTGGTAAATCTAAATTGAGTTAAGCAACTGAATCTGGCTCACCTCCTGTTTCTGGAAATAAAGTTTTATTGGAACACAGCATGGCTATTTGTTTGCCTATTGTCAATGGCTGCTTTTGTGCTACAACAGAGTTGAGTAGTTGTAACAGATGGCCAAGCAAGCCAAAATTATTCACAAGTCTTCGACAGAAAGTTTGCTAAACTCTAATTTGCATGAGAAATATATGGAAGTTCTTTGCACTATTAACATGACTTTCTTTATTAAATAAATCTAAAATTAAAAATAAATTCATAAAATAATCTTTAACTTACTTAAAATTTCAGAATCACAAATTTTCTTCAGCAGGAATCATTTTAAAAAACTATTATGAATAAATATATATGAACAAATATTACTTAAAATTAAAGTGCCTATCAATGGGCTTATAGAAAGAAACAAAAATTTAAAGACAAATACTTCAGGTCTGAAACTTTATAGTAATTGAGTGACATGTCTTTCCACAAAACTGTTTTAGAATAAAGAGACAAAGCCGAGAATCTTTTAGGCCCTGTAAAGTCATATCTAATAGGCTCTGTAAATAGGTGGTTTAACCACAGCCCCAGTCACCTTGGAAGTCCCAGGTAAACTCCAGGGTGGTTCTGCAGGGATCCCAATTGTCCTGCTCCTTTGTCTTGGCTTCAAATTACAAAGCACAGGAACGAGTTCATCCAGCACTGTGGTCCAATTTGCCTCTCAGAACATCCCTCTCTCCTTTATGCTAGATAAATCCGTCTTGCAATATCAAAGCAAAATGTTCCTCACAATGAAAATAGGAAATGAATAGAGTTGACTTCTTTTGCAGTCGCAAACTACCCCATGGCATGTTCCATATAAGTATTAGCTTTCAGTTGTATGTGCACTTCCTACCTAAGTTCATGCATAAGTTTTAAAACCAGCAGAATCATTCTATATGTATTAAAAGTCCAGTGAGGAAAAACTGATGTTGGCATTTGGCCAAGACAGACAAGTAAAGGAGGAAGTTTACATCCTAACATCAACATTTTCCTAAAGACACTTAGACAACTGAGTATCAGTGAGAAATTCATTGGAAAACAGCCCAATAAAATGATATATTCACAAGATAGCCTTTTTTTCTGGGAAAATAAAAAAGGTATACTCAATCAAGTGCTCAAGAAAATCAGTAATGATTAGAAAATAGTATTTTTACATGTGATTTCAAATCCAGAAAATATAACACACATATGCACACACACCTTTTTAAAAAATTATAGTTTGATTACAGACATCTGTGTCCTTTGGCAGACAACCACTCAACTTTCTCCAATATTGACCCCCAGATAATCAAAATAACTCAAGAAACCTGGCAGAGACATTAGCCAGTTTTTACAGGCTGAATTGAGGAGAACAATTTTGTGCACTCAAAATTTCAAGCGTTCATTAGATCAGATTTTGCATAACTCAACTGGAATCACCAGTCACAGCATTCCAAAGGTTTAAACAGCTAGGCTCCCATCTCTCCGATGAAAGTTAGAATTTAGTCTGCACAGCATGATTCTGACATCACTGCACTCCAAGGTTAAACAACTCCTCTGTGAAAAGTTGAATGGAGATTAGGATTTCCCTCACTTCATGCTCTGTTTAAAAGCTTATGCATATCTAGCTCTGATCCTTATCTCTGTACATATTTTTCTCCACATTTTCTTGACAACACACAATTCCTAAGAAAACATTTAATTGGTAAGTCTAGAGAACCATGTCAATCGTATTCCCAAGCTGGGTGGCCTGGTGTCCTTTCTTCCTGTGCTAATGACCTTATAAAACGTGGCATACATCACAGGAGGAATGGGATTTTGCTCTTTGTCCTTGTGTTAAGACTCACAGAGCTACTTATGAGCCAGTCTTATTTATAATATCTGCTTCTTGCTTAATAAGATTGTTTATATCAGCAATATGTAAGAATGCCATGGGTATGTACATACTGTCAGTTTATTATTCCCAAGAAATGAAATCTATTTATCTGAGAGGTGAGTGATTATACTAGGTTCTAAGAGAGAACCTAAAATGAAGCATGTCCTTGCAGTCAGACCAATCAGCAACGGTGTCAACACTAATCCTTTTCAGATAGAAGGAGCTTGTAACACTGACAGCTTAATATCTATCTGTGTGGTTTGGTTGTCTGACATGTCAAGCTCAAGGAAGGCATGGTGAGCTCTTGAAAGAACCAAGGAGCCAAATCTCATGAGGACTTTCATGTTTCCTGTCTCCCTTGCCAGATCCAATCACCCTAGCTTTGTCAACATGAAAGCTCCTCTAAGACATTAGTGCATCCTTGACCAAACCCATTCAATCTGGAATTATGTGGTAGGTCTGCTCCAGATTAACGAGTTAGACATCATATTCATAACTTTGCAGAAACTATTAAAGAAACACTGTAGTGGAGAATACATGCTAGTTATGGATGGGAAACCCTATTTATAATAAAGCCTATTTGGTCTTTAACCTAAACTCAAAACCTGTACAATCTTACTTGGATATTTCATTTTATTCTCCCTTCACCACTAAAAGAGCTATGTTGAGGTTCTGGTGTCCAGTGAAATTCAATTATAATAAAATAGCAATTAAAGTTATTTGTGAGCCCAAATAAAACAAGCAGCAAGCACAAACTCTGTAAGTTAGGATCAGAGTGAACATTTGTTTAACTGTGTTGGTCTTTCAGATCTGGCCTCCTTCATAGTTTGGGCAATGCAGACCTCAATTTCTTGGGTTTGTTTTCCCTTGTTACTCACTTGACCCGAAACACACATTTAAGAGCTCAACCAAAGATGTCTTTTCCTCTTGTTTTGCATTTCACACCTCAACTAGTTGAATACTGTTTGAGTAAGCTTAATCTCTTGATGCTTTTACCCATTAATTCATCAGTTACCCTGCTGAACCAAAAATTAGGGGGAAAAGACGACTCACAATATCTAGAACAATAGTATTCAACATAATGTCAGGGTGAAAATGGTTTATATATACACTGTCCAATATGGTAGCCATCAGTCACGTCAACCTACTGAGCACTTGAAATGTGGCCAATGAGACAGAAAAATGAAATATTTAATTTAATTTTATTTTTTTATTTTTTTTTTTTTTGAGTTGGAGTCTCACTCTGTCGCCCAGACTGGAGTGCAGTGGCCGCTTCCGGCCACCGCAACCTCGACCTGCTGGGCTCCGGCGATCCTTCCTCCTCAGCCTTCCAAGTAGCTGGAATTACAGGCATGCGCTACTATGCCCGGCTGATTTTTTGATTTATTGTAGAGATGAGGTCTCGCTGCCCAGGCGGGTCTCGAACCCGCGGGCTCAGGCAATCCACTCACCTCAGCCTCCCAAAGGCGCGGGATTACAGGCTGAGCCACCGAGCCCGGCTTGAAATATTTAATTTTAATTAGTTTTAATTGGTAGACAGAATATAGGTGTACATTCAATATCCATCACACCCACCTTCTAGTGGGGGAGGAAGTAAAAACTGCATTTCCCAGATGACCATGCCACTAAGATTCTGCATATAATAAGAGCATATAATTAGATTATGCTTATCAATACATTTATGCAACATTTGGAAACAGAAATAAAGCAGAAGGCATTTTCTTGCCTATGCCCTGTTCACTATTTCTGCAGTTCAGAACCATTGTGGAACTGTGAAGGTTCCTGTTACAGTCTTCAAGTCTTCATTCTCCAGCTTCCTGGATGTCTGGAGAGGCTCCATAGGAAAAGGTTCTTTATATACACACACACACACACACACACACACACACACACACACATATACATATATACATATATATATAAGTTTTTTATTTTAAAGATGTGGGGTAAAATTCAGGGTTAGGTATACAAATGTTTATTATGCAGGTACCCTTGTTGATGAGGTATGCCCCCCCCCGCCTGGCAGTTTCTCACTACTGCCAATCCCTTTCTTATAGTATTACAATAGTTGTTCAAAGTCCGCTTATTAGTGAGAACGTGATACTTAGTTGTTTCTGTGATAGATAACTCAGTATTATAGCCTCTAAGTCCATCCAAGTTGCTGCAAAGTTCGTAGTATAACCTCTGTGGAAAACAGTGTGGCGATTTCTAAAAGATCTAAAAATCGACCTCGCATATGACCCCACATTCCCCCTACTGGGAATATACCCAGAGGAACTCAAATCACTATGAAAAAGATACCTGCCCAAGCATGTTTATTGCAGCATTATTTACAATAGCAAAGACATGGAACCAACTGTGCTGCCCATCGAAAGAGGACTGGATTTTTAAAATGTGGTACATATACACAATGGAATACTACACAGCCATAAAGAAGGAAAAGGTTCTTCACTCCAATATAGTAACTCCAGAGAGGCTTCAGAGAAAACAGGAGAGTCAACTCTCTATTGTTCTCGGGTCATCTCTGGGAGCTTAGCCTACAGCCCATTCCTTCAACAACTCCAATCATTTTAGAGGCATTCAATCTTCTGTGTTAAATCCCTTCTACTTTGCATACCTAGATTAGTTTTCTTTTTCACTACCATTGCCTGATGCAAGCAACTAAGATGACAGATGTGCTTTAAAATGTAACAGCTGGGCTCGGTGGCTCAGCCTGTAATCCCACACTTTGGGAGGCCGAGGTGAGTGGATTGCCTGAGCCCGTGGGTTCGAGACCCGCCTGGGCAACTTGGCGAGACCTCATCTCTACAATAAATCAAAAATTAGCCGGGCGTGGTAGCGCGCTCCTATAGTTCCAGCTACTCGGAAGGTTGAGGTGGAAGGATCACCGGAGCCCAGCAGGTCGAGGCTGCGGTGGCCGGGAGTGGCCACTGCCCTCTAGTCTGGGTGACAGAGTGAGACTCCAAATCAAAAAAAAAAAAAAAAGTAACCCTGCGCCAGCAAATGCAAAGAATGTAGCCACAGCTTCTTTGATTGTCTGTTTTGTCACGAACATCCATCGGTGACCTTACAAGAGTCTCCCCTTACTTTGTAATCTCCCTCCCTCCCTCCCTCCTTACCTTCCCTGAATGTGTATTTATTGAGCTACATTTTTGTGTCTAGCAATCTGAGAAATACTGGGAGCCCATGGACACATAAAACACAGTCTACAGGCTTTGACTTTTGATGGAGAACAAAACTAATCAAGCCATTACAATACAGTGGGACCAAGGCTATAGAAAAGGGTATATAGAAACACAGGTGGAGAGAACCTAACTCCAGCAATGAGTACAAAAATCTCCCTGAGGGAAGGGATATGTCTAGGCAGACAACAAAGTGAATAGAATTAACCAGGCAAAAGATAGCAGGATGGAAGATTACATTGCAGATAGACCTGATCTTCTTAAGCATAAAAATAAAGCTGTAGATTTTGGCAGCATTAATCCGCTCTAAAGATTTCTACTGTGTTCTGAGATGAAAGACATACATGATCTATAATTCTCATGCTACTCAGAGTAAACTTTAGCTTTTGGTCAAGTAGAATCTTGGATCTTAGCAATCCTTAAAGTGATTGCTGAATGTGTTTCTAGAAGTATATAGCAGGCATGATGTAGATTCATAGAATAAGGGAAAGAAAACAACTCTTTTTTTGTTTTTTGTTTTTGTTTTTGTTTTTGTTTTTGTTTTTTGAGTTGGAGTCTCACTCTGTCGCCCAGACTGGAGTGCAGTGGCCGCTCCCGGCCACAGCAGCCTCAACCTGCTGGGCTCCGGCGATCCTTCCGCCTCAGCCTTCCAAGTAACCGGAATTACAGGTGCGCGCTACCACACCCGGCTAATTTTTGATTTATTGTAGAGATGAGGTCTCGCTGCCCAGGTGGGTCTCGAACCCGCGGGCTCAGGCAATCCACTCACCTCAGCCTCCCAAAGGCGCGGGATTACAGTCTGAGCCACCGAGCCCGGCTGAAAACGACTTTTATTGAAAAAATTTATATTCCTTTTATCAGAGACAAAGAACCTAACTTTTGTTTTTCCAAATCTTGAATGCCACTGGTAAAGTCAATCACCTAGTTGCTTCACAAAAACAGCATTCAAATAGTAAAATTCTCTAAATGAAATTCCAAGCACCTGAAAATAACTTATATGAGGACACCCTTTTTCTAACATGTGATGTTTATGATGTAGATGAAGTATTTAATGACTGCTTTCTGTCATTTTAGGGGTTGAAAAAGAATCTTACTCACACATGAAATCATTTTGGAAATTTTAAATAAGATATACATACCCCACAAACCTGAACAGGCATCTTAATATTATTAAGTGCCGCTACATTTAACAGTTTAACTTGCCAAGAACACACAGAAGGAAGAGTAAAAGACATTTCACTCCAAGGTTTATTATTTTCTTCCCAATTCATTCAGTTTTCTTTTTTTTTTGAGTTGGAGTCTCACTCTGTCGCCCAGACTAGAGTGCAGTAGCCGCTCCCTGCCACCGCAGCCTCGACCAGCTAGGCTCCGGCGATCCTTCTGCCTTAGCCTTCCAAGTAGCCAGAATTACAGACATGGGCTACCAAGCCTGGCTGATTTTTTGATTTATTGTAGAGATGAGGTCTCGCTGCCCAGGCGGGTCTCGAACCCGCGGGTTCAGGCAATCCACTCACCTCAGCCTCCCAAAGGCGCGGATTACAGGCTGAGCCACCGAGTCCAGCTTCATTCAGGTTTCTATACATGTATTAATTCACGAGAGTAACCTAAAGATCCCAAATCTCCAGAAAAAATGTAGCATCCACATACTGTTAACTGATAACATAGCCCCAATTCACTGACAGGGAAACAGATCTGCTTTATTCCTAATGGCATTTAATGCACTTTTATAATTTAATGAATTTTTTTTGCTACTTCTCTAATATAACAGAAATATCTTCCACATATTTACATAATACATCAGAAATTCATTCCCAATTGATTAATGTTTAACAGAAAATGTGATTGACTAATATGCAAATATGGTATTGCAAAGAGAATGCAAGGTAAAAATAAAACATCAGAATGGCATCTTCTGTAGGAAATAAAGTCTACAAACTATTTTTAGAGATTCCACATCTGCCAAATAAATCCTTCCATGAAGTGGCAAACTTTCTCTCTCTCTCTCTCTCTCTCTCTCTCTCTCTCTCTCTGAATATGTAGTTGTTGTTGCTCTTTGTTAATGAGCAAAAACCAGTGACCCTTCTAGCTCAGAAATGACTCCCCAGTCACCGCCTCCAGTGCATCCCCACCCAGAAGACTAAATGAACCAGTGACAAAAAAAGTGCTCTTGTGCCCCAAGCTTACTATTCCTCAGGCATTTATAGACCACCTAACAATCAAAGCAGGGGGAGTGAGGGGAGGCTGTCTTTGTCCCTGCTGTTATTTTTGTTTTGTTTTGTTTTCTCTCTGGCTTCCCAGTCCCCTCTGGCACCACCATCACCATATCTCGCATGGCTAAACAGTGTGAGGCATGGGGCTTTCACTCCGAATTTCACGGCGTGATAAAATGCAGGGCTGCCTCACAGGGGATCTCAAAGCCCTCCTTTGTGGGCCTGGTTGAGGGTCAGGTTAAGGACCATATTTGGGCAGCAGGCATCTGTTTGTCTTCACACCAAGATCTCCTAACAAGGGGGAGGGAGAGGAAGGGAAAGGAAGAAGAGCCAGTCTCAGAAAACCATCTTCGCAGGGGCAAACAAATTCCCTTCTGCCACTTGACAGACTATCAGGCCAACGTAAATCCGCTGCCCACCACACTGATGGCCCTACCGAATCAATTCGATTAAGCTGTGAGAGAGGGAGCTTGTCCTTTCTCATAGGCTGAGTCCTCACTTGTTGGTCTCAAGGGAGAAAAAGGCAGAGCCTTTTGCTCAGACTTTTCTAAGCAAAAAAATCAGTACCAAATCAAAAAGGAGTGTTGTTGGAAAGTTTGGATTTCTCAGTTTTTCCTTCTTGCAATAAAATCATAGAGCTTTGAAATTAATTCTTCTCAATACAGAAAACTTGTTGCTATAACTAGGAGACATTTGCTATGTGGGACTAATAAAAAGCTCATTCTATTTTTTAAAAAAATCTCTATATAGGAAAGCTATATAGGACATTATTAATATCAATTATTTCTAGACATTATAGATACAATTTCTACTACAGAAAGAAAGCAATGAAAGAGATTGTCCCCTATAAACTCCAATTATTGAATATGACCAAAGTCAGTAGTTCAAAAATAGAGTTGTTTTCTAATATAATTATACCCTACACAGCAATGTTCTCTCATTGTAGCAAGATTATACTTCCTTCTGCAATGCCATTCTCTTAAGATTAGATATCTACTTCAACAGATCAGCCTATATGGAGAAGAATAAGCCTTTTTAAATGACAAGAAAATTATTGGGAATAAGTAGGCCAGTCAGACATATGGAATGCTCAAAGGAATAAAGAATTTTATAGGGGATAAAGCAATAAAAATAAAATATTTTGTAAATCTGAAGAGTCATTGTAAAAGTAATCAGATGTAGAGAAGCATATTCATGCACACACAGAGAGAGAACTAAGAAACAAAAGCAATACATTGCCAACTATCTAGTTCACCCTTGGTAAAGGAGAGAATAATCACATGGGCAGAAAGAGGGAAAAGGAGGTATTGATTGATACAAAATAGCATGCCTTACATTCATCTTCTCATTAAACTATTATATCTGTGATTTTTTTTCTCCAGCAAAGTGGATGAAATTATTCCGTAGTTTTTTTTAAGTATATATCAGAGGATCTGCCTCTTTACCAATCGTCACCCTTGTTTTGTTAGACTATTATAAAAGAAAATATGCAAGACCTGCAAATCAGGAGGCTGAAATGCATATTACACTCATGAACATACACACACATACACACACAAATACAAAGGCTAGTTTATTTGAAATCCATATGGGCTTCTCAATGCCAATGGAGATATTACCTCAAGTAATAAATACAAAGTAGAGTTAGTTCAGCGTATGAAAGTAAATGTCATTCCAGGGTAATGATTTGAAATTATGTGGTCCTTAGGTAGTCTACTTTTTTTTTAAAGTATTAATCAAAATTTTCCCAAAACTGATTTAAGGTTAGTGTTTAGTGCTCCAGAAAGACATCCACTCTGGTTTGCTTTCTGTGGGTTTCTCTTTTGGTTAGGAATTTCAGTTTAATTATGTTAGGAATTCATAATGGCAGCAAAGAAAGAAAGTTTATTTTAATATGGTAGACTAAATTAGGCATAATTTTATGTAAAAATCTCAGGATAAAGCCGGGCTCGGTGGCTCAGCCTGTAATCCTGCGCCTTTGGGAGGCTGAGGTGAGTGGATTGCCTGAGCCCGCGGGTTCGAGACCCACTTGGGCAGCGAGACCTCATCTCTACAATAAATCAAAAAATCAGCCGGGCGTGGTAGCGCGTGCCTGTAATTCCAGCTACTCGGAAGGCTGAGGCGGAGGGATCGCCGGAGCCCAGCAGGTGGAGGCTGCTGTGGCCGGGAGCGGCCACTGCACTCCAGTCTGGGCGACAGAGTGAGACTCCAACTCAGAAAAAAAAAAAAAAAATCTCAGGATAAAATATATCCAATATGCTTATAATTCTACCCAAATCATAAATAAACATTATGCACCATAAACCTGTACACAATGTTCATAACAGCATTATTCATAATAGCCAAAAAGTGAAAACAAACCTAATGTACATTAACTTATGAATGAATACATAAAATAAAAAGATACAATGAGATATTATTTGACAATGAAAAGGAATGGAATACTAATACGTGCTATGGCATAAATGGACCTTAAAAACATTATGCTCAGTAAAAGAAGCCAGACACCAATGACCGTGTGCTGTATGATTCCATCTTTTATAAGAAATGTCAAGAATAAGCCAATCTACATAGAAAACAGATTAGTGGCTATGTAAGAATGAAGGAATTGGAGAGTAAGGGCTATGGAATTTTGCTGGGTAGTGATAAAAAAACACTCCATAATTGTGCTGAAAATTGCAAAACTGCATGAATACCATGAAAAATTGTATTAAAAGAATAAATTGGTTGGGTGTAGTGGCTCATACCTGTAATCCTAATACTTTGGGAGGCTGAGACAAGACGATTGTTTGAACCCAGGAGTTCAGACCAGCCTAGACAACTTAGTGAGACCTCATCTCTATAAAAAATAAAAAAATTAGCCAGGCATGGTGGCTTGTGCCTGTAGTCCTAGCTACTCAGGAGGTTGAGGCAGAAGGATCTCCTGAGACCAGGAGGTCAAGGCTGTGGTGAGTCCTGATCATGTCACCGCACTCCAGCCTAGGCAACAAAGTGTGACTCTGACCCAATAATAATAATAATAACAATAATAAGGCAATTAAAAAACATTTTTTCTATGTATTCATGACCTAGAGAAAAATAACTTCTTGAAAAATGAATTTTAGACCTACTAAATCAAGAATCAACACTCAATGAATTCCTAGCAGTACCTATAGAGATGGTCTTTATATATATATTTTAAATATGTTTGCAACTCAGAATCATGTACTCTTTAAATTAATCAATTTAGCAAAATTATGTACAATTCCAAGATACTAGTGACTAAAAGTTTCAGTATAAACTGTGTATTGCATTAATTAGTCTCATTCTATGTTATATTGTTGTTCTGTTCTGTTTCTATTTAAAATTTAGGATAAAGAGAATACCATTATGCAGAGTATCACTCAACCTTAACATTATATTAGATGGGTTTTCCACGTGTAATGTCAGTACAAAGTGCTTTTACCATAAAAAGAAAAACCCACTAAATTTCAGATTGCATGTCCCTCAACAGGCAACTGGAAGTTCCTGCGAGGAGAAGCGCAATGAGGCAGAGTAGTAGCTGAGAAATGCATGCAACATCAACGGACAGGAGTCTGGGTTTCCTGTT
This sequence comes from Cephalopachus bancanus, assembly GCA_027257055.1. Lineage (NCBI taxonomy): Eukaryota > Metazoa > Chordata > Mammalia > Primates > Tarsiidae > Cephalopachus > Cephalopachus bancanus. The sequence goes on along the minus strand of JAPVLO010000676.1, from coordinate 177,480 downwards.
GTCCAGAAAAAGGGGAAATGGCTACATCATGGCTACATCATGGCTACATCTTTTTTTTTTTTTTTTTTTTTTTGAGTTGGAGTCTCACTCGGTCGCCCAGACTGGAGTGCAGTGGTCGCTCCCGGCCACCGCAGCCTCCACCTGCTGGGCTCTGGCAATCCTTCCGCCTCAGCCTTCCGAGTAGCCGGAATTACAGGCATGCGCTACCACGCCCGGCTGATTTTTTGATTTATTGTAGAGATGAGGTCTCGCTGCCCAGGCGGGTCTCGAACTCGCGGGCTCAGGCAATCCACTCACCTCAGCCTCCCAAAGGCGCGGGATTACAGGCTGAGCCACCGAGCCTGGCAATGGCTACATCTTAAACAGAAGGGCGAACCAAAGGGCATTCTGTAGATGTTGGCAGGACATGAACTACGATTTTCAACATAACCTTTCTAAAGAAGTACTTTTTATGTGAACCCTCAACTCCATGCTCAGAACACATGGATTGTTCAGTCACCTTAATTTCAATAAACAACCTTGCTTAACAAAGTGGTAAATTTACATTTATGTTTTCACTATTACTTCCCTTTATATTTCTCCACTCTTCTTTTGAATAAGTCATCTTTATCCTTTTGTTGCTGTTGCTGTTGTTCCCATTTATCTTGAAATCCATTTTATCTTTCACTTCTAAGTAAGAAACATGAACTCAAACTTTATCTGAATCTGGAAAGTCAGGTACACCCAACACAGTTTTTCATAAATCTTTCTTCTGATATAAGAAGATTTGGGGGGGAGTGGTGCTATATGTCGATGAATTCCTCAGTGATAAACTCATCTAAGATTGAAAACCCCATGGCAAGAACTTCACTGGTTCACTTAGGGCAAAATATCTCAAGGGATCATAAAACTGGAGTAATCTCTAATAGAATTTCAGCTTTTTCTACAGCCTTAATCCAAAAGCCATGTACTCAGACATATCACCTGGTACTGGCAAATCCACCAAACCAGTCCACCCCTTGAATGGAGAATTTTAGTTTCTCTACCCAGAGAACTTTTAAGGATGTTCTTCCTTCAGATTCTGGAAAATAGATAGCTTGTTTTGAAACTCTCTCTATATTTTTTTTTCAAAAGAGGCAAGAGTATATATCTAAGTATACCTAGGCATTTAACCTTATAAGAATATTTACTTGGGGAAAAAGAGTTGAGTCAGATGACAAAGTGAATCTATCATAGCTCTATTCTTTTAGGTTAATAAGAAAGCAAAGGGAAAAATGGTGAGTTCAGTAACAAGGGCAATAAACATGGAACAATCAAGGGAGACATCTTTAGGCATATACATTTGGATTTTGTGAGCCTAGTAATTTTGGAAACCATGGTTAGGCTTTTGAAGCACTTTGAGAATTTTTCCACTGAAATGTTATGTTTTTCAAGATGAAAATAAATATAAACACTATCATTCATTTTCCATCTTTACTTGACAGCAATAGAAAGCTTTATATATTTTGTAGATTGTAATTATAAGTAAAGGCTACTCCCCAAAAATGGACATAATATTAATGAGATCAAGGTTGAGGGCTTGATCCCCATGTGGAACAATTTGTTGTGTGCACAGAAAACTCTTGTTCTAGCACCAAAGCAAGAAATGTGCTATTTGTCTAGAGTAGACAGAATTTATCAACCGCTACACTATTGATGTCAGAGGCTGAACGAATCTTTGTTGTGTAGGACAGTCTTGTGCATTAGAAATACTACCAACTTCCTTGGCCTCCACCCACTAGTTGCCAGTATCACTTTCATCCCCAGAGGTGACAACTCAACATGTCTCAAAACATTGCCAAATGCTCCTCAAGAGAAAGAATTGCCTTCAGTTGAAAACCAATGTGACAGAATAAGAGCTTATACACACATAAGCGCAAAGCTATCACTACTATGGAGAAAAGCATTCAGAGCAAATCCTACTGATTCTAGTAGGAACTCTTATCTCCAAAATATTGGTTTCCCAATAATACAATCCAGGTGGAAATTCTGAAAAAAGGGGCTAAAACAAGTAGGTTAGAGGAGAAGCAATTTGCTATTATAACAATTCAAAGGATTAAAGAAATGAATAAGTAAAACATATAACAAGTATAACTAACACTTGAAAATAACTTGAGCGTTTACAAAGAATTTCCTCAGATCAACACTGCACTGAAGAGTATTTCTGTGGAATTTTTGGAATATTTATGTAAAAGAAATGAAACCCATTAGCTTTTTAGCAATTGAATGTATTTCCAGTTAGAAGCTATGTTGGAAACACTTTTCCTCTTAGCTACAAGCAATCAGCAAGTAGAGTTCTTATATTCAACTTCCCTAAGAAAAGACCTAAGACTTCCATTAAGATGAATGGCACAGAAAAAAAACAAATTGTTACATTGCACAATTTCCTGCACCATACTCTTTTGAGACACACAAGCACCTTAAACACATACCTTTTAATTATATTTCATTTTAACACTCTACTCAGCAAATAATGTCATCAAAACTTCCCATTTCCACAAAGTATTTGAATACAGTTCACTTCATTAAATTGTAAGGATGTTATAAGTTGATGGACAAGCCAGTTAAAATAATGCTTCCCAGATTAACCCTCATAATGGAAAATAACTTGCATGCTTCCAAATTAGACCAATATGATATATTAAAACATAACAATTACATTAAAATAATTGTATAATAAAGGAAATAAATTTAATTAGACCAAGTAAATGCTAAAAGAATTCATTAAGCATTCAAACTAATAGCTATTTACCATAATTGGTTAAAATAACCAAAATAATTTTAAAATGGAAACATTTTTATAATTTTGCTAAACCTAAATTAAATTGAAGAATGAAAATTCTTTAATATATATTCATTTTAAATTTTTACACTTAATATATTATACTTCCTAAAATCAGAGTAATAGAAAGTTCTTTAATTTTACTAACATGAATTACAAATTTTATTTTAACAATACTTTCATGAATCTCAAAAGGATCTAGATTTGTTATTAAATAACCAGTTTTTACATACATGCCTTTTTTAAAAAATTGCTATCATGCCTTTCTTTGTTCAATAAAGGTAAAGGTTAGTCCTGGAGACTGTTAAAGAACACTACGCAGAATCAGATACACAATAGTTGTTTTGTAAATAAAGATAAAATCCAGGAGTAAATCTTCATGTAGATATTTTTTCTTTAATATAAAGAACCAAGAAATGGGCAGGCTTCCAGTCAGCATGGCTTTTATCACTAGACCCTCCATTAAAATAGTTCCAATACAGAAAGGTTTAAAGAAGTGAAGATCCACTAGACACATGCTATACTACCCTAGTCTACTTCTCCCCCAGGAACAATGCCTGAATTCCTTTATTACCCAGAGTGTTTTCAAAGAGATCCATCCTTAGCTCCAATATGTTTCATAAAATGCAAAATCAACATCTCTGTTGTTGTCAATATCTCTGGTGGCAAGAGATAAGTATGGATGGAATTGTGGAGACTCAGAAATGAGATAGAGAAAACAAAATATCAGGGTTTATAAGCCCCAAGTAAGAGCCAGAAGAATCCCATTTTTCTGCTGAGGACTTTATGACCCAGGGAGCTGACATAGGTAACTAACTCAATGTAATATATCTTGATGACAAAACTAGACTTTGAAGACAAATCTCATCATCACCAGCCCAGTACTATTCTCATAGATTCACCAACACGTCACCATACGGCCATGGTCCACAGAGAATAGAGCCACCATTACATTCCTATTTCTTCCCCTGATTTATTTTTTCCCATAGCCTTCTTATTTTCTTCTCTTATATCCATGAGGAAAAGATTTGTATCTTTGTTCACACCAGCCTCCTCAGGAATTGTTTGTATAAGAAGGAGGTACTCAGTGAATGAATATAGCAAGAAAATTCCATCAACCTCAGTCTTGACATGATCAAGTTCTACAAATTAAATTTCTTGACAACAGGAATGGTCACCTCAAATTTTGCATGCACAAAATGATGCTCCAACAAAGTCCCATCCACTTCCGAGATAGATACACCTCATCAGTGCAACAGGTTGCTGAGTTCCCTCCAACTCGAGATTACAGTGATGCTAATCAAGTTAAAAGTGTCTCCTCGCTTATAAGATTCCCCTCCAAGGCACTGGAAAAAAGATCTGAGTAATATGTTCGCATACAAAATTTCCCAATTTTTATTTATTTTTCTTAACTGCATAGACTTCTATTCCACACTCCTCAATACCTTGATGGTGACAAACTTTATATTTGGCAAAGACTTGGCCAGTATTACTTGTATGTGCTGCCTGGGAGATCAGCCCCTGCTCCACAGGTAGTGCTACCCCCTTGCTGAGTCTTAACAAAGTTTTCTGGAGGCTCCAGTCCTCCTGGGTCTCTCCTGGGTGTTTCTAGGCAGCCATAGAACACCACAACATCCCTGGACTTTGCTAAACCTTTGCTACAGAATGTACTCATAAACACATCTGCTGATGCATTTTCCATTTGCCCTTTATGAGGATATCCCCAAAGTCTTCTTGGATAATCAGGATATGTCAGATTATATCTATTTGTAAATGAGAATAGCCTGGTCAGAAATTAGAGAGAGCTAGAAGATGGGTTCAATAAAACAACTGTAGGAATTACAAAAGGACAGAACAAAAAAGGAGGATTGAAAGTATGCCCCTATAAGATATTGTCTGAAAAAGATACACAAGCCAATGTGAATGAATTATCGCCCACAAGAGGCTGTCCTTTTGACCACACTGCTGAATCAAAGTCGAAGGAGAGGTGTAGACAAGGGGGAAAAAAATCCAATTTGTAGTCACAGAGGGAGTACTGGGTGAAAATCATTTTGAAAAGGAGTCAGGACTCAACAGAACTAGTTTATCAATGAAAGACATTTCAAAGCCTTGAAAGAAAAATTACTAATGCCCATTGCTAATTAATCATTCTATGGATTCTCATGCAAATGTTCTTTGGATGCCTTTGATCTGCACTGACACCTGAAAGAAAGCACATAGTGTCTCCGGACGGGAGCGATGATTAGGAGGCAATGGCATGTGCGGGTATACAGACCCCTGTGCAATCATCTAATACCCTGGGAACTCCAGTGCTGCCGAGTGCGGCCAACCAGCAGAAAGCGGGGCTCCATCCCAGCCCACACTAGGAACACGGAGATGGTTCCGTGGTGGCCCTTTACCTCTCAAACCACAAAACGCACACTCTGATCAAAAGCAGATGGCCTTCCCATGCCCTCTTCCTCAAAACCAATGCAAATAGCCTCCCAGAACTGTTCAATACTCCTGTATGAATTGAAAGGAGAACTGAATATGTTAAGATCTTGAAGAACTGAGGGGAAAAATGTTAAATAAAATTAACTAGAGATTGGCAAAGTAACAGAATTGTCACCTCATTAACAAAACAAATTATTTGGGAAAAATTAAAGATAAATCATTTTTCACAGTGAGGTTTTCAGCTGATAAGTAGCCAAATGTCTTAAAATGCATTGTTTTCATCTGCTTTAGAACAGGTGTTTGTCTAAGGGGTGGACCTCATTTAAAACTTAAAATTATATAAAATCAAACAATTTTCCAAACTGATATTTCACCACTGACTTCCATGAGGTCACACAATAAAACACTTAAGAGTGGAAAATCGCCCATGCAAACTAGGTTGATTTTCACCTTCTTACCTATGTGAAATAAACTCATATCTACCTAGTAGTTTAGCTGATGCTTCATTTACTTTCCTAACATTTCAACCACAATTAGTGATGAAAGGGATCAGGAGTTCTGTATGCTTAGGGTGAAGTATCTAGAGCAGATAAACATTTCAGGCAGCAGGTAAGGAAAATGAAAAAGTCTGATATTGACCTGGTGTACATTTAGTTTTCAACTTTTGTTTTTAGAAATGATCTAAGATGACACACATATTCATACAAAACAGCAAAATAACCTAAACTAAAAGTTAGTGAGAAGAAATAAGAGGAAATGAGGATACGAAATCCATATAGAGTCTGCTACCTGGGGGCTACAAATTTGGGGTTCAACTTCCTACTTCCCAATAGGAAAAAAAGAACTCGATAGGTCACTATAAGTCAAGTTTTCATAAGTTAAAAACATGCAAGGAAGCTGAGAGAACAAAACTTAAAAAGAAATTTCTTCTGAAGTTCAGAAATACCACATTCTAACACTAGAACACAGTCATGTGTATCCAGAGTGGCAACGTTGAGAAGTCCCATAGAACTCTTTCTCATGACTTGGTCCACAAAAGGGCAGCATTTCACCAAAGTCAAGTCAATGTCATCAATTCTGTAGGATCCAAAAAATCGTTCGTTTATAGTCAGTCCTCTGTCCAACTGGACCAAAACAATCTTCATACCTATTTAGAATACTGGTTATCATTCACAACACTCACACTAAGATCTGTTGGGGTTTTATTATTATTATTATTATTATTATTATTATTATTATTATTATTATTGGTTTCATCATCTGCTCATCTCTTCAATGTATTTATTTTAGGTTTGGTGACGTTGGGTTTAAACATGATGCACATTTTAAAGAGAAGATATAGAGCTCAACTTATAGTGATCGAAACAAGTCTACATGAACCCCCTGTCATTTTGTTTGGATGTTTTCCTGGACTGAAAGGAGATATCCAGACAATGATTTTTTTTTTTTTTTTTTTTAGCTAGCGTCTCACTCTGCAGCCCAGTCTGGAGTGCAGTTGCATGATCAGGGCTCACTGCATCCTCGACCTTCCCAAGCTCAGGTAATGCTTCCACTTCAGCCTCCTGAGTATCTGGGACCACAGGCGCACATCACCATGCCCAGCTAATTTCTTTCTTCCTTTTTTCTTTAGAAATGTGGTCTATCTATGTTGCCCAGACTGGTCTCGAACTCCTGGGCTCAAGCAATCCTACTGCCTTGATTTCCCAAAGTTCTGGGATTACAGACATGAGCCACCACGCCTGGTCCCAGTTAGTTAATTTTTATCTATCCCAATAAGTGAAGTGGCCCAACTATCCTTGGAGTCAACCTGGACATCTTGCTTCCTCTGATCTCTCAATATCAATCCTTCAGCACATCCAGTTGGCTTCAACTTCAAAATACTTCCCAACATAACTACATTCTCTCCCTTACTTCCTCTAGATTTCTGTTTGCATGTTCAAATACAAAATACCTTTTGCTGTTAACTTTTGGAAAATAACACTTTCCCCCCAAACCAAAGTTCACAGCAGTCTTCAATATATAGTAGGTGTTCAATAAATATTCAGTTCATGCATGAAGAATGAGATGGCATAACATAAGACTGTAGATACAAAGCCAATGACTTTGTTTCCAGTTAACCTGTATTGAGTAGCAATCATGATGCCATGTTCTAGGAATTCAATGAGATCAACACTGACAAGGCTATAGCCATCAGGGAATTTTCTAGCTACATTCCTTGGCACTGAACCTGAATGGGATGAAATTCATAGCTATGAACTTTAGCTTAAGCCTCAGACCCTTCTCTGCCCTTACTCTCAACTCCAAGCAATCCAGCCCCATGGCTAAAGCTAACACGACCTCCATCAAGTCCATGTCCTCAGTTCTTGAAACTGAATCAAGTGCTATGTCTCCCATAAGTCTGCATCAAGAGGGCAGATGATACCGGTACAGTACTCCAGTATAGACACATCATATGCATAACCTAAAAGCATTCATCAAAATTAAATACAAATGCCCTGCAACAAAGAAAAATCTGTGCTCCACTGCAAAGGAATAGAACGCCATAAAGTAAAATAAAATATAAAAAACAAAAGAAAACTCTAGTCTTGGTGAAGGTTTATCTCTATTTCATTCACCTAGGGAGATATTTATCTGAGTAACCAAATATGTTTCTGACCTTCTGCTATAAACTTACCATCATAGGGACTGAAACAATAAGTCAATAAAAGTTTTTACAACAAGCAGACAAGATTTTACAAACCTTGACTCTTGCTTTTATCTCTATTCAATTCACCAAATGTAGGAAGCAGTACACTTTTAAAGAATTAAACATAAAAAGCCTTTAGTATGTGTCCAATAGCAAATTTAACTAAGGGTCTACTATTTGATTTCTGTCCCATGACAACCAATCTCACTATGGTGTGTTGGACATGATTTACCCTCTGTTTACTGCTGTATAATAGTCTATGAGCTCCTTAAATTCAAGGATTGTGTGTTTCATTCAAAGTTTGGCAAGCTAAGATCATTGGGAACCAAACCCATCCTAACACCTGTTTTTGTATAGCCTGCAACCTAATCATGATTTTGAATTTTTAAATAGTTGAAAACAAATAATATTTTATAACACCTGATAAGTATATGAAAATCAAATGTCAGTGCTCAAAAACAAAGTTTTATTGAGACACAGCCATACACATTCATTTACATATTGCTCATGGCTGCTTTCATGACAAGTTAACTACATCATCACAATCATGCTACATCTGCAGAGTTGGGTAGTTGCAACAGAAAACAATATGTCCCACAAAGCCTAAAATATTTGTTATCTGGCCCTTTAGGGAAAGAATTTGCCAATCCCTGATCTAACTCATCTTTTCCTCCCCATAATACAGCAGGGATCAAGAACATAGCAGATGTCCATCAGATGTTTATTAAAGTAAACTGAAACTGTCAGCAAAATTCTGACCTAATAGTCTGAGGTCTCAAAATTATTTTCTTTTATGTCACACAGCAATTTTTTTTTTTGAGATAACATCTCAGTCTGTGGCCCAGGCTGGAGTGCAGTGGTATAATAGTGGTTTGTTGCAGTATCAAATTCCAGGGCTCAGCTGATCCTTCTGCCTTAGCCTCCAGAGTAGCTGGGACTACAGGCATGCACCACCATGCATGGCTAATTTTCTTTTCTTTTCTTTTCTTTTCTTTTTTTTAGACAGGATCTTGCCACATTGCCAAGCTGGTCTTGAACTTCTGGCCTCAAGCAATTCCCCCACCTCAGCCTCTCAAAGTGCTGGGATTACAGGTATGAGTAACCACCTCTGGCCACATGCAACACTTTTAATACAATTAGCAAAACAGGAATCTGGTGGTAACGAAGCAAGCTGATCTTTTCTTGAAAGTTCACTAGCTAGAAAAAAGTTGAGAAGGAGATTTTATCTGAGGGGAAGTCATTCATTCCAATCATAACAACAATATCAGTGGAGTAAACAGAACTGTGAAATAGTCCTTTGGTTCCCAGAATACTAAAATCAATACCCAACTCTGTTATGACAGACACCAGTACTAACCCTTGCAAGAGTAACTCTTGGTAAATATCAGCTGAGGGGAAGGAAACAGAAACTAAGGAATCAGTGAATTGAAAGAGACCCCCAATTTTTATGCCTGCATTATCTAACTCAGCTACTATTTGACAACTCCAACAACTTCACAAGACACTCCTAGGCTCCACCCTGTGCATCTCTTCCTTTGTCTGGTTCAGATTTGCATCTTTTCCCTGTGATGAACATGACCTGGAGCATAATCTCAGCCTTTAGTGAGTACTGTGAGTCTTTTCAGTAAATTAATAAACCTGAGGGTGGTTTGGGGAAACACCCAAATTTGTAGTTGGAGTCAGACATCTTGGATACTTGGAAGTTTGGAAGACTGTGCTCTTAACTTCAGAGTTTGGCATACTCTGAGTCAACATAGTCTTAAGAAGGAGCAGTGAGAGAGAAGGAAAGTGAGAAAGTGGAAAGATGGGAATCCAGTGTGCATTAAGTTGAAGGTTTGTGCTCTGAGTACCCAGGGATCACCTGCACTGGGAATCACTAGGAGGCTATTTTCCCTCACAAGTGACAGGGAAGATAAGATATTTACCACCTTTTGTCCATCAGTACTTGGGGGTTGTTCCCAAGGACATTAACTCCCAGCACTTACAGCCTGCCTCTCACTTCAAAGAGGGACACTTTCACACTGTGTCCAGGACCTCAGACAGTGTAACAGGTTCAAGCAAAAATGCACCAGGATGTCATGGAAAACATAATCAAGGGTGTACAATAGCTTGGAAGAGGGAAGCTTTCACACTGTGTCTAGGTTCTCAGGCAAAGTTTGACAGATGCATGTGGAAAGAGTCATGGATACTTACTGGAGTAATGAGCACCATGGAAAAGATATAATTGATGCCCTTCTGCATGGGCTCAGCAACTTCTAGTTTCTCATACATGCCCCAGTCCTTCCTTCCTTCTTATAACATGCTGTCTATCCTCCTAGAACACTGTCAAATCCCTCCACCTCCCACTTTTTCAATAAGCTAACTCATTCTTAGTGGTCAGCTCTAATTTGTCCCAGAAGTTATGGGTTTTTCCCTTATTCTTCCCGTCATTTAACTCACAGCACTACGCAAGTTCTGTTGTAATTTTTTTATGCACTGTTCTACCTCATAAGACTATGTACCCCTTAAAGGTTGGGCTTGTCTAGTTTATGCCAAAGATTTTGGAGAATTTTTCCATGAATATCTGTCAGAGGGATGAATGGGTAGATAAATTTATTCTAGGACTAAATGTATGAATAGATTTAATACATTCTCTCAGGAGCATTCTCATCTTAGAAGAAGACACATTAAACTCAAATGGACTAGTTCTATTCATGGCACAACCTCCTTGATGCAGATATACTGGAAAATATCTTCACAGGCTCTCAGGTTGAAAGTCCTGAAGGTCAACTTCTTCTGTCATTTTGCGGGTTAAAAGGCATGCACCAGCACATCATAGAAAACATGATCAAGAGTGGACAATCAACTTGGAAGAGGGAAGCTTTCACACGGTGACTAGATTCTCAGGCAGAAAATGATAAGATCTTGCAGAAATGCATCAGAATTTCATGGAAAACATGATCAAGGGTGAACAACAACTGGACACCAACCAAACTCAGGGAAACACGCATGGAGGGGAAGGTACTACATGCGACCACACAAAATGAAACCTGTCCTTGACAATGACTTCTAAGACAGTTTACTACATAACACTGTCTTGTTCAACATAAAGAAAAAGTCTCAAATGAATACATTGTCTTTGGGAGCCTGGCTTAGATTGTTTGTTTTTTGTTCCCCATTCGTCTGCCTTCACTTGACTTTCATCTGTCTCAATATGGCACTGCCTTTCCACATACTTTCACCTGGGGAATTATTAACACTAACACTTTTCTTGATCCATGAACTTTAGTGATATGCCCAAGTTCATCTAGCTTGCCAGAATGGTACTAAAACCCACCTCATTCATTCCATAATGGATCCACTATCTGCCTCCCTCTCTCATATAGATAATTCTTATGATAAAGAGATATGTATAGACTTTAACCCATAACTGTGTTATAATCTTGTTGAGTACGCAAATTGTGCTTCATGTGCATATATGTCCTGTAAAATATGGAGAGTATCTATTTGGCAAATAGTAGGTCCTCAATATATATTTATCAAAATAAATAAAACTTTAATGGCCTAGAGATTGACATAAGCCAGGGGACACCTGGGAACTGAATAGCAATAGCAGACAAAGGGATGAGAAAACCACAGTAGTGCAAACTAAAAGACATTTTAAGTAATATGGTATAGATTAAAGCAGTAGACAGAGCAGCCAAATAAGAAACTGTATGGAACTAGGTAGATAGATTATTTTTCTAGGCTTGTCACAACAAAATACCACAGACTGGGCAGCTTAAACAACAGAACTGTATTCTCTCATGGTTCTGGAGGCTGGAAGTTCAAGATCAAGGTGTCAGCAGGATTAGTTTCTTCTGAGGTCTCTCTCCTTTACTTGTAGATGGTTGCCTTCTCCCTGTGTCCTCACAAGATTGTCCCTATCTGTGTGCCTATGTACTAAGCTCTTTTTATGAGAACACCAGTCATATTGAATGAGGGTCCACTCTAAGGACTGCATTCTAACTTAATTACCTCTTTAAAGACCCTGTCTCACAATATAGTCACATTCTGAGTGACTGGGTATTAGGACTTTAATGAATTTGTGAGGTTTGGAGTATTCAGCCCATGAGAGGTTTTTGGTTTTTATCTTTTTTGGAATGCTATTATCTATTTGATTTTAATAAAGATCAAGTTTGACTTTAAATAAAAAACCTAGAGCTAGCCCATAAGGGCTTTAAATAAAAAACCTAGAGCACAACCATAATAAAAAAAGAATAAAGAGCCACCTTCTCCATGTGGTTGTTGTCCCTGATGGTAATGGACTGCGCAGATAAAAGCACAACTGATCATAATCCCAATCATCAGTGTTGCTTCTGAGAGTTTAAAAACAACCACATCCATACTTCAACCAGCCCTTCTGTCAGGATGGGCACGCTACAACACATTCTGTGAGGACAGGCATCAAACAAGGAAAGGTACTCTTGAAGAAGCAATAAGAGGGTTAAAAGCACTCAAAAGAAATGAGGCAAACTGCAGCGATCATTAAAGACATGCTGAGCAGGGGAAAATCAACAAAGACGAAAAAAGAAAGAAGAATTAAACCAACACTAGTCCTTGGTTAAATCATACAAATATTTGTCAGTATCTTTTGATTACACTCAGGACAAATGTTTCTCTCCTTCTGTGGCAGGCTGATGCTTCCAAAGCCTAAGCCCCCATTCCCAGCTCTGTTCTTAAACCAGGGGCCAAGATTTTCTTTTCTGTAAATGGCCAGATAGTCAATATTTTAGGCAACAACATCTGCATAGGCAAGCAGGCTGCAGTCACACAGACTCCCGCGTTTAAAGGGGGTCCAGGCTTGGTTTAATGCTTTGCCATCGCCATCATGAAATTCTTAATTTTTGAAAGAAGGCTTGCATTCGCATTTTGCACTGGGCCTTGGAAATAATGCTGCACGTCTTGTTTCAACTTTGCAGGCTATACGTTTTCTGTCACAATTATTAAACTTGGCCCTCATAGTGCAAAATCAGCAATTGACAATAAAGAGATAAATTTGTTTGGCTGTACTCCGATAACACTTTATGCATGGACACTGTTATGGGTTGAACAGTGTTCCCCCAAAATTTACATGTTGAAGTCCCAATACTCCAGAATAGGACTTTATTTGAAAATGGCTTTATTGCAGATGTAAATGATCAAGAAGTCTAGCTGAGTCAAAATACCCTCCAAAGAGAAGTTCATGGGATTCTCACTCACAATTTCATCACTTAGAGAAATGCTATTAAAGTGTGTGCACTCACATATGTTTATCACGGCATTGTTCACAGTAACAAGAACATGGAACCAACCATGCTGCCCATCAAAAGAGAACTGGATTTTTAAAATATAGTACATATACATGATGGCATATTATGCAGCCATAAAGAAGAACAAAATCATGAACTTCACAGCAACCTGGATGGGCTTAGAGTCTATAATACTGAGTAATCTTTCACAGAAACAAAGAACTGAGTATCACATGTTTTCACTCATAAGTGGATCTTGAACAATTGTCATAATATTATAAGAAAAGGATTGGCAGTAGCAGGAAACTGCCTGGGGAAGGGGGGGGCACACCTCATCAACAAGGGTACCTGCATAATGAACATTTGTATAACTAACCCTGAAATTGTACCCCACATCTTTAAAACTAAAAATTAAAAGTTTAAAAAAAATAGTATACTAAGAACTCGCCTAACCAGCTGAATAAATCCCACTCTGTGCTGAGGGGACCCCAGAAAAACCTGAAAAACTGAACTCCAGGCCATGAAAAGAAGGAAGGTTAGACACACCTCATTATGTCCCCTTCCTTTTTGGAGTTTAGGCACAACCGACCAGCATTAACATTAAAATAGAGATCATAAGACGGACAAAACCAACTCACTGTGGCAATAAGATACCAAATTCCAACCTGACTCTGGTATAGGACCACATACTCTCTGAGGGTTGCCACCTCTGAACTTCATCTACATGACAAGGACCTTGGCTTCCACAACCCCCTTATCTTAGCTCAAGCATTCCTTTCTACTGACTTCTTAGACAAAACTTAACTCTTTCAACCAACTGCCAATTATTAATAGAAAATCTTGGAATCCACCTATGACATATAAGCACCCTCCACCTTGAAAATATTCCACCTCTTTAGGCTGAATCAATGTACACCTTCCATGTATTAATTTATGTCTTGGCCTGTAACTTCTGTCGCCCTAAAAATGTATAAAACCAAACTGTCACCTGACCACCTTGGATACTCTTTCTCAGGACTTTTGAAAGTGTATCCTGGGCCATGGTCATTCATATTGGATCACTATAAACCTCTTTACCATTGTATAGAGTTTGGTTTTTTTGCCAACACAGATGTTATTGGATAAGATGAGTTTATTGGGGTAGGCCCTAACCCAATGAATGGTCCGCTCACAAAAAGGGGAAATCTGGACACAAAGAGAGACACACACAGAAGGAAGAGGACATGAAGACACAAGGAGAACAACATCTATAAGCCAAGAAGAGAAACCTGGGACAGAGCCCTCCCTCACAGTCTTCTCAAAAGAAACTAGCCCTGCTGACATGTTGATTTCAAATTTTCAGTCTCCAGAATTGCAAGACAACACATTCCTTTTGTTTAATCCACTCAGTTTGAACAATTGTTGATAATTGTACACATTTTTGAATATACCAAGAGCCACTGAATTGTACACTTTCAATAAGTTAATTACACAGTATATGAATTATATCTCAGTTTGTGGTACCTTATTACAGCAACTCTACCAGATTAATAGAGACACTGAAATTTGAATTTCATATCATTTTCATATGCAACGAAACATTCTTTTTCTTTGGATTATTTTATCATTTAAAAATGCAGGCCAGACGCAGTGGCTCAAGCCTGTAATCCCAGCACTTTGGAAGGCCAAGGTGAGAGGATTGCCTGAGCCCATGGGTTCAAGACCAGCCTGGGCAACTTGGCAAGACCTCATCTCTACAATAAATCAAAAAATTGGCCAGGCGTGGTAGCATATGCCTGTAGTTCCAGCTCATTGGAAGGCTGAAGCGGAAGCATGGCCTGGGCCCAGAAGGTCGAGGCTGCAGTGGCCTTGAGTGTGCTCCTGCACTCCAGCCTGGGCAACACAGTGAGACTCAGACTCAAAAAACAATGCAAAAAACACTCATAGCTTATGGGCCATGCAAAAACAGGTGACAGGATCCATTTGTCATGCAGGAAGTAGCTGCTGACCTCTACTGAAATGGAGCCCCAAGGAGTTAAAGAAGTCAATGACTTAGAAATTCTTGAGTTTGCAGGATGACAGATAAGAAAAGAAACAACTTGCTGAAACACTGAAACTCTCTTTGCTTATAAGATAACAAAACTAGCTGAAATCAGTTGGAACCAATATAGCCATCTAGAGTGTGTGGAATGAGTTTGCTGGCATCACAGCCTGAATTTGCATTGCATGTTTCATACTAATTCACCCCCAAATTTGCATGTGCAGTTTATGAGGTAGCATGAAGTGATTACTGCACATGCCCTATGACTTTCCCTCTTCTTTCACAAATCATCTGCTAATCCCAGAATCCATTCCCTAAATTTTGTCTAATAAAATTGTTGCCTTAAGACCAACACAAGGAGACAGATTTGAGCGGGACTCCTGTCTCCTTATTGATCCACCTACAATAAAAAGCTTTTATTTTCTCAAAAACCCAATGTCATAGTGTTGGCTTCTAGCACACTGAGCAGTGAGCCCTTCTTCTTGGTAATACTATCTTCAAACATATATACCTCAGAGTAAATACATATATAACTCAGCTATGCATGCATAGTTCAATCTTCTCCTTCCCTTTGAACCATGATGGTGTGATTCAAGTCATTATTTTCCTATTCTTGATTTGATGTCTCATTGACTTTCCTTGCTGGCAAGTTACCTGTTCTGAAATGCACCCACATGGAGGTAGTTATGTTTTCGTTCGCATTTGAAAACACGTGATAACACCTCTTCTCTAATCAGAAACTTAAACCCCACTTGAGTTCTGCGGTTCTCATGCCTATCTCAGGTGTTCTTGTTTTTAAGTATGATTTATAGAGACAGAAAGTAGATTCCTGGTTTCTTAGGGCTAGGAGAAATGGGGTATTTGAAGGTCATGACAGAGTTCTTTTGGGACTGATGGAAATTTTCTGACAGGGTTGATAATTGTACACATTTTTGAATATACCAAGAGCCACTGAATTGTACACTTTCAATAAGTTAATTACACAGTATATGAATTATATCTCGATAAAATTGTTACAAGAGAAAAAAAGAGTGTGAGATTAGGAATCGAAAAGAAGGAATCAAAAGGAATTCTTGTGGGCCCAGGAGAAAAACATTACACCAAAATGAAGGTAACAGAAAAAAGGAGCAGGATGCAAAATAATATAATCTTTAAGTGAAAGGTTCTCTTTTTCCATATTAAAAATAAATTTAATGTCATAGTTCTTGATAAAAAGCATGGTGGGATTTTTTTTTAGATACTTGCTAATTTCAAACATGTTTTCATCCATGTTGCTGATTTTGTATAACAGATTATTTAACTCAGAACTTTCCCATACAATTGTCAATTTGTATGTTATTAAAGCACTTAAATATATCAACCTTTGTGTAAATTTTGAAATGAATTCTCATTTCACATGGGGAATACAAGAATACTGAATACAGAAAAATGTCATGTTGGGAAATAATTAAAACAGAGTTCTGGCACTAGAGAACGTGAAGTCCTACGTTACTATCAGGTGTCTCTATACACATATCAAGATTGTTAAGGCAATTTCCCAGCAAACACTCTACCTACTTTGCCATACTATAGTGGTGATTTTTTTAAACATGGTGATTAATGACCTCCATGACAACACAGAAACTCTAGCCACCGAAATATAAACTTACACACACACAAGCATATCCTTTTACATTTCAATTTGGTCTCATCCATTAAAAAAAAAATTCACGCTACCTTCATTAACAACTTGCAATCCCAAACCCAGATAAGGTCTCAGGTAAATGGAAAGCTGGCTGCTGTTGTTACCTGGTAGTCTCTACAGAGAAGTTTGTTCTAGTAATAAATTCCAGCAGACACAAAGGGCAACATAGAAGGAAGCTGTGGCTGTGTCTCTGTCTCCCTCGCAAGCTGTTCTACATTCTTGTCTCCAGTACCATTCACCTTTCCACAGAACTCAATTTTTATCACTTTTGGGGCATGTTTTTACAGGTCTGCATAGGCAAATGTTTTTAAATATATTGTCTCACACAGGGCCTTCTTGTGAAAACTGTACAAGCATGAATACAAAATGAAGAAAAAAGTATCCAAGTGACCCTCGGAGAAATGGTAAACCCAGGTGTGGACAAGGGAGAGACAAGACAGGCCTGGAGCATCTTGTGGTGCCACAAAGGATGAAAGTGATCAAAAAATAACAGGCATGCATCAAACCAATGCAGCAGTGTGCTTGAAAATGCCTCCATGGGCCAAACCAGTGACAAACTGGGGATCAAAACAAGTATTGGCAGGGCTAGATTATAACCTATTTCAGTACATCAGAACCAATGAGACCATAGTGATAATACAGACAAAACTATAGAATAAAGTTTTTTCTTAAAATAGAATGCAAACTATTAAGTGCATAAAGAAATAAGTGCCTGGCAATTCCCAAGCTGACCTGTCACCGTGCTGTGATTCAGAAGTGAGATATTTCCATTCCCCACTGTGCCTCAATCATGAGCACTAAGGTCCTATTAACACAAAAGAGATTTTGATTCCTGGACATATAGTGAAAGGCAATGCTGTCCCATGTTAATAGCTGGGTCGTGGATCCATGGACAACAATTTTTTATCGCCAACTATTTCCATTCTCTACATACTTTTAAATGGGTGTGTATTACTTTTCTCATAAAAGCAGTATTTTAAAAAAATACTCTGTACTTATTAAGACAATTGTTGAAGCCTAAAATATAAAATTATTTTGTAATTAAGACCAATGAATATATATGTGAATATTTCAGGAGCTGAAATGTTGATACCCAATTCATTTAAACATTTTTTAGCATTCTCCTTCTATATAATTACTATATTGGAAAATAAAGTGATCATTTAATTTGACCTACAACAATTTAATGATGATAATGATGGCAAAATTTACCATCCTCATTTTAACAAAATGAATTATCTTAGACAATGTTCTTTAAAATTTAAAACACTGGCCTTTCTTCATTCCAACTCTTCCATGCCACCAAAACAAGAGAAAAAAGAAAGATCTCAGATACTAACCTTATTTTACAATCTATGACACATATTTACCAGTATGAACCATCTCCTTGGGCACATTTAACAAATTTTTGAGCATAAAAAGGTTGAGAATGTTTATATTTTTATTATTAGAAATTCAGCAATTCCCAGACCATTATTAGATTATTTTTATGTCATAAATGCTATAATAAAAAATAAAATAATGTTTTTGTACCTTATGGCAAATTCACACACATACATACACAATGGAGTCATAAAATCTGCAAAATTGTGAAGTATGTTTTCAAGTTTTAGCTTTCAATGTGTTGCTATATTGTTATAGTTGGTTACAACAAATATTTAGAAAGGCTGAATTTATATATCCCAAAAGGCATGAAATTGTATCTCAGACATGGTGATAACCATAAAAAGAAAATGTTCAACATTCTCTAAACATCCAAGAAGCAAAAATGGACAAACTGGTTTTGCACTAAATGAAACTGTGGCATCCATCCAAAACGTAGAGATTTAAATCAGCGGTGATAAGTACCCTTCAACTTTGTATTTCCTCCTAGTCTCCAGATTTCTTCTTAACTGGAAAATTCAACTCTCATGACTTAATTCACCCTGTGTTCCCTGGGATAAGAGTATTGCCCCATGCCAGTAAACCACCCTCTCTCTCCACCCCAAACACAACACGTGTCAGCAACAGGCACAACCTGAAAGAAAATATGCCCTGCACTAGGTTAATTGACATTTTAAAAAGTAGGCCGTAGTTATGGCTCCATATGTGTTAGATGTTAGAACTCCATAGATGTTAGAAATTATAAACTCAACCCTGCCCCATTAGGTGCTCAGAGTTGCTAAAATTTCTCCTTAAAATTCTAGTAGTTACATAACAAAATTCAAGTCTAAAATAAGGAGGAAATGACTTTACATTGGTTTGACTGGAGAATGAAGTCTTCCTGTAATGTGCAAATGAAACTCTATTCTTATTTATTCAAGTTGTTTTGTTTTTGTTTTGTTTGTTTTAGAGATGGGGGGATCTTGCTATGCTGCTTATGTTGGTCTCAAACTCCTGGGCTCAAGTGATCCTTCCTCCTCAGCCTCCTGAATAACTGAGTTTATAAACAAAGCCACCATATATGGCTTTATTAAAGTTTTGAAATATCATCCTTAATCTTACACAAAAACCACGGAAGCCATCTCATCAAATTATTTCACATTTCAAATAGAAAAGCAGAGTTCCAGAGAGTGAAAATTACTCTGGGACGGGACTTACACAGAGAACAGGAGACCAAGTATTGACCATAACATGGGTCACCCCATCCCTCATCCACTTCAGACCCTCTAAGGCAGGGGTCCTCAAACTTTTAAACAGGGGGCCAGTTCACTGTCCCTCAGACCGTTGGAGGGGTGGACTATAGTTTAAAAAAAAAAAAGGAATTTGTTCATAGTTGTTTTTTTTTAAACTATAGTCCGCCCCTCCAATGGTCTGAGGGACAGTGAACTGGCCCCCTGTTTTAAAAGTTTGAGGACCTCTGACTAAGGTCTATGCAGGGGTCCCCAATTCTTGGGCCAAGGACCATTGCTCACATTATCACCTGATTTCCATATCCTGTCAGATCAGTAATGGCATTAGATTCTTATAACAATGTGAACCCTATTGTGAACCGCACATGTGAGGGATCTATAAATAAAGTGCACAATAAATGTAATGAGCTTGAATCATCCCAAAACCATTCCTCCACCCCTGGTCCATGGAAAAATTGTCTCCCACAAAACCAACCCCTGATGCCAAAAAGGTTGGGGACCACTGGTCTATTGGATATAGAATATCATTGGAAATATTTTGGGTTTCTTTGTGAGGGACAGGCAGGCAGAGAGTAAGTGAAAGGATTTAGTTGCTAAAAAACAGAGAGACATAGTGTCTTTTTAGAAGACATTCCCCGAAATCCTGCCTAGGTCAGAAGGGCAAAATTATAGCTATAAAGGAGTAGGGAAGGGAGGTGCCTCTGAGCATGAATTGTAGAGCCAGATGTTATGGATTCTCATACTGTCACTCTCAGATTCTTCATATGTATAATGAGTTAAAAAAAAGAACTCTTTCATAGCATTGCAATGAAGTTTATGTGAGTTAATACTTGCAAAATACAAGTACCAGATGCACATATGATCTATTAAATTAAAGCAACAAGAATGAAAACCTCTATGTCCATAGTAGCAAAATTGATATTACCAACAAAGATGCAGGGTTCCTGAAAACCACTGACCCCAGACAGGTAAACCAATCTGTGAGGGCCATTGCCTTCCACAGTCCTATCCACAAATCAATTGTTTGATTCATCAACTTTGAGTCAAAAGGTTTAGGATGAGGTGGGAGAGGCAAGTTATCCAAAAAATTCAAGTCTCCCAACCCTGATAGGAGTCCTACATCACTCTCCTTTTCATTTTTCTCCTTGCTTATCTGTGACTTTTCTCTGCCTTCTGGCAGTCTTTTACCCTGGAAGTCAAATAAGGAAGAGCTGCCTCTCAGTAATTGGAGATGTCTGAATCTGTGTGTGGGAAATTGAAAAGCATTTGTGGTGCTTTCCTCCCTCAAAGGTATCACAGCAAGTTCTTTCATTGTGATTGAGTGGAAAACTAACCAAAAAAGCAAGGGTAAAAATCCAAAGTCTCTTATGAAGACAGTAAGATCAGTAGTTGCCAATGGTTTGAAGGGAGGGGAAGATGATAAATAGGCAGAACAGAGAGGATTTGGGAGCAGGAAGCTACTCTATAAGTTACTTCAAAGGTGGATACACGACTTTATGTATTTGTCAAGCACCACAGAATATACAACTGAGTGTAAGCAACAATGTAAACTATGAATTGTAGTTACTAATTTATCAATATTGGCTCCTCAGTTATAAAAAATGAACCACATTGATGCAAGATGTTAATAATTAGAGGAAACTGAAGGAGAAAGGGAGGATGTGGGAACTCTTTCTACTTTCTTCTTCATTATTCTGTAAACCTAAAGCTGCTCCAAAAAGAAGTCTATTAATTTTTTTAAAATCCAAAATTTCTTAATATTCTCATGCATTTCTTATATATATGGTAGTTAATTAAGGATGATCCTTCTAGAAAGAAATTTATAATAGTTTTGTACATAAGTACAGAAACTATGTTGAAATTAATGCCCACTCAAAAAGGTACATGGGTTGAACTGATGTGGTAGATGAGAATGAAAGCATAATTTAAAGTTTTATACAGAACATTTTTAAAAACCAGACACAAAAAAGATTGTTTTCATTATCTTACCATCATTTGCATATGGTTAAAAATACTAGTTTGCATCTATTATTAAGTATATTTCGTTAAAGTGCAAGTGACATGAAGGTATCTTAGGCTGGGTGTGTTGGCTCACACCTGTAATCTCAGCACTTTAGGAGGCTAAGACAGGATAATTTTTTGATCCCAGGAGTTTAAGACTAGCTTGGGCAACAAAGTGAAACATCTCTACAAAAAATTGTTTTAAATTAACTGGGCATGGTGGTGCATGCTTGTATTTCGAGCTACTCAGAAAGCTGAGGCAAAAGGATCACTTGAGGTCAGGAGTTTGAGGCTGCAGTGAGTTATGATTGCACCACTGAGCTTCCAACCTGGGTGCAAAAGTACATTCCCAATAGATAATCAATGAAAGAAAAGTAGAGAAAACTTTTACTGGTTTTTTATTCAGTAATTTTACCCCTAAAAAAATGTGTTGAGAACTATGTGATTATTTCCATTAAAAGTAGGATACTCATCCTATTTGTAAATATTGTGAAATAAAACCATTTCAGGAGTGGTCTACCATCTTCAGCATTTGGGCTCATCAATTCCTTCCTCCCATGAATTTATGATGTACCTATGAACAGAGTGCCAACAATGTGCTAGAAAACTTACAGAAAGTATGGCTTCCCTATGTTGTTGAAACCTCATTAAACTGCAAGGCAAGGTTTTATTTTTATAATCCTTATTTTGGAGAAGAAAAGGGCAAGGAGTTGATGGTAATGGGTGTGGATGAGAGTCAGGCCTAGATTCCACTTTGGCTCCATTCCTCAGCCTCTGCTTCTCCCAGTTAGTTACCCACCTAATGTCCACCATGTTGGTTTCTTACAAAGGCTAAGATTCCAGAAAATGCCAGTCCTCATCATTATGATCATTCTTGTTAAATTATCATTGAGGGAAGCAATTCCTCAATGGGGACAAACACTAGAAGAGTCCCAACAACATGTAGAAATATTGAAATTACCCAAGAGTTTTCCTAGGGGTTGTAAACATCATGCCATCATAGACAACTCAAATTTACATCTCTAGTCCTGACTCTTTTGGAGCTAGAGAATGCAGATATCCAACTATCTGCTTAAGAGCTCCCCTCAATAATCTCATAGGCCTAAATTTATCATAACTAAAATAAATTTTAACATGACTTCCCTTCTCCCTACCAGGAAAAGCCCAGTTCCTCTTCCAGTCTCTGGAGGAAGTCTCTCAGAGAAAGTAACTGGAACTTTTTCCTCACTTTCCTAAGAAACCTAGGCATCAGAGTGGACACTTCCTTCTTCCTCACTGACCAGTTCTTCCTTCTAATTTCTCCCCAAATCTATCCACTTCCCCTGCCTTCACTGTAGCCTAACCCAACTGAGCTACTATCATCTTCTGCCTAAATAAAATAAGAGGTTGGGAGTGGTGGCTCATGCCTATAATTCTAGCACGTTGGGAGGCTGAGGTGAAAGGATTCCCTGAGTCCACAGGTTCAAGACCAGCCTGAGCAACTTGGCAAGACCTCATCTCTACAATAAATCAAAAAATAAGCCGAGCATGGTAGAGCATGCTTGTAGTTCCAGCTGCTTGGAAGGCTGAGATGGAAGGATCACCTAAGTCTAGCAGGTCGAGGCTGAGGTGGTCATGAGCATGCCACTGCACTCCAGCCTGGGTGACAGAGTAAGAGACTCCAACTCAAAAAAAAAAAATAAGAAGATATTTGTAGAAAGATACAAATTATATTTCCATTCTGATTATTACTGAGAAATACAGTGCTAAATTAATTTTCTGAATAGTAATTTCCTGCTCATTTATTTATTATTATTATTTCTTTATTTCAATAGCTTTAGGGGGCACTAATTTGGTTACATGGTTGCACTGTATAGTGGTGAAGAAGCCTGGATTCTAAGTGTATCCACCATGGCCACCTGCTCACATTGTACCCAATAGGTGATTTTTTTCATCCATCCACCCCCTTCCCCTTCCTCATGATTTAAAAGAAAATAAACAACATGCTGAAGCCTCAGTGTTGAGTAAGGATGCAAACTTGAGCTCATGCCCAGATCCACCAGAGTTACATGTGTTTTTATATCTTAGGAAATATTAATATAAAAATCAAACTTTTGTCAAATCAACCTTTATGTGTAAATTCTACTGTGATGCTATATATTATGTGCAAATATACTATGTGTGTTTGCAAGATTATTCATGAACAAAATACAATGACAGCAATAAAATTTCTTTCTATTTTAACATTTTGAAAAATTATATTTTAATTGACAAATTAAAAACTATATATATTTAGTGTGTACAATGTGTTGTTTTAAAATACACATTGTGGAATAACTAAATCAAGCTAATTAACATATGCATTACCTCACATATTTTATCTTTGTGGTGAGAATACTTAAAATCTATTTTTTCAGTGATTTTCAAGAATGCAATAAATTGTTGTTAATTACAGCAATCATGTTGTACAAAAAAGGCCTTGAACTTATCCCTCCTATCAAACTGAAATTTTGTAATGTTTGATCAACATCTCTCCCAATGCTCCCCTTCCCAATTTTCTTAAATTGTATGCAAAAAATGTCTTCCTGAAAGAAATCATAGAGGTAGACTGCTGCACTGCTTTACACACACACAAACACACACACACACACACACACACACACACACACACACACACACACACACCAGTCCTGTTTTCACTGCCTCACTCCCCTGATGTCAGAGTGAATAAAAACTTGAATCCACCCAGTGATGCCAAAAGCAGTTTACAAACCCACCCTTATACCAGGAGAAGTTCCAGCTCAGTGGCCCCTATGTGTTAACTTCCTTTGGGTATCCAACTGAAATTACCCTGCTGCTAATGCATGTAGCTGGACATATAAATCCCTAATCTGTCAGTCCAGCTCCCCCTGAATAGGCTATTTAGATTTGGCTGCGAGCAGTGGTAAGTCAACCCACGCAAGAGCGTTCCCTTGTCAAATGAATGGAGGTCAAGGTTATTATAGCTGTCTGCAGCCATGGGCGCATGTGTTTCCAGTATGTGTGAGTCTTTCATGGCTAAAAGCTCTACTGCAGCTGAGAGCCTGGGAGAGGTGGACAAAGAGGCTTATCTCCTGTCCCTGTGGATGAAGTATTGAGAAAGAGGCGCCCTCTGCACTCTGTATCTTTCCAACCAATGAAGAGACTCATGAATCTGTTAATTTGTCAACTAGGCTGTTCGACCTGAACATCAGCAATATCCTGATTGTAATAGGAATACTCTTCCATTAGAGGATGTCTGATCTAGGGGTGGGAGACCATAACCGTTACATGTATTCCTTCAGGAAGCAAAAACAAAAGAGAAAGGGTATTTTCTTAATTGCTCTAGGAAAAATAAAACTTAGTAAAATAACAGAACCAATGAAGAAATCCATGTTCTAACATTGTTATTGTGCCATCAACAACCTTTTGGCATTAATTTGTCAATGAGCATTCAATGCTCCATCCACAGTTAATAACAACTAATTTAATATATTTTTTAAGTTGGCAGGTAATACAGAAATCTGACCATTTTCTCTACATACTGATGTCATCAGGATTGATGCTTTTGTTGTTCTTTTTCACAGGCCGACAAAAAAATTTATACAATATGATGTTGCTTCAAAAACATCCAGAACAATGAAATGTGGCAGGTTTACTAGTTTCTGTTCACCCTAACTACAACCTTCACTGAAAAGGAAAACCTCTGTCAGACAGGGCCAGAGAGTTTTTCCAAATGTTGTCAAAAACCGTACCCTGGTTTGAACAAAGAGAACTTAGAACAGCCTGATGAGATGTCAGTCTTCTAGATTCAGCATGACACTGGTTGCAATGTTATTTTGAAGACAGACTCCCTGCAGCACATATATCAACTCCTGATATCTATCTGTCCTCATTGTTCCAGATTTTGAGAGTTTTAAAAAATGGATAGTGAGTTCTGTTATGCCTTGAAATATAAAATAAAGTTAACTTGTATCTTAAAATGATTGTGTTAGGTAAGCATCCCCAAATCAGAACAGAGAAGATACTTAATTCATTTGCCAGGTCAAGTTGTGGATAACGTTTAAGTAAGATTGAAGGACCACATGTGCAGATGCTTGGAAAACAGGAAGAACAGGGTAGGCACAGAGAGAGTCAAGGAGGTTGTAATGGCTTGACTCCTTTACAGGCAGGCCCACCTCAGCAAGAAGCTATTTGCCATCCACACTAAGCTCTTTTCCCCAAATTTGCTTTTATTTTCTCTCTCTATCCAAGGTGTCAAATAGTCTGTCATCATGTTCCAAATGCCAACAGCAAAGGAAACTTCACAAGACCCTGAGAATGACTTTATAAACCAAGTGTAAGAACCTTTTGGCTTCTTTCTCTATAACAAGAAACTCATAGTCTGGTTTTGTTTTGTTTTGGGGTTTTGGTTTTTTGTTTTGACCCAGAAAAATCTATGAGATCCCTGACTTTTATGTGACAGGAAAAAAAAAGCAGAATCAACATGCAAATCTGTAATGAGAGAGCAGAAAATATTTCTTCAAAGTCTCAACGAATTTATGTTTCAAAAAAAAATTCTTGTTAATTTTTTTTAGAAATGGAAAAGGATGCCTCCTTGATTCATTTCTATGATCCAGTGAAGTCAGACTTATAAAATCAACAAGTTGCACAAATAGAATAAGAATCCGCCCTTACAATAACAGATGTCACCAACTGAGTGATGTGATTGCTTTATCTATTCTTTAGGGTCTTAAGGACATAGAAGGTCCAAATGATAAGCATGGAACTGAGGACTTCGTGATAAAATGCACATGAACCATTCATGCAAAATTGCTCACTCACACAAGGAACCCTGACTCACCCCTAAAATGTTAAGGAGCACAGGAACCACATAAAAACTCCAAATGAATTTTCTCAGGCAAACTGTAATATTTACCTATTTTACACCCCTACCAAGCCATCCCTGCCCTGCCTTGTGTCCCCTCTTCCTTCTATATGATCAACTTCACTTAGTATAAGAACAAATCCTCACATTCACAACTCCTTTTTTATTTTAGAGTCAGTCTTCCCAAATATGATCTGAAGTGCATTATGTGAGCCAGTGAAGGAAGTCTAGAAATGGAGTCTAGCATACTTGGGCTCCTGTACATCCTAAACAAGAAATGAACTTTCCAATATCCAAAAGCTATGAATTTGGCACTCTTCAACAAGCACAAATTTCTTTTCAAAAGTTAGAAAGAAGCTCTTAAGTATTTTGTAGCATAATGTATTCCACATTTTCATAGGCATCATTTTTAGGCCAAAACATATGGTAATACATAGACTGATCATATGTTGCCTGCAACTCCAGCACAGAAAGGCAGCATCCCAAAGGATTTTCTCAAATCTTTTACTCTAAGAAAGGCATGGAAACCATTTCACCAGAAATCATTTCCTCTGAGGTAGTGTTCAAAGATAGTCCACCCAAATGCATAATAAAGCCTCAGGAGATAATGACATCAGCAGCCTCTGTCTGAAAGTGGAGCTGAAAATAGTGGTGGGTCTTAACCATTGATAGAATGCAATCATCAAGACATTTAAATGTAAGTAGTCCATTTCATGGGTCTCTAAAATTTAATGCTTCTATCTCAGCAATCCAGTAGCAATTGTTAAGAGCAGTCTATCCTTGGACACCCTAATCTATATTCCTTAATTTTGTAAACAAAATGATGTTTTGACTCATTTTTCTTTTATATAACCCAAATGGTCCACTAGCCATTTTTACTTTATAGGGCCAGCAAATAACTAAATTTGAGTATTGAGTTGCTATATATCTGGTTTAATATTATAAACTTTGATTTCCTCTCCAAATTAGCTCATTCGGCTGAGATAGCATAACTAAGTGCAACTTCTTAAAGACATCTCTAATTTTTCTTTTTAAAGTAGAAGCTCGCAGGTCATGGTAGCTCATGCCTGTAGTAACAGTACTTTAGAAGGCTGAGGCGAAACAATTGCTTGAGCCCAGGATTTCAAGATCAGCTTCGGCAACATAGCAAGATCTCATCTTTACAAAAAAAAAAAAAAAAAAAAGATTAGCCAAGTGTGGTGGCCTGTGCCTATGGTCCCAGCTACTCAGGACACTGAGGCAGAAGGATCACTTGAGCCCAGGAGGTCGAGGCTGCAGTGAGTCTTGATTGTGCCACTGCACTCCACCCTAGGCAACAGAGACCTCAACTCAAAAAATAAAAATAAAAAAGTAGAAGCTAAAGGAAAACAAAGACTCATGCATTATGTTATTTTTATTTTCATAAGCTAATCTGAGCAAAATGGTCTTTCCAAATATGAAAAACAAAATGATTTGATATTCATTTATTCATGTTACCACAGCCAAACAAATCACTTACATTCTCCCTTTTCTAATCTGTAAAAAAGAGAGGTTTTCTATTTTAGAGTTTTGCAAAAATTAATCTAGACCATTCATGGTAAAGTATTTGTCCATCATGGTGTACTCCACAAACAGTGAGTTCTATTACTAATAGCGTGACTTCAGCAACAATCATAATCTCATAATTAACAAGCAGATTGTCTACGGAAAGGAAATCTAGAATCTGCCATACTCTTTCTTGTTTTCCTGAGAATATCACTTCCCTGCTCCCACTCCTCCTTACCTTACCTTTGCTTCTGTCTTCCCTCTCAACTGAGACCCTGCCATCCAATAAAACTAAGTGTTAACAAGTGAAGGAGGGGAATGTCCTATATCGTGCTATCCAATATTGCAGCTTTCACTATGTAGGACACTGAGCACTTGCAATGTGGCCAGTGCAGTTTCTCACCCGTGGCACTATTGGCAATTTGAGCCAGATGATTCCTTGTGGAGGGGGCTGTCCTGTGCACCGTAAGGAGCAGCATCCCAGTTGTGACAACTAAAACTGTCCCCACACATTGCCAGATGTTTCCTGGGGGAAAAATCACCTCTAGTCAAAAACCACTAGGTGATGGAGGAAATGAATTTTTAATCATATGCAATTTAAATGGATTGACATTTAAATACCAAATTGATTGGTTGCTCTTATATTGGACAGTGTTGCCTTAAAATTTATTATTTAAAAAAGCCAAACACAACAGTTAAGAAATATGTTGGGAAGTCTAAAATATATATATTTTTTCACATAAGGCTAAGGATAGGTTAAATAATGCACCCTTTCCACTTATTTACACATATTTATTTGCTGTCTTTAATTCAGAGCAGTGAGAGAGATCATAACCCAGCAATGCATAAAAAGGTACAAAAGTCATAATAATAGGGGGGGGGGACCACCACAGGGGTTTTATATCCATTCCTGCCACCCAGGGAGGGAATAATGAGATGAACAGATATCTATCAGTTGTAGGGTCCAGAACCAAAGAAAAAAATTAACAGCCATAACCACCCCAGGCTACTCCTGCTGGGTCTGCAATCCTCTCCCCACCCAGGTGCAGGACTGGATTGTTCTCAGGCAGCAGGAATGACCTGACCCGCAAGCTCTCTCCAGACCTGCTCTCGTAGTTTCTCATTTCCTTCATTAGACACTGAGCCAATGCGCCGGAACTTTGAAAGTGTTTGCAAGGGTTCGTCCAACACATTGAAAAGATCAGTAACTATCACTTTCACTTGGGGAGTGAAAACAATTCCCTACCAAAATGGGACAAGTATGTTAGGCTAAAGAATCCTAGAAGTTACTGAAAGTCCCAAAGTGAGTCCACAGGATGATTTGTAAAACAAAAGATATCCCTTCGCATTTCAACATAGACTGAGCCCCAAATACCTAGAGATTGAGAGGTCTTGCTTTTTTTTTTTTTCATTTTAAAAAATATATGGAAATCGTTTGAAAGTAGCAATATTCAGTATAGTGAGAACCATTAAATTGTATATTTTTTTTCTCCAAATATGTGGAGGGAGAATCTACCCAGTTTCTGATGCCAGGAACAGTAATTTAAAGTAGGAAGAAAGAACATAAGCTTTAAAACCTACAAGTTTTTGTAATTTAACCCCCATCTGGCAAATTTCAAGAACCTTGAACATTATGCCATCTGAACCTCAGTTTTCTAAACTGTACAATGAGGAAAACAATAGCTACTCCTAGAGCAACCTATATGTGCCACCCGCTTCCCATTCTCTAAACGCTAATCTTTTTTACTGAGCATGGCCAACCTTGGTGCTCAAAGACACAAAAAAGGATAAGATTGTTCTGCCTCTCAAGGAGCTCACAGGAGCCCCAACAGTTGTAATCCACAGCCACCCTTCCCAAGGAGACACCAATCAATCTGAGGAGACACACACATAAACAAGTTACCCAAACACTAGAGCAGATGAAAGAAGCCCATAATGGAAACACACTCCACTGACTGTGAGAGCACTCGGAACTCCATGGGTCATCTAATCTACAGAGAAAATATCCCCCTGCAAGTGAACAGCCACCATAAGAGGGCAAAATAAACAACTATAATTACAAAACAGAAATTGCCAGGATTCTGTTAGATGTAAGAAGCTTTCCAATAGATAAATAGTTTTTAAATCATTCATTCATATGTGTAGTTATTTATCCCAAGAGACCTAGAGACCAAATGATGACAGTGCCCTGTCGACCTTCATTTCAACAATTCAGAGTAAATAATAATAATAATTAAATTAAAACTTGACCTTAAATGATGTACAACGTGCTAAGTGAAATAAGCCAGGCATAAAAGGACAAATACTGTATAATTCTACTTATATGAGGTTCTCAGAGTAGTTGAATTCATAGAAACAGAAAGTAGAATGATGGTTGCCAGAAGATGAGGTTAAGAATGGGGAGATAGTATTTAATGGATTTCAATTTGAGAAGATGAAAAAGTTCTAGAGACAGAAGATGATAATGTTTGCACAATGTGAATATACTTAATCTCACAGAGCCATACATTTAAGAGTGATTAAAATGATAACTCTTACATGTTATATAATTTTTAAAAAGATGAATAGCATGTTTACACAGAGCTTCTAGCCATGAGGCA
Organism: Cephalopachus bancanus; assembly: GCA_027257055.1. Lineage (NCBI taxonomy): Eukaryota > Metazoa > Chordata > Mammalia > Primates > Tarsiidae > Cephalopachus > Cephalopachus bancanus. Next base: position 147,007 of record JAPVLO010000676.1, on the reverse strand, counting down.
CATGCTCGCACGCAGACACACACACACATACTTTACATAGTCACTTTTGCATCGAAATGGGAGAGGTTAGAACAGAAAACAAATAGCCCTAAAAATATGCCCCTCTTTGGTTGGTTGGCATGCACCTCAACTTTTGTTTAACTACAGAATTAGTTCTATGGAGAGGAAATTAGAGAAGAGCTGCCATTTCCCTTCCTGCAGGAGTTATTATACTTACAGACACTCCTCTCTGCTCTTGTGCTCATCTCCAATGGTGTAAAACATTCATTCCATTTATCTTGTGGCTATGTCCAAGGGAGTTTTCTGATAGATGACCAGACAGCTAACTGTAAGGGTCTTTTTTTCCAACATTTAAAAAAAATCATATTTTAGACTCAGTCTCTACTTTTTTATGTATTTGTTTTCTATTTTTGTAGAAACAAGGTCTTGCTATGTTGCCCAGGCTGGTCTCAAATGCCTGGACTCAAGCAATCCTACTATCTCAGTCTTCCACAGTGCTGGGATTACAGGCACGAACTTTGTGCCTGGATGGTGTTTCTTTCTTTAATGATCCTGGAACTCAGCTTGTCTGAATAGATGTTAGTTTGTGATGAAATAAAATAAACTTCCATTCTCGGAAGGCTGAGGCGGAAGGATTGCCGGAGCCCAGCAGGTCGAGGCTGCGGTGGCCGGGAGCGGCCACTGCACTCCAGTCTGGGCAACAGAGTGAGACTCCAACTCAAAAAATAATAATAATAAAATAAAATAAAATGAATAAATAAACTTCCAGCTTGAGGCACAGAATAATTTCCATCAGAAACAAAACTAAATAAACTTAAGTAGATATGCATAGTTAATGGGAAGTTCACTCAGCCATATGTCAGGAAGACATTTACCTCTAATTAGTAATGTGGATCTAGAGAAGGTGCTAACTCCCTGAGCTTCAATATTCTCCATTTATTTGGTTAGACTTTTGCTGCTCAAAGTGTGGTCCCTGGATCAGTGGCATCAGCATCACCTGAAACCTCCTTGGAAATACATAACCTTGAGTCCCACCCAGACCCGCAGAATTTGAATCTACACTTGAAAAAGATTTCCAGGTCATGTACTTTAAGGTTTGAAGAAATTTGATCTAGATCAGTAGTCCTCAAAGGCAGATCTTTGCACCTAGGTGCTCATAATATGTTGTGTGGCACAGCACCAGTAATGTATGGTCTATAACAGCAAAAACCATTAAAAATGTCAAATAAATAAATTATTTATCTAAAGTGTAAATCTCACACATATGCACCACTACAAGATTTCCTTGACTGGGAATAGAAGTAGGGAGTAGGAGAGGAGATAAAGCCAAAGTCAGAGAGTTGCCCCATTAAATAAAGTCCCAAGATGTTAAGCAGAATAGCGTGAAATAATTTAAAATTTTAACTAAAATAAAAATCATCTCCAGCAAATCATTATGCAATAGTACATACTAAATAAACACTACTCCAATATTCACACAATGAAATTACATTATTTCATCCAATTAAGATGTACTAACCAGTCCTACATCAGAGGAGTTCCATGCTCATGTTAGTTTCCAATATGATTAAATAAGTGATGGCTTAGGTATGATGCTAAAGTCACTGTTCTTATGTGTTGATTTTCACTTTAGAATTTGAATACATAAATGAATTAAAGCATTTCCTATTGATGCCATTATTTGCAGACCTATAAAACTGCCAATTATTAAAAATATAATATTTCATTATTAGTAAGTGGTCTTCCTAGCAAGGTAGACTGCATACTGATATCAAATATTTTTTCTGACCTCCCTACAAGAGGATAACACACCCATGACTGTAGTGCATATAATTCTGTGTCCTACTGATCTCACTCTTGGCTCTGTGACATGATTGGCCAATGGAAAGGGCAAGTGCCACATTTGAGCAGAATTTTTAAGAGCTTTCCTATGGCTCTACCATTCCTTTTTATCCTCACCTCAAAATTAGCATAAATGTCAAATTGTACCTGACATATACATGAAAAAAACTGAATGAAGAGAGATTTGAGGATTGTTTGTTACCACAGCATAACTTAGCAAATGCTTATTGATATACTAATAATAGCAAACAAAGTAAACTTTTTCCAGATATTTATTTGGGTCCTAAATTCTTACTTTAAGAAATAAAATAGTATTATATACATTATAAAGGTAAAAATTAAAATTGTATTTTACTTTTTTTTACAAGATTTCCTATAAGTAGGCATATTGAGATCCTTAGGTCTCTGTAGACATATAATCAAATAATATATTTACCTTTAGTTATTTTTTGTACAAAAATGTTTTATTCTTCAAATGTTATTTCTATAGTCAAATTCATAGAGACAGAAAACAGAAGGATAGTTGCCAGTAGCTGAGAAATGGGATGTGGAAAGTTATTTTATAATGATTATAGAGTTCTAGTTCTGCAAGATGAAAAATTTCTGGAGATCTGTTACAAAAACAAATATGAGTAAGCACACTTAACATTACTGAACTGTACACATAAAAATGGTTCTGATGGTAAATTTTATTTTGTGGGTTTTTTCTTGCCACAGTGAAAAGTAAAAATGTTGATTAGTACAATGGCTTGTGTCTGTAATCCAAGCACTATGGGAGGCAAAGGTGTGAGAATTGCTTGAGGCCAGGAGTTCAAGATCTGACCTGGGCAACATAACAAGACCCAGTCGCTACAAAAATAAAAATTAAACTAAATTAAAATGTTACTTCTCTACTGAAAGAAAAGAAGCCATTCATTAAAAAGAAATAGTAGGAGTTCCAGTAAGATGGCGACGGCATAGTTGGACTTGCGAGATTCTCGGAACGTGAGTTCCCAAAAAGGCTCTTACTTTTCTTACCCCAACCCCCTGGCCAACCGCCAGCCACCCTGGTCCAAGGCCCGGGGACCTTCAGTCCTACTGCTGCTGTTCCACCATACGTGACTCCCGCCTGCGCAGGAATCTTGGGTCTCAGCTCCCTCCCTGGCTACATCACCCCTCGCCCAGCACCAAGCTGCCGGTCACTCAGGGAGGCTCTGGGCACCCGCCCCTCAGAGACACCAGTCCCATTCCTGGCTGAAGTACCCTGTGGGGGGCCCAGGGCCAATCTCATGCTCACCACCTGCCCTTTGGAGCTTTGGAGCTCTGGAGCTCAGGGCCCACACTGGCTGAGGCACTCAGCGTGCGATCCCAAGCTTGGGGAGCCAGACAAATGGAGAGAAACGATCTGTGAAAGTAAAACTACCACCTCGGCCATTCTGCGGGCAGAGATTTGCATTGCTCCGTCCACCTATCAGGAACCCTAACCTCGGTTCCTAAGGTAACATCGCTAAACAGGAGATAAAGCCCCACCCCTATGCTGAATCAGACAAAACCAACTAAGCATTGCAAGCCTCCCAGGCAGCAGGCTAAAAAAAAACACCCAAACTGCGAGTAAATCTAGCTGCCTGCAATGAAAAACAAAGGGGAGAGGGTGGAGATCAGAGCTGAAGTGACTTTAGTCTGATATCTTATTTTGACTTTTGATTTTATCATTTTGACTGTTTGCTTTGATCACTTTTGTTGTTTGCATTCTGGTTTACACTGTTTCATGATTTTATTGGTCTGTCTCTGTGTAGCTACCAGTATTCTTTAGGGAATCTTTCTGATGTGTTTTTTTTTTCACTTCTTGCCAGCCTTGTGTCTCTTTCTCACCTGTTAGTTGGTATGTATGTCTGTTTTCCCTCTCGCTCTTCTCTCTTTCTAACTTCCTATTGACCACCTCTTCCTCCATTATTTTCCTCTTTTATACCACAGTTTAATATACGGACCAAGCCTACATGCCACTGCACGGACAGATTGTAAGGCACTGGGAAATTGGTTCCAAAGTGCTCATACACCTGTTGGTGGATGCTAGAAATAGCATATACGTTCTGAACCACAGCTTCCCCCTCAGTTAAACCTCAAAACTGCAAAAAGTACAGTCCGCATCCCACACTCCAACCTCAAAAGTGAACAAAGCCAGAAGACCCTCATAAGGAAGAACAGGATATTGTACAAGTGAAGCAAAAGCAGCCCCACCTTCCCTCAAAAACAGAATTAAAGAAGGGGAGGGAAAGGGGGAGAGAGAGAAAAATCTACACAAATGAAGAAAAACCAAAAGAAGAGTATGGGTCTGTCCCAGACCCCTGGGAGGGCAGACACTGAGAAAACTGACTTCAGAATGCAAACAATGAAGAGCCCCCAGAATGAAGGGTCTCAAATTACAAACCTAGATATCAAGACATTAATGGAGAGATTAAAAAGAATTGAGGAGACACAAAAAGAAACTAGGAAGGAGCTGATATCTGAGATAACAGTAATAAAGAATACTGTGAATGAAATAAATAACAAACTGATAAGCACGGAAAGCAGAATTACCCAAGCAGAAGAAAGAATCTCAGAGCTTGAGGACCAAAATATAGAACTAACCCAAACTCTCAAAAACACAGAAAACAAGCTCAAAAAGAGAGAACAAAACCTTCAAGACATGAGCGATTACTTCAAGAGACCGAACCTAAGAGTAATTGGCCTTCCTGAGGCAGAAAGAGAGACAGAGACCACACTGGAACAAACTTTCCATGAGATCATTCAATAAAACTTCCCTTATCTAATCAGTGATGCAAAAATTCAAACACAAGAGATTCAGAGAAGCCCTGTAAGACAACAAATGAGAAGACCAACCCCTAGACACATAATAATTCACCTAGACAAAGTAGGCATAAAAGAAAAAATCCTAAAGGCATCAAGACAAAAAGGCCAGATCACCTACCATAGAAGACCAATTAGAATAGCAGCAGATTTATTTACAGAAGCCCTGCAGGCTAGGAGAGCTTGGAGCCCTATCTTCAAAGTCCTAAAAGATAAACAATTTCAACCAAGAATAACCTACCCGGCCAAGTCAAGCTTCATCAGCGAGGGAGAATTAAAATCTTTGCCAGATATCCAATCCCTAAGAACTTATGCTGCCATCAAACCACCTCTACATGAAACACTTAAGAAAGTACTAAACACAGAGGAAAAGGGGGGAAAATAACAACGTTCTTCACAAGAGTACAGGAAAAAGAATAAAATACACACGAACCAACCCCAAAACCAAAAGAAAGACAAAAAAACCAAGTGGAGGAACAAAAACTCTATAAGAACTCTATGATAGGAACGAACTTTCACATTTCAATAAATAGCCTGAATGTGAATGGACTAAACACACCACTGAAAAGACATAGAATGGCAAAATGGATAAAATATCACCAGGCAACAATATACTGCCTTTAAGAGACCCACCTCACTAGAAAGGACATACACAGACTCAAAGTAAGAGGATGGGAAACAAATTTTCAGGTGAATGGAACACAAAAGAAAGGAGGAGTCGCAATCCTAATTTCAGACAAAATACCATTTAAGCTATCAAAAATTTTAAAAGATGCAGAGGGCCACTACATAATGATAAAAGGTTCACTCCACCAACAACAAATATCTATCTTAAACATATATGCACCCAACATAGGTGTGCCACCTTTCATAAAGCAACTTCTATGAAAACTAAAGAAAGATACTGACTCTAACACCATCATAACTGGGGACTTTAATACCCCACTCACAACCCTAGACAGATCATCAGAACAAAAAATCAGCAATGAGATCCGGAACCTCAATGTGACTCTTGACCAAATGAACTTAATTGATACCTACAGAACACTCCATTCAAAGACCACAATACACATTCTACTCATCACCACATGGAACGTATTCTAAGATCGACCACATACTTGGCCATGAAACAAGCATAAGGAAATTTAAAAAGACCGAAATTTTACCATGCACCTTCTTGGACCACAGTTGAATAAAAATAAACATTAACACCAACAAGGTCCCCCCAAAACCCACAAAGGCATGGACACTAAACAGCATGATGCTAAACAACTCCTGGGTCAATGAAGAAATCAAAACAGAGATCAAAAGATACCTGGAAACAAATGAAAATGAAGAAACATCTTACCAAAATCTCTGGGACGCCATGAAAGATGTAGTAAGAGGGGAATTTATATCCCTAGAAACGTACATGAAGAAAATGGAAGGATCACAAATTAACAGCCTAACAAGCCACCTAAGGAAGCTGGAAAAGCAAGACCACAAAAACCCTCATTTCAGCAGAAGGATCCAGATCACCAAAATAAAAGCCCAAATCCAGGACATAGAAGACAAAAAGATAATACAAAAAAATCAATGAAACAAAAAGTTGGTTCTTTGAAAGGATAAACAAGATCGATGGTCCCCTAGCTAGACTGACCAAGAAAAAAAGAGAAAAAACCCAAATAAGCACAATCAGAAACACAAAAGATGAAGTCACATCTGACCCTGAAGAAATACAAAAGATCATTAGCGACTACTATGTACACTTGTATGGAAACAAACTTGAAAACCTTAAGGAAATGGAGGACTTTCTGACATCACACAACCTGCCTAGGTTGAAACAAGAAGAAATTGAGACCCTAAATAGACCAATAACAATCAAGGAAATCGACTACGTTATAAGAAAACTACCTACAAAAAAAAGCCCTGGTCCAGATGATTTTCCAGCAGAATTCTACAAGACATTTAAGGAGAAGCTGATACCAATCCTACTGAAGGTATTCCAGGAGATTGAAAAAGATAGAACTCTTCACATATCATTTTACGAAGCCAACATCACATTGATACCCAAGCCAGGTAAAGATCCAACAAAGAAGGAGAACTACAGGCCAATATCCTTGGTGAACATAGATGTTAAAATTCTCAACAAATCCTAGCAAACCAGATTCAACAACACATCTCAAAAATCATCCATCATGACCAAGTAGGCTTCATACCTGGGATGCAAGGCTGGTTCAACATTCGTAAAACCATAAATGTAATTAAATACATCAACAGGTGTCAAAACAAAAACCACATGATTATATCATTAGATGCAGAAAGAGCTTTTGATAAAATCCAGCACCCCTTCTTGATAAAAACTCTCGAACATCTAGGCATACAGGGAGCATACCTCAAAATAGTAAAAGCCATCTACAAGAAACCCACAGCCAGCATGCTCCTAAATGGACAAAAATTGGAACCATTTCCCCTGAAAACTGGAACAAGACAAGGATACCCACTCACACCCCTCCTGTTCAAAATAGTGTTGGAAGTCCTGGCTCAAGCAATCAGAGAAGAGAAGGCAATCAGGGGTATCCAAATAGGAAAAGAGGAAGTCAAGTTATCTCTCTTTCCAGATGATATGATTGTGTACCTTGAAAACCCAAGAGAATCTGTCAAAAACCTCCTTACACTGATAAAGGCCTTTGGCAAAGTCTCAGGATATAAAATAAATGTGCAAAAGACAATCATATTTCTTTACACCAATAATAAACAAACAGAAACCCAAATAAAAAACACAATTCCATTCACAATAGCCACAAAAAAAATGAATTACCTTGGCATCTTCCTAACCAGAGACGTGAAAGACCTTTACAATGAAAACTACAAAACAGTGCTCAAAGAAATCAAAGATGACACAAACAAGTGGAAAAATATTCCATGTTCATGGATTGGAAGAATCAACATTGTGAAGATGTCCATCTTACCTAAGGCAATCTACAAATTCAATGCAATACCCATCAAATTACCAACAACATTCTACTCAGACCTAGAAAAAAACAACACAGGAATTCATATGGAAACACAAATGACCAAGAATAGCCAGAACGATCCTCAGCAAAAAAAACAAAGCAGGTGGTAACACATTACCAGACTTCAAACTTTACTATAAAGCTACAATCATCAAAACAGCTTGGTATTGGTATAGGAACAGGCATATAGATCAATGGAATAGAATTGAGATTCCAGAAGCGAAACCTCAATTTCTCAATCAACTCATCTTCAACAAAGCCTCCACCACCTACCATTGGGGAGAAGAAAACCTATTCAGTAAATGGTGCTGGGAAAACTGGCTGACCACATGCAGAAGATTGAAACAGGACCACCCCTATCTAACCCCATACACAAAAATTAACTCCAAATGGATCAGAGGCCTAAATGTAAAATCTCAAACCATAAGAACCTTAGAAAATGAAGGACATACTTTCATGGAAATCGGAACTGGCATCCAATTCCTGAACAAAACCCGAAACCCACAGGCCATAAGAGAGAAGATAGACAAGTGGGACCTCATTAAACTGACAAGCATCTGCAAAGCCAAAGAAACCATCAAGAGAGCAGGGAGACAGCCTACAAACTGGGAAATAGTATTTGCCAACTCCAAGTCCAACAAAGGCTTCACATCTTGGATCTACAAGGAACTCAAATGTGCTGAAAAGAAAAAAACAAACAACCCCATTATAAAATGGGCAAAAGATATGAACAGACACTTCTCAAAGGAAGACATCTGAGCAGCCAACAGACACATGAAGAAATGTTCAACCTCACTAATCATCAGGGAGATGCAAATCAAAACCACACTGAGATACCACCTAACTCCAGTCAGAATGGCAATTATCAACAACTCAAAAAATAACAGCTGCTGGAGAGTGTGTGGCAAAAAGGGAACACTTCTATACTGTTGGTAGGAGTGTAAACTAGTGCAACCTCTATGGAAAGCAGTGTGGCAATTCCTAAAAGCTCTAAATATCAACCTCCCATATGACCCCGCAATCCCCCTACTGGGAATACATCCTGAAGAACTCAAATCACTCTATAAAAAAGATACCTGCACACATATGTTTATCGCAGCATCGTTCACAATAGCAAGAACCTGGAAGCAACCATGCTGTCCATCAAAAGAGGACTGGATTAAAAAAATGTGGTACATATACACGATGGAATACTACGCAGCCATCAAAAAGAACAAAATCATGAATTTCGCAGCAACCTGGATGGAACTAGAGTCTATAATACTGAGTGACCTCTCACAGAAACAAAGATATGAATATCACATGTTCTCACTCATATAGTGGACCTTGAACATCCAATGTAATACTTTAAGAATATGACTGATGGTAGTGGGAAACTATGCGAGGGGAGGGAGATGGGATTAACCATAGTAAATATCTGTCTGGGTCGGGGAAACACTTTTTATCAACAAGGGTGCCTGAACAAAACGTATTTGTATACCTAACCCTTAACTGTACCCCGCAATATCATAATAAAAAATATTGATTATAAAAAATAAAATAAAATAAAAGCACAGCTAAAATAAAAAATAAATAAATAAATAAAAAGAAATAGTAGTCATGAAACACTAATTTTGCTCAACATACTTCAGTGACATTTCTTCAAATTATATTTCTATAAACTACTACAATAATAAACATTTGAACCAGGATGTTTTTCTTGATGAGGAAACACTTTAGAATTGCAGATTAGATGATATCTTAGAAAGACATAAATAAATCTACTCAATTGAGATCATTGCACCCATTTCATGTAACTTATTTGACATTGAGGCACTTGCTAATTTCAACTTCCTCATTGGCAACAGTACACCCAGCTCATATCCAGTAATCCTCTGCCTTTCCTTTTATTCTCTCACTTCAGCACTGAGTACAAATCAAATCTCATAACATGTGGTTGAGTTATTTATGGTACAAATTTTCAAGTGAATAGTATCAGAATATGCCCCAAAATATGCCCCTTTGGTATGAGGATTATTTTGAATTGAAGGCTCTTAAAAAGCAATAAACGCAGGAATAACTCTCTACCCTCCCCTTTCTGACTAAAAGCAGATCATATATTTCCCTTTTGTAAGAGTGACATAAATTTTCATTTTTAAAATGTTCCTCTCTCTCATACCAACAAGAAGAGAACAACTCTTACCCACATAACAAACCTTAATAAATTTCCCTTGTCTGCCATACATTTTCTAGTTAACTTCCTACAATATACTGCCCCTAGGAGCCCCAACTTTCTCCCTTTTCTTTGTCTAGCCACTTCACCACAATTTATTGCCCTTTGTCAAAATGGTATATAAGTTTCCAAATCTAACTACTTCTACCCAAGAGGGTAGAGGAAAAGTTTTGCCTCCCCCATATCTAGCAATCATTTAAAAAAAGAAAGAAAATCAGTATTGGTATAAACTAGTAAAAGTGAAGATGAATATTTATGTATGTGCATTCAAAATAATACTGCTAAAATTAGTGTTTGACATATTACCCAGCCTCTCAACACCCTGATTTCTCTCCTTATCCTCTTTTCTCTATGGCCACACTACCAAAGAAGAGATAACTATACCCTAAATCAAATTTCTCCCTTTCCACATCTTTCTCGACTAATGTGCAGTCTGGTTCCTGTCTTCCAGGCTTTTCTAAGACTCCTCTTTCAAAGTCACCAATGGCACCAAGGCCCATTCTATTGTCTCCACATCTTAATGGCCAAAGACTTTGAAGGGACCACTCTACATCATATCTTACACAACAGTCAAGGAAAGTTAATACTTTTCATTCCCATCTCAGAAAGATGCTTTAAAAGCAAATGGTATTAATTTATGGAAAAATTATTTCCAAACTTTAAATCCTAACCAAATATAAGAAATTAAGATCATTACTTAAGATCAAGCCAAAGTTAATAGCAACACACCTGGGAGGAATCTAGAAGTAATGAAAATGTCAAATTAACACCAATGTAAGATAATGAAATGAAAAAATTACATTGACCAGAAGGCACTTTGGAGAGCACAGAGTTTAATATTTTTTATACAGATGACTAAATTTACATTAAACTCTTCTCACATGTCCCATCCCATCACCCAGCTAACCTCTCCTTAATCATCAGGTCAGGCACATGGATGGCATATATTTAAAGCTTAACACATGAAAAGTGAGCTTAACACATGAAAAGTGAGCTTAAAAGGATGAATGGGGATAACGAGTTTCCAAGACTCAAAAATCTCAAGTTCCACCTGCAAAAACAAATTTTAAAAAATTACGAGACAATGAATATGAGCATCAGTATACCATCTGCTAGCAGGCAGGAGGGATTCATCAATTGGTCTTGGGACTAAAGGAATATAAAGGTCAGAGAAATCTGCACAGAAAACAAAAATTGGATATGATCTTTGGAGAAAAAGGAGAATTTCACAGCAAATATGTATATGAATAGTACAAAAAGAAAAGTAATAATTGTAGCGATAACAATAAAGTTACCACATGATATGTGGCCAAGTGCTGTTCTAGACCCATAGAACACATTAAACCATTTAATATTCACAAAAACATATACCATAGCTCCTATTGGTATCACCCTTATTTTATTTTCAGACCAGCTTGGGAAGCATAGTGAGATCCTGATCTCTATAAAAGATGTTTTAAAGAATTAACTGGTGGCATGGTGGCATGGGCCTGTAGTCCTAGCTTCTCAGGAGGCTGAGGCAGGAAGATAGCTTGAGATCAAAAGTTTGAGGCTGCAGTGAGCTGTGATCTCACTGCTGCACTCCCGCCTGGGTGAAGGAGTGAAAACTTGTTTGTAAAAAAAACTTATGAAATATTTAGCAATCACAAGCTTGCCACTTGCTTTTCACTTCCATGCTGCATCACCTCTCCAAAATGGTACAAGCAAAAGCAAAGAGGTATGGAAGAATGTGGCATGCTGGGGGATCTGAGAAAATTATCCCATAAGAATGATACAAAATGAACAACAACAACAAAAAGCAGAATTGCCTAGAATGTTAGGTAGGCAGTCAACATTCAGGACACTGAAGGACATGCTAAGAATCAATTTGATTACATAGGTCTGGGCAAACCTGAACCAGCAGCACCAATACTCACTAGGATCCTCTTATGAATGGAGACTCTCAGGTCCCAACCCAAATATACAACATTAGAATCTCTGGACATGGGGCCCGAGAATCTGTATTTGAGCAAGCTCATCAGGAGATTCTTAAGCAAACTAAAGTTTGAGAAGCACAGCCTCTAAGACCTTGCAAGCTATAAAGTGCAAAAACAGGGAGAAAAATAGGGGCTCTGAGACTAGTACATTTTAGAGACAGTAAATGTTGCAGCGACATCAAAGGGGATGGTAAGATAGTTTGAGAGATTAATCAGAAGGATTTTGCAGACAGCTGGATAAAAGAGTAAAGAAGAAGAAGGTACTATGGAGGATTTTCAGGCTCTTAGCTAGGGTGATTGAGAAAATGTTAATGTTTTTAATTAATATTAAGAATCCAGGTTTGGGAAAGCTAATAAGTAACTAGGCCAGGGCCATAGAGCTAGTGAATCCCACCTTCAGCACTGACACCCAAAGACCAAACTCTCTCCATCATGCTTCTTACTCAACTGGCAGAAGATATGAGTCTAAATTAAGAAACAGTAACTGAAAGAGTTTAGATAGGACCTTAAATCAGAAACAACTGGTAAAATGTTGAATCCAGAAGTCAGGGCAGGAATATTGAAATGGGTTATATGTGTTACTGATGGAGAAATATTGAGAAGATAAGGCAAGTGAAGAAGAGGTATTTTATTGGCCAAAAATGAAGTTCTTGCTCTGCCTTCCAAATGTCAGAGAGCAATGTCACTGTCCCATTTTCTTTAGAATATGGTGATTGTGAAAGGGGACTTCGATTCTATTCTTTAAAGTATCTTAAGGCTTGATTCATACCGTTAACAAATGCATGACTGTCATTACCTTGCAAGCCCAAGAAGAATGCAGGCAAGCAAGTATTGCCTTTGTCCTGATCAAGATACAACCTCTCAGCAGAGTGACAGCTAATGTTGTAACACCAGGGGTTTCAGACGGTGGCACACAAAGGCACAGAGATTTCACCTTCCTGACCCACATTACTTTTTCCTGCCAAATACTATGTTAGGACTGAGCAGAAAATGATTTAGATGTAATGTAGAAAAACCTCATTGTGTACTCAACATTCCAACAGAGTTAATGCCTGCTTATAATAATCTCCATTGCCAACTAGAAAACAGAAGTTCTAAGGAAGTTCATTGTCTTTCTGCCTCAAAATGTCAGAGAAATGAAATGGGAAGATGCACAGGATGCACAGGACACAAGCAGAGGCAGCATTTCAAAACATGAAAGCACAGCAAATAATGGCATTAGCAGCAAATTTGCCTCAGGTCCTGGAACTGCTATCTGTCTTTGAAGGGCCTCAGCAACAAGGCTTCCTGGTGATCAGTGGACTTTTCGGTGCTGCTTCATCCAAGATGGCCAAGATTTACAGTTGATTAGTCTGCATAGTTCAGTTGCTTTTTCAAAAGATTCTAGGAAGGGATTATTCCTGTGCCCAAAGAGCCCTAGAGAATAGAGAAGGCTGCTCGAGGGCCATAATGTGAATTCCCCGGACTTGGTACACTGTGCTCAGTGAAGCAGATAAAGCAAAGTTAAAGAAGCATTTAGTTCTTCAGAATACCAGCCTTAATAAGTATCTTTTTGTGGAAGGATTTAGGAGGAGGGGAGGGTTATCCTTAGTGCAGGCATTATTTCCTCATACAAAAAGGGAAAATGTGCATACAGTTGGATGTAAAAAGCCAAACCTCACAAGCCACCCCCTCCTTCCCTGAGGAAAAGTTGCTGAACACACACTCCCAAACACGAAAGCATGAATCTTCACAGCTTAATAGTCCCGAAGCCATTGTGAGGTTTCTCTTGGGAAACAGCTCATTCATCTGCGACTGACCAAGTTCAGTCATTCAGCTGTGAGAACTCAGAGACTTACAGCCAGCAAAAGCCCCACCTTCCTCAGCCAACAGAACCCAGACAAGCTGAGTCCTGAGGAAGATCCCGGCAGCTAGCCTTTTACCCTCGACAATGCTCCCATCGAGGCACATGAGAAAAGTCTGCAAAAGGCTAAATCAGGGCACATCTGCAGGCGGCTGAACTCTTAACATGATCTTTGCTTGCACAGCGCACAGCTAGCTCATCCTGGCACCAGCGGCTCTCACACGTCTTATTGCAAACAGTGCTTCTGATGTGGAATTTGAGGCAGGATTAGTGACTTATAATGAATTAAAATGCATATGGCTAAATAAGGCAATAACATACAAGCCCATTTACCTAAATATTAGCAAATTTCTCCTGTTTCAACCCAGTGTTTTCTCCAGCCTGTCTTCACATATGAATATAAACATTGACATGGACTGAGCTATTGGTATAATGAAAATAGCATCACTATTCACACTTGAGTGGCATTTCCATTATAGTTAAAGAAGTTAAAACCAGTTCATCAATGTGTATCTCATTCCACTTAAAATTTTCAACTCAGACTCCCATAATCTAAGGCAGACTGACAGAAGATCCTTCATAGAAATCAACATAAACATTTACTACTAATAATAATAGAGAAAAGAGGAGAAAGAAAGAAAGAAAGCTTTATAAAGTGCACACTTTAAGTCATTTTTCTCCCTACACAAATGGAAAATGAACTTAACCACACTGGTAGCTATGCTCTGAAAAGACTCAGTTGAGAGAAGTCCTTTCTTTATTGTGTAGTTTTAAAGACTATTCTTTGACCTCTGCTATTTATGACTTGAGATCTGTGGAGACAGGGCCAAACCCCTTTGGCTCCAGCAGCCCACACAAACAAAAGCTCTTCACCTTTGTTCCTCTTACCTCATTTCCCCACCAGAACACGTTTATACTGCTCTCCTTATTTTCATAATCTAAGTTGTGTTCTCTCTTTTTTCTTGTCCAGATACAGCCCATGACCTAATTTAAAAGAAGCTACCATTGCTCCTTTCCAATAAAGTTATGATCCCATACTCATTGCTTCCCAGCTGAAAGACCTTTGGTATGAATACAGATGTCACTTCATCTTGTTTAACCATGAAATTCCAGATAAAATGGTTCAAGAAACTAAACAACTCATCAGGCAAGATTCAGCTACAGTATGGCATCCTTCTACTTATTTATTTTTTAATCGATGTATCCTTTCTCACTTTTGAAAAAATTCAGACAATTTACAAGGCTCCACATGATATAGCCAGAAAACAAATACTAAGTGGATGAGAAAAAGAAGGTAAAGAAAATGAAAACTGGGAGTAAATAAATAAATTGATCAGGGATAAAGCAAGTTTCCTAAACATGTGATCATTTTCGGTATACTTGATTAAAAAATTGGCTATTTTATTTGTCTTTTAGCTTTTTTTTTTTTTTTAGTTGGAGTCTCACTCTGTTGCCCAGACTGGAGTGCAGTGGCCACTCCTGGCCACTGCAGCCTCGACCTGCTGGGCTCTGGCGATCCTTCTGTCTCAGCCTTCCAAGTAGCTGGAACTACAGGTGCGCGCTACCACACCCGGCTAATTTTTTGATTTATTGTGGAGATGAGGTCTCGCCAAGTTGCCCAGCCGGGTCTCGAACACGTGGGTTCAGGCAATCCACTCACCTCAGCCTCCCAAAGCACAGGATTACAGGCTAAGCCACCGAGCCCGGCCTCTTTTAGCTTTTTAAAAGCTAATTCTAAAAGGAAAACACTACTGATTACAAAATCTACAGTATCCACAGGCTAAAAAAAAATACCCTTCTCTCAGGGTGGAACAATTAGTAGTAATGATGCAATCAGAATGAATGTTCCCTTAAGTTTCCTCCAAAAAATAGCAGACCAACATCCTCAACAAGTTATCAGAGTAAGTAACCCTAATGACCGAGTTTATAATATAATTTTTCCTCCAGGCTCAGTGGCTCAGCCTGTAATCCCGTGCCTTTGGGAGGCTGAGGTGAGTGGATTGCCTGAGCCCGCGTGTCCGAGACCCGCCTGGGCAGGCGAGACCTCATCTCTACAATAAATCAAAAAATTAGCCAGGTGTGGTAGTGCGCGCCTGTAGTTCCAGCTACTTGGAAGGCTGAGGCGGAAGGATCACCGGAACCCAGCAGGTCGAGGCTGCGGTGGCCGGGAGCAGCCACTGCACTCCAGTCTGGGCAACGGAGTGAGACTCCAACTCAAAAAAAAAAAAAAAAGATAATTTTTCAGGCTATTACACATATTACATTGTAGCAACATACAATTCAGTAAAAGCTGTCTATTGGAGGATGAAAGGACATAAGATGGAATCAATATACCCAAAGAACAATCTTTTTAACACTGCCTAGTTCTGTCATATTCTCTTTTTTTTCTTTTTTTTTTTTTTGTGAAGTTGTGGGGTACAGTTAAGGGTTAGGTTTACATTCGCGTTTCATTCAGGCACCCTGTTGATATAGGATGTTTCCCCGTACCCAGACAGATATTTGCTACTGTTAATCCCATCTCCCTCCCCCCACCATAGTTTCCCAGTACAGTCAGTCATTTTCGTATAGTATTGCATTGGATGTTTAAGGTCCATTATATGAGTGAGAACATGTGATACTCAGATCTTTGTTTCTGTGAGATGTCACTCAGTATTATAGACTCTAGTTCCATCCAGGTTGCTGCAAAATTCATGATTTTGTTCTTTTTGATGGCTGCGTAGTATTCCATCGTGTATATGTACCACATTTTTTTAATCCAGTCCTCTTTTGACGGGCAGCATGGCTGTTTCCAGGTTCTTGCTATTGTGAACAATGCTGCGATAAACATGCGTGTGCAGTATCTTTTTTATAGAGTGATTTGTGTTCTTCGGGATATATTCCCAGTAGGGGGATTGCGGGTCATATGGGAGGTTGGTATTTAGAGCTTTTAAGAATCGCCACACTGCTTTCCACAGAGGTTGCAGTAGTTTACACTCCCACCAACAGTGTAGAAGTGTTCCCTTTTCACCACACCCTCTCCAGCAGCTGTTATTTTTTGAGTTGTTGATAATTGCCATTCTGACTGGGGTTAGGTGGTATCTCAGTGTGGTTTTCATTTGCATCTCCCTGATGATTAGTGAGGTTGAACATTTCTTCATGTGTTTGTTGGCTGCTCGGATGTTTTCCTTTGTGAAGTGTCTGTTCATATCTTTTACCCATTTTATAATGGGGTTGTTTGTTTTTTTCTTTTCAGCACTTTTGAGTTCCTTGTAGATCCAGGATGTTAAGCCTTTGTCGGATCTGGAGTTGGCAAATACTTTTTCCAAGTCTGTAGGCTGTCTCCCTGCTCTCTTGATGGTTTCTTTGGCTTTGCAGAAGCTTGTCAGTTTAATAAGGTCCCACTTGTCTATTTTCTCTCTTATGAGCTGTGGGTTTGGGGTTTTGTTCAGGAATTGGATGCCAGTTCCGATTTCCATGAGGGTTTTCCTTCATTTTCTAAGGTTCTTATGTGTCATATTCTCTTAACACTACTTAACTTGCCCTCTAATCACTAGCCAAGGAAAGAACTGGTTTCTCAGAGGTAGCTATTGATAATTGTTTTACAACCCCTTCCCCAGCTTGTTTTGTAAACAAGTTAACCTAATCAGCCCTTCAAGACCTTCATACCACAAGCCCCATGAACATGGCAAGTCCTGTGACTCATCTGCTTGCTGTCCATCACCTGACATCAATACCTGTGCTTACCTGTCCCCTTCCTGATGACATGAAACAGACCACCACCCAATCACCTTAACAAACTGCTCCCCATAAAAGGGAAAGTTTAAATGCATTCAACCCCAAGCAGCCATTGGCCATTGCTTTGCTAAACTCTGGTTGGGCCACATGGCTCTTTGAACTATGGCCAGGTCATGTTTCGTAGCTTTGGCCCACTACCCCACCTTAGGGAGGTGAATCTCCTCTCTCTCTCTCTCTCTCTCTCTCTCTCTCTCTCTCTCTCTCTCTCTCTCTCTCTCTACTTTCTAAATAAACTGTATTTTCCAATCCAACTTCTGTGCAATTCTTTGCATCTTTTGCATGGCACCAGATGGCAGACACACCCTGGTCTGACCTAACAGAGGAAGGTTTTGAAATGCCAAATGTACATAGTTTAGACTTGGGGCAATCAGGGCATGGATTGGAGAGCATCTGGAAATGATACATCCATCAGGTAGGTATTCATTTTTCTCTTTGGTGGCTTTTGATGCCACAAGGATACAGTCAGTTTGATACTCTATGCCTTGGCAAATTCCAGGTGTGTGGTGACTTTGTTGATTCTTCATTTTCACTTTGTAGCTAACAGAATTTTTATTAGCTCTGACATTCACTGCGAAGTTAAAGGTCCTTAATGTGGACATTTGTTTGAATTAAAAAGCAACCGCACTTCTGCATGGACATGAATCAAAGAAAGTAAAGGGAATTTTTGACAAAAATCTTCCTTAGAAAAAGTGATTTTCTCTTCCAACCAAGAAGAAAACAGAAAGTACAAACTCAATGATATATCTTATACAGCGTAGTTACAATAATTTTAGGCAGAAAAAGTATAAAATAAATGGCCAGCTCATCCATTGCATGCATGCGCGCGCGCGTACAGACACACACACACACACACACACACACAGCCACACACATACACATTTCAAATTACCCAAAGAACTTCATGCTTTGAGAAATGAATCCTACAAGGAAGTTCTCTAACTTAAATTAGTTGCAAAATAAATATGCCAAGATGGTTGAATGTCATTATGTATGGAGTGAGCCAGGTTCCTATCCATTTAATAGATAAAAGATAAGAACTCTTAAGAAAGGCAAATTATTTTAGTTTGTGACGATTAGTCTATATTCCTTCTTTGGGGCAAGTTAGATAGCAAGAGAATGTTCATGTTTACCCAACTGGTTAGAAGAGAAGTTAAATTGAATCCTACACTACTTATTTTTCTACAATGATTGCTTTTTCTGAAACTTCGAAAAATAAAAAGTTTCCAAGTATCCTATGCACAAACACAAATTAGTTTTCCTTAAGAGGAACATCTGTGTTTGATTAGGTAGACAATTAGACTTGAACCTCATTCCAGGAGTTACCTATAGGATTGAATCTAAATGATGAACATAGAACAAGTGTTGACCCCTAAATTCAAGTGAGTGCTTTCACTTCAATAGAGAATATATTGACAGTGACTCTTATGGAAAAGACAGGGCAACTTAGCACAATTTCATGTTCAATGCCCACAAATTCTGATCTACCAGCTATAGAAATCCAATGCTGTCTCCTTTCTCAAACATAACCGTCCCCAAGCTTCAATCAGCATTGGTGCTTTTTGTCAGTTGCCGGATCAAACCCCAACATCTTCAAACAATCGGTGCTCAACCATGCTCTGCGTGTCTTCAGATGAGCACATTACAACTTCAAAACATCTGTCAGACTGTAATCACCATGTAATGCATCTTGACTCAGATGGTTTTCACATGTTCAAAACAGATTCCCTTTCTAAAGTCAGCGTTATGGAACCCATCTTCAATAGAGAACCAAATAAGAGATTTCGTTTGCATCTTCTTTCATCAGATGGAACTAGAAATTAATAGTAAGAGATTAGGAAACTGTGAGGATAAAGACTTACAAGGAGGTGCTTTTTTCCCTTCCACATCTCCTTTCTTTGAAGTTTATAGCAGGTGGAAGAATCTTTCACACCCGTAAAATTGACACAGAAAATCAGAAACACACTGAGCTATTAATTTGTCACATATTGAATTTAAATCTAAACAAGAACCTGTTCTTTCCCTTAAATATTGATTGTGTACCAACCTAGCAGGAAGCTTTGCGTGTTCTTTCAGCAGAAAGGCTAGTTTCTAGGCTAAAATAACATGGAATGTTCCAGCTACTGCAGGCTAATGATCACCCAAATGCACACTAATATGTATGATAAAAGTTCTCAGCATGAGCGCAGAACACGCTTACCATGAGAATGACAGTGGTCAGGGGAAGCAAATCAGTGACACCCGTTCATGCTGCCTTCAATGCTGGAGGCTCCAATTAGAACAGTGAGTTTGCATTCCAGGGGGCACTGACAGATGGAAGTTTGCAGCAAATCTCTAATTGTTTAAATCATTAACTCATCCATCCACCTGCATTATTGCTAGAAGGGATCCTGTTGGAAGTCTTGAGCAGTTTCTCACAAATCTCAGGACTCTTTCTTTACCATTTAAGAAATGGTGTTTTGAAACTAGATGTTTATTTAGCTTCTCCACTTGTAAGATTTTTTTCTCAGTTTCACATTCTCTCACTCTTTCTTTTCTTTCTTTTTATTCTTCCATTTCTGCCTTTCCATCAGAGATTATATCGACTTTAACATTCTTGTAGGCAACAGTGACTAGTGTACTTGTGAAAGATGCCACACATCTAGCCCTAACTTGATTTCCCTTAAGTAAAACTTATTTATTGGTAAGCACAAAAGACCAAAGTTAACATAATGGTCTTTCAGCTACTTGGAATCATGCCTTTTTTTGTTTGGTATAATGCTATAGGACAGTTGGACAAATTTGCATTCAACAATTTTTATGAATCATGCTGATATAGTATTGTAGGTACAGATAGTTTTTCCAAAAGGGCACTAGTTGAAACTGCACACACGCTATCAATTTCTTTTCTCATACATTATATTATATATTATATTATTATATTATATATTTTCTCTCGTGTCCTAATATTTATTCTCACATCATATTTATTTTATCTTAAGAAACAAAGACATGATTCTTACTTATGAAAATAATAACATTAGTATCTATAGTGAAAGGGAATTAATTATACCCCATTTGAGTCATTTTTTTGCAAGAAGCTACCTCTCTGAGCAGCAAAAACTTGCACTTCTCCCAACATTGACAAAGGTGTCTCTGGCTGTGAAATAGTTGTTTGCTTCTAAAAGAGATCAGCAAGTTGGACAAGAGAGGCTTGGTGAACAACAACTCAGTAAATATTGTGATAGGTCTAAAGTATATAAAACATTTGAAATTTTGATGCATTGCTTGTTAGAATTGCAAAGAAGTAAAGAATGTTCAACTTGAAATCTTGGGTATTTGGACATAGTGCAATTTCCATGCGTGTCTGAGTTTTCATTTTGCTCCCAAGAAATGTTTTCCATTGGCTCTGTGGATTTACAGTCATTACCACATAAATCACAAACAGCATATCACACAAAACAAAAATTTCAACAGTCACATTCAGATGTGTTTCAGAGGCTTGACCCTCATCCAATAAATTGCACAGATGTCAAATGAAGCTGTGGAGATCTTCATACAAGCAAAACCAATCTTCCTCACCTCTAAACTTATTTCTGAATAAACCGGGAAAATTACTAAGAATTTGGAGTTGTAGCCCTTATAAGAACTGAACTCCCACTGAGATCAAAGCAGCACACCAAGGCACCAAAGCTGGGCCTTAAATTACTGCTTTTCAACACACACTGAAAACCAAATGGGAAACAAAAGTCAGTGAGTTCAAGCACTGAAAGGGAGATGGATAAGTGTGCATACTCCCCACAGAAAGGTAGCTGTCACATGTTTGCCACACAGAGGCAAAATTTTGAAAGGTAACTCTGGATAGAACATTGAAGAAGAAATATAAAGTGAAAACATGACTCTCATGCAAATATAAGATGAAAATGTGTCAAAGATTTTATTTAACTCATGTAATAATAGTATGCTTCATATGGTTCAAAGAAAAAATAGATGACTGGTAGATGATATATATAGATAGAGGCAATAAGGAATGCTCATGCTGGAATGGATTTACAAATAGATGCAAAATGGTGTATTCATGGGGGAAGCAAATGCATTCCACTAGAAACAATTCATTTGCATTTCCATAGACAAGAATTATCTGCATGATTATCAATTTTCTATCATTTACAGAAGGGGAAAATAGCTCAAAGACAATAAACAGTGAACAGAACCTGGAAAAGTGCAATAGAGAGGAACATCATCTTTTCTTTTGCATATTTTGAAGGCTTTCACAATCTTTCCTGACTCTGATTATCAGATTTTAACATTGGATTTTCAAAAATTAACTGTGATTTATTTGAAATTTGTACTATTGTTTACTTTTCACTTTTTTCAATAAATTCCTGCATGACAGCCAACAATGTTCTATAAACAATGTCAAAAACTGTCCATTTTTGTTTAAGTTTGAATATTTTATGATATGTTTTTGTATTGTCAGAAGAACACAATTTTATTGTTTTGACTTGGTTTGGTTTTGTATGTGCTATACAACCAGGTTGACAAACTCCAGCAGCAGGCCAAATCCAAGTCACCACCTGTTTTTGTACAACCAGTGAGCTAAGGATGTTTCTTCCATTTTCAAATGGTTAGAAAAAATAAATACAATTTTATAACACATGAAAATCATGTGAAATTCAAATTTCAGTTTGGACAAAGTTTGATTGGAACACAGTCATTCTTCTATGTCTATGTATTATCTACCACTGCTTTTGTGCTGCAATAGCAGGGTAGTTGCTACAGAGACCTTATGGTTGCAGAGACAAAGATATTTATTATCTGGTCTCTTATAGAAATAATTTTCTGCCCCCAGTCTAGAACACTGTGTTTAATGGAAAGGTACATTGAAATGAGTGATGAAGTTCAGGACACACTACTCCAAGATATTTCACCATGGCATATTAAAAAAAAAAAAACAGCAGAAGCAAGAAAGTCTTTATGATCTCCCCTTCCCACCCACACACACCCTTCTCCCCTGGAATAGGTCTTAAGCCCCTTGTTTGAGAGATGCCTTTCCTATACCTGGAATGGAAAATGTATCCTTATCTCTGAAGACACAGGGACACCAATAAGAATGTAAACACACAGGCCTTGCTAAGTTCCCCCAAGTTTATTGCCATTAGATCACATTCCCATTGCCCTATCATAATCCACCCTTCATCAAATCTAGCATTGAAATGCACAGACGTGCCTGGGCGTTATGGCTCATGCCTATAATCCCAGCACTTTGTGAGACAGAGGCCAGAGGATTGCCTGAGCCCACAGGTTTGAGACCAACCTGGGCAACTGGTGAGACCTCATCTCTACAATAGAAAAAAATTTTAAAATTTTTTAAAAAGCCCAGCATGGTGGCGCATGCCTGTAGTTCCAACTACTTGGAAGGCTGAGACAGAAGGATCAACTGAGCCCAGCAGGTCGAGGCTGGGGTGGCCAGGAGCATGCCACTGCACTCCAGCCTAGGCAACAGAGTGATGCTCCAATTCAATAAAATAAAATAAAACACACAGACTTAACCATTTCTTTGGGACTTCATTTCCTTAGGAAGGCTGCCAAGTTATGTAAAACTCATTAAATAAATTTTTCCACTTTTCTCTTGATAACTTTTCATTACAGAAGCCTAAGCCATGAACACAGGATAGGTAGAAGGAAGGGTATTTTTTCACTTGTATAAGGGAAACCACTAAGAAACATAGATATTTTTTAACATGACTCATGTAGTATAGCATATACTAACTATGTACTGTGACTAAATACCAGAATATCTTGCCCATCAATTCAAATCTCCTGTCAAATGCTCCAAACCATTCCTAAATTTGTCTTTGAGGAAATGATGTACAATGGAAAATAACAATGACATAGAACAATTCCTCTGAAGTGGAAGTTGTCTTTGGCCAGATATATCATTACCTTAGGCCTCAGATTCGACTATGTGGTAAAAGAATTTCACCAGAATATTCCTAAAGTCTCTCTAGCTTTAGAATTTTTCTCTCCATCCTTCCTGCAAACAGTAATCTCAGTGGCCTGTGTAACCCAGTGCCCTATCTTACTATGACCCATCTAACTCTTATCATAGTCTTAAGATCCATGTATCTGTGGCCCATTCAAAAACATTTGGGAAGACCAACAATAAATCAGAACTGGAGTGTGTGGTGCTCTCTTCTGTATAGATCCTTTTTTGTTACTTTAAAGTACCCTTGGCTCCCAGTTGTGATGGATCTTTATGTTATTCAAATGGAATTAAATATGTATCATTGTTGTGACTAGTAAAGATAAGTAAAGCCCATAAAAAAATCATTTTCTTCACTTAACTAAATATTTCCATCCCAGTGAGTACTAAATAAGCTATGAACACAAAAATTGGGCCTGGTGACCATGAGTAGAACCTGCTAGAAACTGGACCACTCATATATTAACTATGAATGGGTGTGTACAAAGGGAACTCACAATGGTGGAAGAGAATTAGAATTGAGGAAAAAATTGAGGATTGGCAAAGAGAAGGGCAGAGATGGATCCTTAAGGTGCATGGATAGTCTAATGGGTGAAGTAAGGAGAAGGTGGTTATGTGCTCATCTGCACAATCATGGGCACTCAAGTAAAACTTATATGAATATTTAAAAATGGACAAAGTAATAGTAGTTGAGGAGTTGCTGAATTAGTCAAAAAGTTAAAAATTAGCACAAAGGCCAAGTCTGCCTTTGTATTATGTAATCCCTTGGGCCTAAAACACGGTAGATGCTCAATGAGTATTTATTGCAATTGAATTCATCAAACTTTATGTATTTTAAAAGAATGTTAAACTAGGAACATACCTGAAAGGGCTGAACAGCTACCACATTGTGATATATAGAAAAAAGTAGAAATTTACATTATATTTTGTATAGAGTAACGTGTTATTTAAGAAAAAATTGCAATAGGCTCTTAAAATAGAGACTTCATCTCTACAATAAATCAAAAAATCAGCTGGGCGTGGTAGCGCATGCCTGTAATTCTGGCTACTTGGAAGGCTGAGGCGGAAGGATCGCCGGAGCCCAGCAGGTCGAGGCTGCGGTGGCTGGGAGCAGCCACTGCACTCCAGTCTGGGTGACAGAGTAAGACTCCAACTCAAAAAACAAAGGGCAGGTAGATTAACTAAAAGTGTCATTAGAATGTAAATATACCACATTTTATCAGTATGTTTTATAATATAGTAATACTTCATTCCAAAAAGTATTTAGGATGGCTTGAACTGAAAAATAAAATTGAAATTAAGATAAAATTGACTTAAAATATTATTTAAATAGAATTTTAAACATGTTCTTTTTTATGCCAAAGGTTTATTTTTAGCTCCTTAATTAGAAATAGAGTCTATTATTATTTAGATACTACTAAAATTGAAATATTAAAAATGAATTATTCTAAAGACATCATTTTTTGATAAATTTAGTATATATTTTTTAAGGTTTGCCCTTAATCATCCTAGACAGAAACTTCACTTAAATGTCAATTTTGCAAACAGTTTATTTTAAAGTGACCAAGAGCAAACCATGTTCTTATGAGTTAGGTGTTCTCTCAACGAGACAAAAATCACCTCTAATGGGGGAAATTCTAAAAAAATGTATTTCTCCAGTAATCTACTGTGTATCCCTAAACTATGCTGAACCAGCAGAGTGAACCGTCTTTAGACGGTGTCTTTCTGGCTTCCCATTGGACAACAGGGACATACTAGAATTGGGACACAATTTTACTAGGAAGCTATACTATTCACAGCAGCCATAAAGGTGATTCAGGAAAAAAAACTTGGAGCACCAAGAGAATCAACCTTTAAATTGAGCAAAAAATCTTTCATGATCTTTTTTATTTTTCTATAGTACTTAACATGTGTGGGGTAGGCACTGGGAAAATCACTGGCTTCTAATTCAATCAGATCTCATTTCAAATCCCGTCTTTGATACTTACTAGGCAAGTGATTATGTTAATTTTAAAAAAAAACAGCCACCTTTCCTGAGCATGTGTAAAATGAAGATGGTCATGCCAAGATTAGGTCAAGATTAAGTTCCCCAACACACAAGTCCATCTTCATATAACAACAACAAAAAAATATCAAAGAACAGTAACTTAAGCAAGACGGAGAGTTATTTACCCCTCATGAGCAAATATATGAGAAGTTCAAGGTTAATATGGGATTCCGTGCTATCAAAGACCCAGGTTTCTCTTATCTTTCTTATTGGTTATTCTCAGAGTGGCCACTATCTTCTAGAGTAACTCATGGTCCAAGATAGCTGCTGGGGCACCTGCCATTGGTATGCATTCTAAGAAGCAGAGAAGAGAAAATGAGTACATTTTCTAGCTAAATCAGTTTCCTTTAAAGGCACCTTGAAAGTTCTTCACAATAATCCACTAGCATTTAACAGGCAAGAAATTAGTTAGATGGCCATATTTAGTAGCAAAAGGGCTTGGGGGAATGTAGATGTTTAACTCTAAGTGACAATGTGCTCAGGTGAGAAACTAGGTTTTGATCAGTAAGAGGAGAGACTGGATTAGGAGACAAAGAGCAACCCATCTCACCTATCTTACAGAGTACATGATAAGTAGAATTCCTATATATAAATAACCCCCTAAAAAGGTGCTTGGCACATATCTTGTGCTTAGTAAGGTACATATTTTTTTTTCACATAATAAATTAAACATGCTGAGAACAGGACTGTGTTCTTAATTTCTTTTATAACTCCTGAAATATGTGGACCAGTGTTTGTCAATCTCAGTACTACTGGTATTTGGAGCCAGATAATTCTTTTGTGTGGGGGCTTCCCTGTGCATTGTAAGTTATTTACCAGCATGCTGGCCTTGGCACACTAGATGCCAGTAACTCCCCACCTCTAGTTTTGACAACCAAAAATGTTTCCAGCCATTGTCAAATGTTTTGGGGAGAGGAAAATGTCCCTAGATTGAGAACCACTAGATTTGTGTTGGACAATAAGAGACTCTTCTTTATTCTCTAGAGTTGAATGATGCAGGGCAAAGGCCCTTGAGTTCATAGCACTGACTCCATTATGTTTAACTCAGCATAGTGTTGAAGTGAAATAAAATATAGAGAAGAATCTCTAAATTTAAAATGATTTATTTGGGAAGCAAGAATTCAAATTCCAGGCATACACGTAGACCAGATGACCTTAAGCATGTAAGAAAAACAAAGAGAAGGTTGGAGATTTTATAAAAAGGAGAAGTATTACTTAATTTTTTGAAAGACAGTTCATTGGCACTAGTAAAGTTCTGGGGCGCTATCAAGCATTGATTGATGAGTGATGGTGGTGAGCAAGATTAGTTTTAGAGTTGCAGCAGGTTGTTTCAGTAGCTATTAGATAAAAACTGGTTTCAGGGTACAACAGGCAATTTCAGCAGCCATGTTGGCAGAATATTATATTCCTGGAAAGTTATGTGTTTTTCCTCCAGCCCTTTGACTTTCATTAGTTGGGTATGACAAAATGAACCAATTTATATGATCTACCTTCACAATAGAAATAAAAAGCAGACTTTCCCAATGAATAACAAATAACATGGTAAGTCATACAAATAGAAAGTAGATTACCTACTACTTTTTTCCTGAAGGTAATACAGTAAAGATATATACTGGGGGAGAAAAATATAAGGGTTTATTTCATTTATTCATCACAAATATGGGCAACTACTATGTGCCGAACACCAGTTTGAGCTCTGGGAACACTATAGTAAACAAAGAGGACAGAGTATGTGTCCCCATGAAGCTTTTCTTCTGGTGAAGGAGACAGACTTTCAGTGATAAAAGATTAACTATATAATGTCATGCTAGGGCATTGTATGGACAATAAGGCTTGTAACTGGGTGGCAAGGTGATCTCGGTAGGCATGACTGAGAAGACGCCATTTGTGCTGATGAGTGTATGAGAAAAGAGGATGAGATAGCATCTCTCTGTAGAAGGACCATTCTTGGTGGAGGGAAAGCAGCCTGGAAGGGTTAGAGTAGGAAATAAAGTTGACCAGACGTGGTGGCTAATGCTTGTAATCCCAGCACTTTGGGAGGCCAAGGCGAGAGGATTCCCCAAGCCCAGAAGTTCGAGACCAGCCTGGTCAACATCTCTAAAATTAAAGTTAGATTTTTTTTTTTTAATTTTAAAATTCTCATACAGAAAATTAAGGAGATAAAGTTGGGACCAGGGCACAGGCAGACAAGAGAGAGCCAGAGAGACTAAAAATGAGACTTTGGAGTAAGATAAAATACACCATAAGGCTTAAGGTAGAAAGTAGCAAGATTCCATTTATATTTTTAAAGGATCTTTCTGGCAGTGAAGAGGAATTTTGATTGTTTAGGGCAAAAGTGGAAACTGGGAGACCCATCAGGATACTCTTGAATTCATCCTGGCAAGAGATGATGGCAGAATGGAGACAGGAAGAGAAGTTGGATGGGATCTATTCCAGAAGGATTCCGAAGGTGGAGCTGACAGGCTTTGCAGGTGCTAACAAGAAATTATTTAAAAATATGTGGTTTCTATAAAATATTATGCAAGCCTTATCTTCAATATGTTTCTACTAATTTGCTAAGTGACTGCAAAACCATCATCAAATATGTACATGCCTGAATTTCCCCATCTGTAAAGTGGAGTTACTATGAATTACCATTAAACTAATTAACCTAAAAATTAAGAAGGAAAGTGTACCATCCCAAAAGAAATGCAAGCTGTAATTATCTGCACATGTATACAGTTGTGATAACTCCCAAAAGAGATGCACTTTGATTAATATGTAAAATTCATTCCCAAGGATTCCCAAGGAACCCAAGTTAAAGGTAACCCTTAAATTATGTCCGCTTTGGTAATATATTCCAAAGTTTCTGTTAGAGTTAGCTGTGACTTATTGATTCATTCTTGCTTTCAGGCAAAAGGATTGATTTCTTGTGAAATTCAAAGTCTCCCGTGTCAGCCTTGATCATTCAATTTCAAAATATACTTTCACTGTCTATAATCCCTAGAGGTGTACATTTCTTTTATTGCAATAATTAAAAAATAGTTCAAACGAACCTCTTCCATTCAAATTCCTTTTAAGTGTGCAAAAGATAATTAATTACTTGGTAGGATATGGGGGAAATGGTACTTAAATAAGAAATAATACCAATACAACAAATTATTATTCATATAATACCCAATTGATACAATATTAATCAAAAACAATACTTATGAAATTTAGTTAACTTCATGGCATTATGTGCTTTATTAGCAATGATGACATAAACAAGTTACCCAAAATTCCAATTGAAGATCAATTAATGCAATTGATAACAGAAAATGACTTAGAACAAATGTTTAAGATATTACACTTAAAAAAGTAAATGAATCATAACCAGACATTTCATTCCTTCCCAGGATCTAGAAAGTCAGAGGTAAGCAAAGTTTATCTTCACCAAATTTTTCACCTTCATGTAAGAATCTTGTCCTATTTTTAATAACATTCATGTGTGCTAGATAAAACAATGTATGCATGATTGTAGAAATGCATCATTATAACAAAGTTTTTGGTTAAAAATATTATTCTATGATCATTTATTTAATGTGTTGAAAAGACCTTTCATAGCAACCAACAGATTACATGGACCTTTAGTGTTCTAGTTTAAGCCTGGTCTCAGGTCATTCATACCTTGAGTCTGTAGACTACAAATTGTGACCATGTTACTAAATGGCTCGTATTTTTATTTAACAGGTTGTTAATGAAAAGTAACTTTTTCTCCATTAAAATTGAAAGGGAGAAGTTGAAGATAAAAAAGACCTTTCAAAGTAATAATGCTCTTTGTAAATATGATATTTTAATATTATTATATATTCTTTAGGCTAACATTTTGTTGTAAAATAAAGGAGTGTTTCATTTGGGGACTAAAAGTAATATCCATGACATAAATCTTATCAAACACTATTATGATGCCAAAGTTGCTCCAATATTTTTAGCAAATTTTGTAAACTTTACTCATTTATATAATCTGATTATAAAACCTGCTTCAGACTGAAGCTAGAGAGATTGTGAGGTTTTGGGACTGATGTAAGAAATATATTCTATCAAGTATATGTTTAACATAGACAAAATTTATAGTATGTTAGTACACAGCAAAAAATATTCAAAAATGGCCCAGGCATGGTAGTTCATGCCTGTAATTTGGAGTATTGCTTGAGCCCAGGAGTTCAAGGCCAGCCTAGGCAACATAGTGAGGTATCGTCTCTACACAATATCAAAAAATGAGCCAGGTGTGGTGGCATGCACCTGTAGTCTCAGATACTAAGGAGGATGAGGTGGAAAGATTGTCTGAGCCCAGGAGGTGGAGTTTGCAGGGAGCCATGAGCATGCCACTGCCCTCCAGCCTGCTAGACAACAGAGTAAGACCTCAACTTAGGAAGAAAAAGAGAGAGAGAGAAGGAGGGAGGGAGTGAAGGAGGGAGGGAGAGAGAGAAAGAGAGAAGGAGGGAGGGAGGGTGGATACTCAAAAATAGAAAAAAGTTTAATTAAAGGATCAAATTATTTAACCAACAATTCCTTCAAACAAATCAAAATACATACAAAATAAGTTAGATGTAAGTAGAATGTATCAAATCATCTGGTACAATCAGAAAGCATTTTCTCCTTATTTTTTAATCAGAACATTATAGAACAATAGGAAAATAAGGTAATATATAAAACCATTGATACATGTATCTGGATGACAGTGGTAGCTACACAGCTTGAATCTATATATGTAATAAAATATCATAAAATTATATACATACATTGTATCAACCTCAGTCTTGTGTTTTTGATATTGTTCTACAACTGCATAAACTGTAATCATTGGTGAAAACTGGATACATATTATTTATCCATGTTATCTTTGCAACTCCCTGTGAGTCTATAATTATTTCAAAATTAAAAGACTTTTACATCATGAATACAGTTGTAGGAAATGTACCTTAGAACATTGCTTGTGATTCTGGCACCAAACCAGGGAACCATTGTTCTGAAAAACAAAAAAGAAAAAGCATTGATTTATTAAACATTTTAATAGAAAACTACATATTCACATACTAATAATTTTTAAATTATAATTCATGTGCATTAAAATATTTGCATTTTAACAAAAGACCAATATTGCCAGCCTGATGTTTCTCTCTTCCTAACACAGAAAATGTGTTTCTAATGTAAATCCTACTTTGTCATTGACTTCTTGATATAAACAGACATGTAAAATCATAAAGATTCCAAGGTGTTTGAAAGGGAAAAGTGTCCTAGCCAATTTTCATGGTGTGCTGAGCAATGAAACACAGACCAGCAGGAAAATGAACACTAGAAGTTTCTTCCATAGTAAGCAATTTTTATAAATTTACAAGTCAGGCATTGTAAACAATTTTGATCTCAACCAATTCACAACAATAAGAGTTTGAGCTTGAGAGACTGATTCCATATTGAAAGCCTTCCTTTCCCTTTTACTAAATGCACAAGGGACAAAGGACTTAATATCCCTATGCCTCAGTTTACTCATCTGTAAAACAAGCATAACAGCAATATCTTATGCATAAGGTCATTGGGATAACTAAATGAAATCATATAAACACTCAATATACAGCAAATATTAGGGCTATGATTTATTATTCTGAACATTAGAATTTCTGTGTGGGAAACTCTCATTCCACATAATTAAAATTTTGGTCACACTTTTTCCTTTGACTGTGATATTTTAAGTCAGATTGTGCTAGGCTGGAGTAGCCGGCAAAGCTACTAGAAGCCATCACTCAATACATAAGATGTCATGACCTCTAGTTCTCTGAAGTTCAGGGTAGAGGTGAGACAAAATCATTTGTTTCCTATGTTGGAACCTCGAAACTTTTAATTTGAAGAAAACCAGTATGAATAAAGTATTACAAGTGTTTTCAGTAATGAGAAAAAAAAATTGAACCAATAACATATCTTTTAAAAATATTTTTATAACAAGTTTATTGGGATATAATTTACATATCAAGAAACTCACTCAAACTGTAAGATTCAGTGGTTTTGAGTATATACAGAAGGTTATGTAGTCACCACCATTATCTAATTTTAGAATATTTTCGTCAGCCCCAAAAGAAGCCCGTACCTATTTGTAGCCACTCCCATTCTCTCTTCCCCTCCAGTTGTCTCATCCCAGCAACTACTAATTTACTAGACACTTTATACAAAATTCCAATTTTATAAAAGATCATGCTATACCTTCTGACACACTTTATACATATATATACATATATATATTTATATAAAAATCTGGATATGTGATATAAATTGAATCATACACTATGTAACCTTTTCATATACATGCAATCATACAATATGTGTCTGGCTTCTAACATTGACCATGTTTACATTACACCAAATGCTATAACAATGTTGATTTATTTCCATAGTAGCATATATGAGACCTTCATTCTTTTTTGTCAAATTTCATTGCATGGATATACATTTTGCCCCTCCACCCCCAATAATATATGTTAATACGTTTCATTCCCAATAAGATACCTTAATTATAGGATTCCCAAAACCACTAAGTAAACCTCAACTGTATAGGATTAGAAATCTTCCTGTTCTATGTGAAGATTATTGGCTTAAAAGATGTCAGTCCCGTATTAACACTTAAGCTGTTAAGCCTTTCTAGCATATAGCCCTAACTTTCCTTCTCAGCCTTGGCTCCCGATAACTCCTACACATATCTAGGACTTTAGTCAACTTAGTATCAACCTGCCTACTCCCCTACCGAGCTCCATACGTCCTCACCTGGGCCCTCCTTTCTCCTCCACATCAATAGCCACTGCCCAGACAAGCAAGGACTGAAGCTGGGGACTTGTATGAACAGCCCAGGGTGAAGTTATGTATGACTTTTGGCAGGGTTTACATCAGAGAAATAATTAGATTGGACATAGGCCAAAGCTGGAAAAATGGTAGGCGTGGTTTAATTACTGGAAAACTAGGTGTTAGGAGAAAGGGTATAAGAGGGCATAGCTTGCCCTTTTATAAAACTGGAATTTTATAAAAGGAGCCATTGGCTTGGTAACAAGCTAAAAGTTCACGGAGGGGCCAGGCAGACTGAGGTATGGTCATAAACAGACCTACAACTGCAGGATCAGGGGCTGGACATTGAGAAGCACAGTATGCAGAAGTTGGGAGCAAGGGCGGAAGCAGCTTTAGAACACTCTCAGCATCTTGCCTGGGAAGGATCCACTCTGAATACCCTGAACAGAGTTGGCTCTCGCCAGGATTTCCAAGGACCACATATGTCTAAGCCCATCCTGACCTCAACTTAATATTCCATGCTCATTGCCCACTGTTGGAAAGCAGTGAGGCATCTTCCAAAGAGACCCAGGGCTGAAATGGGTGACTCAGACCTTGAAGACAGGGTCAAGGCCAGTTCCAGAAGGTTTTGTAGAACACAAGCATGGTGTGAAGACTTTCAGCCTCCTTGAGTCATATCAGCAGATCCTGCTGCTTGGGCGAGAAACCTCGACATGGGATCCACCTTCTTCCCTTCTGGATATTTCTTTTTCTAGATGGATGGGCAGGACTTTCTCCATGGAGAATGCACTTGCCACCCTGCACTTGGGAAATCTAACACCGTGCTGTATGATATGCTTTCTTTTATCTACATTTTGTCTTCCCAACAAGAGTATGGTCCTGGAAACCAGACTTCATGTTTCCTTTCTGCTTGTCTGTATCACATTAGCAGCAAGGGCAGCACTTGGTTCTCAGAGATGGCATCAATTCAAGACCATGGAAGGGTGACTGGGGCATAGCAACTCTTGTCTGCTCCCAAATTGTTGGTTAACAATATATTACTATTTTGTGGCCATATTGTGCCTTTCACTATTATTATAATAATTATTATAATAATAGTGAAAGGCACAATATGTCACCTATATGACAGTCATATGTCTTGGTGTTTTACGTAGTCACCCCACATAATCATCCCATGAAATTACATGTTTCATTTATCTGTTTTACAGTTAAGAAACCTGTAGTCAAGGAAGCCAAGCAAAATATCCAGAGTCAAGAAGCCAGTGATTAAATTCAGTGGTAAGTATCACAACAGGTAAAACCACAGTTAAACGGGAGGAAGTGAGGCTGACACTTGGGCTTGAAGGAATTTCCAGTTTTGTAATTTTGGAAGGAGAGGTAAAGATTGGTCCAGACGGTCCTGAGTGTTGTATGTTCAGAAAGCAACAGATCGGATGGGATGGTTTAGAGCAGAGAATAGGAAGGGAGATTGGATAGAAAGCAGATTACAGTGGATTTTGACTTATCTCTGGAAATAAAATGTTTTATTTGTAAATGTCAGAGTTAAGAGAGGGAGGGAGGGAGGGAGAGAGAGAGAGAAGGGAGATTACAGTCCTGAAAAGTGCGTGACACACTTTAGTTAACTTTTTTTGTTGTTTTCTTTGCAGATAAAATAGTCAAACTTCAACAATGCAAACAAAAAAATGCAGCAGCGATTGCCTTCAGCTACTCAGCCTCCACTCGCAAAAGCAAACCCTTCTGCTTGCCCCACGCTGACTTTCCTCCTTTACAGAAACTCAATGCTCCCCATCCTGTTGGCTGATGCACATCCATCAAAATGAGAAAGAAACCAATAGCTACAGAGTCTATCAGTTGAAATGTTTGGATTTCATTGAATATTAATCTCAATGCATTACCTCAACCAAGGCATTTTCATTTTAAGCAAAATTTTCCACTCATAATAAAAGGAAAAGCTCTGTCATCACAAAGAAATATTTGGGGCAATAACAAACAAGCATGGAAGATTATTATGATTAGAATATTTTTTTATTAGTGAAGATATATCATAGGATGCTTCGGAAGATTAAACATATAATCCATGTAAACTATTTAGCAAAATATTTGGCCCAGTTTGATGTCAGAAAAATAAAATCCCTTGCTACTATTGATGTGATTTTGTTGTCATTTGCTCTTTTTATAGTCTTTAGGAGGGGGTAGGGGTAATTCTGGACTTATAAGTCTCCCGGCTCTCAATGGATAACACTCACCCTAGACTAAATGATTAAATCTTCTTAGTAAGACTAACAAGTATGAAGAAGGGAGATACCTTGCCATACTGTTTTGTCCTTGGGTGGCAGCAATCTTTCAACGTTTGCCAATATGATGAGTGGGCAATGGTACAGTATTTTTGCTTTAATTTCCTTTGATTGGCCATTTGTATTCCCTTCATGGTGAATACTTTGTATCTTTTACCATATTTACTATGGATCATTTATCATACCATTTTCTTATCAATTTTAGCAGTTATTAGTACCATTTGAGTTTAATAATCATCTGTCTACTGCAAAAATTCTCTAGTAGATCATTTGTCTTTTAAATTTTCTACACACACATACAGATGCACACATTCATACATTTATCTGTATATTTTCCTCTCAAAATGTATCCCTCGTTCCCTTTTGGATTTTGAATTTCTTGTTTCTCTTAAAAATAATTGTCCCATGCCAAGATTGTGCAGCTGACTTGTGCTTTTGCCTTTATCAATCAGCATTTACCACACTATTTGTCTCTACAAAGAACTTCTAAGAAGCCTGCCTGGTGGCATCAGGGATGTCAGTAAACCCCTGATTAACTCTGGTTACTTTGTTTAGGCCAGGTGTGCCTGGCACTGCATCATCACCATCCACCTATGTTGCTTACCTATGGGGCTCTGAGTAGGAGCACAATGAAAAGATACAAGAATCCAGCACATTTCAACTTCCCATCCCAGGGGAAGTTCTTAGTCAGATTACAATAGCCTTCACCAGTTAAGCTACTTGACAACAAAAATAAAATACAGTATTTGCAATAAAGTCTTGCTCTGGCTTAGAGCCAACAAAGATAAAGATTCAAAGTACATTAGGCTAGATACACGTCTGCCTCTAGAATCATCATTGTAACCTCCAGGTAGGATTAGACAGTGGGACTTTTGTAATTATATAAAGATTACATCCTGTATTTTATTGGTTTAACTAGATCAAACATGAATGCTAGTCAATCCAACTTTCAAAGAGTTTATATAAGTTCAATCAACTGCACTCAGCTATTATTTCAATGACATTTTCAAAGTCTTTCCATTTCTAGCCTTTTGAATTTTCCTTAAAGAAAAATAATTCTTCAAAAGCTTCAAGTAAAAAAAAAACATATCATTTGCTCAAAGACAACCCACACAGGAAGGATAAAGATAAATGAAAACTGGTTATCTAGATACAACTATTTCAAAAGAGAATTACTAACAGATCCCTTACATTTTCTTTAACATAACCAGGTGTTGGCTTGGAATAGCCATAAGAACTAGTCAGTCTGCAGTTTCAGAAATACACACCAAACTAACGTTCAACAATAGAACAAGACATCTGAAACTGAAACCATCTAGAAAACCCACAATAGACCTTAACTTTACCAATCAATGCTATGAAACTACAAATAATTACCTGTGACTCTCAATTGACAATTTCATGTCCATGTTTAGTGTAAGCTTTTGTAAAGAAATAGATTATTATTATTTTAATCTAAATTATTTTCTTACTGTTTTGGAACTATGGTTATTACATAATTTATTTCATTTATTGTAAGTGTGTTCCTTTCCATTATCAATATACCCAGAAGGTTCTCTTGTATTCAATGGCGGTTAAAAGATAGAGGCATTCTAGGGAATAAAATTGAGAATAATCCTTTTCATGGCATGAAATAGTTTAAAAATGAATCTTGCTAGTGGTTATCTGAATGGCACACTCCATTCTCAACATTTCTCAGGAACCTTAAATGCATATTACTAAGTGAAAGAAGTCAATCATAAAAGGCTACATTCTCTATGATTCCAACTGTATGACATTCTAGAAAAGGCAAAATTTGCCGGGCTCGGTGGTTCAGCCTGTAATCCCATGCCTTGGGAGGTTGAGGTGAGTGGATTGCCTGAGCCCATGTGTTCGAGACCCACCTGGGCAACTTGGTGAGACCTCATCTCTACAATAAATCAAAAAATTAGCCAGTGTGGTGACGCATGCCTGTAGTTCTAGCTACTTGGAAGGCTGAGGCGGAAGAATTGCCGGAGCCCAACAGGTTGAGGCTGAGGTGGCCAGGAGCGGCCACTGCACTCCAGTCTGGGCAACAGAGTGAGACTCCAACTCAAAAAAAAAGAAAAAAAGAGAAGGCAAAATTATGGAGACAGTAAAAAGATTAGTCATTGCCAGGGGCAGGTGGGGAGACAGAGAAGGGTGGATGGCAGAGCACAGAGAATGTTTAGAGCACTGAAATGTATCCACTATAATGGTAGATACATGTCATTAGATATTTGCCCAAACCTATAGACACCAAGAGTGAACCCTGTTGTAACTATGGACTCTGGTGAGGAGTTATGTCAGCATAGGTTCATCAGTTGTAACAAACACACCCTTCTGGTGGGGGATGGCTGCACCTGCCTGAAGGCTAGGAACATATGGGAACTCTCTTGACCTTCTGCTCAATTTTGCTATAAACCTAAAACTCTAAAAAATAAAGTCTATATAAAAGAAAGGTGTGAGATATGTGTGTACATTTGTTGTTCACAAGTAAAACTTCTTTCCAAGCCGGGCTCGGTGGCTCAGCCTGTAATCCCGTGCCTTTGGGAGGCTGAGGTGAGTGGATTGCCTGAGCCCACGGATTCGAGACCCGCCAGGGCAGCGAGACCTCATCTCTACAATAAATCTAAAATCAGCGGGCATGGTAGCGCATGCCTGTAATTCCGGCTACTCGGAAGGCTGAGGCGGAAGGATCGCCGGAGCCCAGCAGGTCGAGGCTGCGGTGGCCGGGAGCGGCCACTGCACTCCAGTCTGGGCGACAGAGTGAGACTCCAACTCAAAAAAAAAAAAAAACTTCTTTCCAATGTTATAAAATATTCTCAGTAAACAAATGAACTTTTCATGAATGAAAAAAATCTATATTCTACAAATATCTCATGTTTAATGTAATTCTATAGGAAAAAAATATTCGACCAAGCAGACACACACTTGTCTACAGATGCCCCACCTTCCCCTCCCTCCACCACCACTGGGATGCATGACCTGCCATACTTTCCTTTCTTCACTGCAAATTCCACTTCTTCCAGGAAGCCTTCCCTGACCCTCAGACCCTGACTACCACAGCTCCCTCTATTGCAAGCTCTTGTAATATCCTGCACTTCTTTTCTCAACCACTCTACTATGGTTGATGAGTTATTATGGTTGACGAGTTATAAATTATTTGTGTTGTTTCAATTTCAATATCATCTGTCTCCCAGCCTGCAAACATATTGAAAACAGAGCCTGAGCCGGGCTCGGTGGCTCAGCCTGTAATCCTGCGCCTTTGGGAGGCTGAGGTGAGTGAATTGTCTGAGCCCGCGGGTTCAAGACTCGCCTGGGCAGCGAGACCTCATCTCTACAATAAATAAAAAAATCAGCTGGGCGTGGTGGCTCATGCCTGTAATTCCCGCTACTCGGAAGGCTGAGGCGGAAGGATCGCCGGAGCCCAGCAGGTCGAGGCTGCGGTGGCTGGAAGCGGCCACTGCACTCCAGTCTGGGTGACAGAGTGAGACTCCAACTCAAAAAAAAAAAAAGAAAACAGAGCCTATCCCTCTCACTTGCCTGCCACTGACTCTCTTACACCCAACAGAAAGCCTACCACAGAACAAATAATCTTAACAAATATTACTGATTAAAGACATAAATAAATTGAGTGGGAAGTCATACAAAGAAATTTAAAATTTAATTATTAGACCATGAGGAGCTGGAAAGAAAGAAATAGATTGAGCTGAACAAAATTTTTATCTTCTCTGGGCGAAGCTTTTAGGAAAGTAGATTCATTATTGTGTTTTCTATACAGTAAATGTCCAAGAAATTTGACATAGTAATACTAAAGATTGGACAAAAACTTGCATTTGGAAGCAGATACACATTATTTAAGAAATAATGAAGCTAATTATCTTTTTATAGGTGTAAATAATTAAAGTCACCTAAAGAAAATTTACATATAACATCAAGTACCATACTATGACATATGAGAAAACATTACATATTAACATTTTATTATTAATTTTGACAAAGAATATTTTAACAAAATCTATATGTGTGAGAACACTAGACAGAAACACAATTTTACTACCTACTGTCCCTATTACAATAATTAAACCTATCCCACAACCAGAATTATTGGACTCTCTTTGGATATAAGAAAGAAATAATCTTTCAACTTTAATCTTCTCCAAAAAGATATGCTAATTATTTATTCATTTTTGCCTTAGCTATGATTTTAGATATGGAATCTCTAACCTATAATTAGTATCAAGATTAATATCTACATGTATTAGATTTCTATTTAATTTATATTTTAATTTATTAAATTTATTTATATACAATGTTTTACATCTACATCTTATATTGAGAGAAAAGTCTATATTTTCAGGTAAATTGTGCCCTTTCCACAAAATCATGTAAAACCCTGGAATATTTCAAGATGAAATAAATGGCTTGTGCTGAAATAAATCCAACTTTAAGTAGGTTTAGAAGGAGTATTCAATGTAATAACTAAAATTTATTGAATGACTCGTATTACTAAATAAAGGGCATGTGAACAATAGAGTACCTGCAATAACTTTAACAACTAAAGCATTGTTCTTGGGAAACTTAAAAAGTTGAAAAAATGTCTGTATAAATTTCGTCATCCTCAAACTCCTCCTTCATAACAGGGACATGGAAAAGTGTAGACGAATGTGGACTATAAAAGCAAGCATGCCCAGACATAACTGAAGTTTTTACTCCCTTGTGTGTAAATTCTCTTATATCCAGAAACGTCTCACCAGTCGCCAAATCGGCTTGTCTGGAAAGTCAACAGATGCTTATGGGAAAAAGTGACAGGTCTGTGAGGGCATAGGTATTGAGTACATCTTGTAGGAATGATGACTGCTTCAAAGACCTACAGGAGTT
Organism: Cephalopachus bancanus; assembly: GCA_027257055.1. Taxonomy (NCBI): domain Eukaryota; kingdom Metazoa; phylum Chordata; class Mammalia; order Primates; family Tarsiidae; genus Cephalopachus; species Cephalopachus bancanus. The sequence continues at coordinate 107,565 of JAPVLO010000676.1, read as the reverse complement.
ACCTCCAAGGTGCAAAGTTTCAGTCAGCAACATCTGCCATAGCGTCTAATCTTTATTGTGAAGCTTCTGTAACTTAAGCATTCAATATTTTTGTGTCTGAACATTGTTGAGAAGCTAAACTGAGAAGAGGAGAAAGGAATAAGTAGTAGGGAGGAAGTGAATGGAAGAGGGGGGAGAAAAGTTCCAAAAAGTCTTGAGTAAGTGACGTATGGGATCTCTGGGCATAATCATGAAATTTGAAGACTCCTTTAAAGTTTAATTTAAAAGTACATTTTGTTTTTTGTTATCAAAGAAGACAAAGGCAACTTTGCACTGTTCAAGATTATTATAGTCCAACCATCCAAACAGCCAACAACCTCAGCAGGAGGCAGTTTCTGACATAAGGAGTCTGTGCTGTTGGATCTAGCTGTGACTCAGTCTTCACAACCACCACCAGTAATGTCCAACCTGGAATCTGGGCTCCCACATCTGAATAGCCCAGCTTCACCCATAATTTACAGTAAGTTCAGACAAAGCACAGAAGGAAAGTTTGGTGGCAATGAGAAGAACAATGAGTTCCTGAAATGAGATTCGCAATCACAATCCAACAGGTCCACCCAGTGACCACCTGGGGTCCATCTCAGGCTTTGAATTTAGAACATATGCTTTCAACAACCCTAGAAGAAATCCTGAGCTACTGTATCTCACCAGGGTACACAACCAGATTGTCTCTGAAGTTCAGGTGCGTCTTAACAACGAATGTGACTCCATCATTGTTGGCCAGGCCATAGTCATGACATGGCAGTCAACACTTCACACATGTGAACTAAGTCAGAGCTATGCAGACTGCCATCATTAAAACTGAGCTGTGAACATTGTTGGTTCTACACAGGTTGGACTATGATTTGGCATTGAAAGGAAAAATTCTCATGTGCATAGAAACACACAGAATAAAGAAGTATCGCAAGTATTCACTGAAGGCAAGACTGAACTTTCGTATCTTCTTGCAAATAATAACTTTATATTTTCTTTCAAGTAGTACTTATACTTTATGAGATTTAGGGAAAAAATAGTTCCACAAGTAAATAAAGCTGTGCTACACTTTGTTACTGACATATGAATAAAGGAATTCACAGTCTCTTGCAAAAGGGATAAAAGTAAAAGAAATCACCAAGTCTCCTGGACCAGATGAGCAATATTGCAAAGCAGCAAGATACTAGTGTTATTAAATTATGATTTAAGAAAGACCACCATTAAGTCAAGCATCATAATTTTATTAACATTTTTTTTAAATTCCTAAGTTTACATAAAAATGGATGTCTTATCCAAGGCTTCTTACAGTCATTAAATTTTCATATATAAATTTGTGTTGGCTTCCCCACAAATCCCCTTTCTTCCCAATACTGGGGCATTGTGATAATGACTTTTGGGGTCTGCCCCTACTTTTCCTAATATGCATTTAGGAAACAATTAATGAAGGCATTTTGAGTGGCTCATTAAATAGCTAAATATTTTCTATAAAATGGACTGTAATTACAAGGAGCAGGATATTATCAGCTGATATATGCAGGTCTGCCCATGCCACAAACATCTAAAGTAAATCCAGTATCAGTTTTAATAGTCTCTACGTGGTGTATGCATGTACAATTTCTACTGACGAAGTTGGCACGGAAGGAGCTTCTCATGTCCTTCATTATTCTCAGGGAATTTTCCAAAGGAAGTGAACTAATGGGGAAGGAGAGTTTAAAGAGAGAAGTGAAAGGTCAGACTATAGCAGAAGGAAGGTAAGGTTGGAGCTGACTAGAAGTACAGTCGGCCCTTCAAATCTGCAGGTTCTGCATTGGCAGATCCAACCAATCAAAGATCAAAAATATTCGGGGAAAAAATGGTTGCGATTTTGTGTCTGTACTGAACATGCAAAGATATTTTTCTTATTATTCCCTAAAAATGCAGTATAACAACTATTTGCTAGCATTTACATTGCATTAGGTATTGTAAGTAATCTAGAGATGATTTAAAGTAAACACAAAGATGTGCTTAGGTTATCTGCAAATACTACACTACTTTATATCAGGGCCATGAGCATCACAGATTTCAGTATCAGAGAGGAGTCCTGAAACCAATCCTTAGTGAATATATGGACAGGATTGGTGGATAGTAAAGACATTTATTTGAGGCTGAGAACTATGGATTTGCAGTTTCACCATTTCAACATGGTTGTGTGATTCTCTTTGGCAGTGTCCAGCATTACACAGATACAACCAAGCAGGGAGCTATTAGAACATGGTGTTTTTAGAGTTAGAATTTGGCAACTAGGGAATGGCTGAAGGGTGAGAAAATAAAGTTACTCACACACACACACACACACACACACACACACACACACACAGACTAAAATGATGCATCCTAGACTTTAGACATGATTTGGGGGAAATGAAAAAAGGATGGGCTAATGAAACAGTGGTTCCAAACTTCCTGGGGCAAAGAGTCACCTGGGGACTCTCTAAGACCTAGAGATTCTCAGGGACTGACTCCATGAATCTAGATCTAACCCTCAAATCTCTAGATTACTTAATGCCTCAAATGTTTTTTATGATACAGCAAATGTGGTAAACACTGGGTCTTTAGCTTGTCAAGACCTTGAGGAATTATGAAATGAAGGTCTTGTGGTGAAAAATACAGAAAAGTTGCAGAAGTAAATGAAAGCACTAAAATGGTAGATATTTGAACTCAGAGTGGAAAAGTGGAGCTTAAAATATCTAAGGTAGGAGAATTATAACTGATGATTAGGTCTAAAAGTGTGTCAATGATTGTAAGTGCAGCAATCCCCAAAAAGGAAAAATGTGTTATATAAAAGAGTAATTGACTGTCACGTACCGCCCAGATGGTCCCACACCCCATAACTGAAATGCACATTCCCTCTGCTGCTGAGAGTGTAGAGAGCTGGCAGACCACAAATAATCTTCCCCTTTCTACATCCTGAAACTGTATTCGATTGAAGAGAGCTGCTTAGCCCAAGACTAGGCACTTCATTAAGAAGAATTTCAAGCTCAATTACAGGTTGATGTTGAGGTACAACAGACCCACCTCTTTTTAATTCAGGATAACTTTCAAGGTATTCTCAGCCCAGAGTGTGCTGTGGGTTCTCTTAGAAGGCTACTACAGCTGTGTGGCAGCCCCATGCCTTTTTCTGCTCATGCTTCTCCCTTCACTCTCCCCAAGGGTTAATCCTGAGAGTGCTAACCAGGAATTTCCCAGCTCAACTCTCAAAATCTTGGAATAAGTTTTCTGAATAAATCAACTTGTGAAAACCATAATCTTCCCATATACTTCAAGTATGAGAGAAAGAGCTGCCTCCAACTGACATTTGGGAAAAAGCCAAGGTTGAGGAAAGGTAAAAAGATAGGAGACATATTTCTTGACAAAGATGAGGGCGTTGGAAAAATTAACCCGGGGTAACAGGTTGGAACAGCTGCATAAAAATGTAGCCCGTCCAGGGGCAGAAGATGGAGGCAAGGTCACATCAAACAGCTGGAGAGCTGTTCAGCCCAAGAACACATCCCATTTCAAGTTCCAAGCTCTTTTTCAATCAGTCAAGCTAGTTTATGGTGCACTACAACTTCACATCGGGCTGATATGGTTTTCCTAAAATAAAATAATTATTTTATTTATCCAAGAAGAATATGTTGTTTCTTATTTATCCAAGAAGAATATGTTGTTTCAACTTGTTACAGGCAGTTATTTTTCACCTGTGCTTTCAAAAGCAATTTTAGTGCAAAGCTATACAGCAAACTATTGGAAGGAACAATAAAAATGTTTTGAAAAAATATAGGCCCCATTCCAAAGTTCCTGTGAAAAACAAAATTATCATCAAAAAAGGGCCAACATAGAAAATAATTTTAAATAACTTTACACAACTCTTAATTACATCCTTTACTATAATCTTCTGGAAAGACTATGATGTGATACAAATTTACAACTGGCTAAGGTATACTTAAAGTGACACATAATGATTAGCAATGTTTTGGAGTCTTCTTAGGTATTTTTTTTTCCTGTTTCTGTTGTTGTTGTGTGTTTATTGTAGGATGTTTTAACATGAACATAACTGAAAATTAATCAAGAGAAACTTCAGCAAAAACTAAATTTACACAACCAGCTACTAAAACCATGACTTTCAAGATATCTTAGCTACAACAGAATTCAACTTTGTTCCCCTTGGGGAAGGTAGTATATGATAGCGATTCTTATTCATAAGAAATTGAAAACCACTTTCTGTATAGTTTCATCAAAATATATTGAAGGTTCTTGGAATTCTGACTTCAGTTCAGTACATGAGCCATGTAGGACTCCAGAGGTTTCTGAGAACTTCTATGTCACTTAGCAGTCCTTTTGTGCAAAGCATTTGTATCAATGGATAGTTCAGTCAATCTTTCCCTGTGAAAGCATAAGATTTATTTGAATATGGCCATGCCTGTTTGCTAAACACAACTGGGGTTAGAAAAGGAATCGAGAATGTGATTCCAAATACCCATTCAAAATGTTTGTAAATTGTAGAATTCTGACTCAGATGATACCATGTAATTACAACTCAGAGAAGACTTTTGAGGGTCATTCAATCTATCTTCTTGCTGAAAACAAGATAAACGTAACTTGTTAATGACATGTCATTGTCTCATAACACAATGAACTTTCCAAGGGAAATAGATTACAGTGTCCCTGTAACATGCTACCCTGCCGCGTTGGCTTTTCCATCTCTGAATTCCTAGCAAAATTCCTCAAAGCCATTCAAGAACAAAGAAGTAGGGAGTTGCATATAACCAACTTTTAGATTTTCTGCCTGTGAATATTTTATTCTCTAATTAACTAACTCTCTCCAAAACATGTACCGTCTAAGGAAAATGTCAAAACCACAAGAGAAAAACACAACACATGTATGTTATCCATCCTGCCTGAGTATTAAGATGGAAGGGCAGCTGGGCTCGGTGGCTCAGCCTGTAATCCCGCACCTTTGGGAGGCTGAGGTGAGTGAATTGCCTGAGCCCGTGGGTTCGAGACCCGCCTGGGCAGGCAAGATCTCATCTCTACAATAAATAAAAAAAATTAGCCGGGTGTGGTAGTGCACGCCTGTAGTTCCAGCTACTTGGAAGGCTGAGGCAGAAGGATCACCGGAGCCCAGCAGGTCGAGGCTGCAGTGGCCAGGAGCGGCCACTGCACTCCAGTCTGGGTGACAGAGTGAGATTCCAACTCAAAAAAAAAAAAGATGGAAGGCCACACATACATTAAATTTTATAATACTCAAAAGCAGAACCAAGAGAATGACATAAACCCACATTTTGAAAGTGAGCATGAACTGGGAAACATTTAAAAAGATGTTCACAAATATCTGAGCACTAAGGGAGAGTGAAGAATGAGTTTGAATGAGGAATTTTAACTGTTCAATGAAAGCACTAATCCTCAAAATTATCACATCCCAGACTGTCTAGAATAATTGAGTTAGTCATTGCCACGTATTTTATTAACATGTGAAAGTCATTGACAAAAGTGGCAACCCAAGATTCTGAGAAAACTTCTAGGTCATGAGAACTGCGAGAGCTAATAGTGATTCAAGTTCGGTGTCCTCTCTCTGTAGATGAGTAAACTGGGACTCAAGAAGTCTAAAAATGTACAAAGTATCATTGACTGAAACAAAAAGAATATTTTACTAGAAAGCAAACTTCACTTAGAGTCAAAAATGCTTTACTTCATGTTCCAGGCTTCATCATAAAGTGTGAGCACTCAGAAAAATTAAATTTTTGTCTTTCTCAAATGAGAAGAATAATTTTTTTATAAGATCAGCACAGAGATGTTTATGGAGACTACCTGCTAAAGTCAGGGTTGCCGTCTAATTGGCAAGATGCAAAGTCCACTGATACAAATGCTTTGCACACGAGGAGTGACTATTAACAATGGAGAAGAAGGTTTCAGAAAGACCCGGAATCCTACATGGAGGTTGATGAATCATAGTTAATCATGTGATTAACTGTGGAGAAGTCAGACTCCTAAGAGCCCTCAATAAATTATGATTAAATAATAGAAAAAATGATTTTCAATTATTATAAATAAGAGAAACTTTATTGATTTCTACATTGTATAGCTGTTTCAAGTCTTCCCAAAGGCACAGTATCCATGTAAAGCATAGAATCCACACAGTTTCTTAATGCAGGTTTACACTAAATTAAAGTCATAAATCAAAACTCCACTTAGGGACACATGAAAATCCAATAACATTGAATACTATTTTTAATATTATAAAAAATTCAAAATGAACTATACGACTATTAGTTTCCTAGGGCTGCCATAAAAAGGTACCACAAACTGGGCTGCTGAACAACAAAAATGTATTGTATCACATTCTAAAGGCTGGAAGTACACGATCGTGAGATTGAAAGAACCACACTCTTCACTGCTGGTGGGAATGCAAACTAGTGCAACCTCTCTGAAAGACAGTGTGGCGATTTCTAAAAGAACTAGTAATTGACCTTCCATATGACCCAGCAATTCCCCTGTTGGGAATATACCCAGAGGAACTCAAATTATTCTACAAAAAAGATATCTGCACACATATGTTTGTTGTAGCTCTATTCACAATAGCAAAAACATGGAACCAACTATGTTGTCCATCGAAGCTGGACTGGATTTAAAAAATGTGAATATATACACAATGGAATATTATGCATTCATAAAGAAGGACAAACATATGGACTTTGCAGCAACTTGGATGGATTTAGAGTTGCTCATACTCAGTGATCTATCACAGAAACAAAGAACAAAGTACCATATGTTTTCACTCATAAGCAGATCTTGAACAATTATTATAATACTATAAGAAAGGGATTGGCAAACTGGATCCTTAGTGGGAAACTGCCAAGGGAGTGGGGGTGGGATTGGCAGTTGAGGGAAACTGCTAGGGGAGGGAGGGGCACACCTCATCAACAAGGGTACTTGAATAATCAGTGTTTGTATACCTAAGCCTGAATTGTACCCCACATCTTTATAATAAAAAATAAAAATTAAAAAAAAATTTTTTTTAATGAACCATGCTGTCTCCAAAAGGTTCTAGGCGAAGATCTTTTCCCTTTGAGCTTCTGGTAGTTCGCTGGCTTGAGGCAGCATTTCAATCTTTACGTGACTGCCCTTCCATCTATGCATGTTTGTCTTCAAACTTTCCCTTCTCATAGGGATGCCGGTCATATTGGATTAAGGACCTACTTCAGTATAACCTCACTTAACTAATCATATCTCCAATGACTCTATTTCCAAATGAGGTCACTTTCTGAAGGACGAGGGAATAGGACATCAGTATATGGATGGGGAGGCATTATTCAACCTAGAAAAGTGACTAAAATGAATCAAAGCCATAGGACAAATACTATGTTGTTTTAACCACTCTTCAACCTACACCCCAGTTAATGTGTTCATGTAGGTCAGTCATGGTGGCTCATGCTTGTGATTTCAGTAATTGGGGAGGCCAAACCAGGAGCATTTCTTGAGACCAGGCTAGGCAACATTGTGACACCTCATCCCTACAAAAAATAAAATAATTAGCTGGGGTGGTGGTGCACGCCTATATTCCCAGCTACTTGGGAGGCAGAGGCAGGAGGATTGCTTGAGTTCAGGAGTTTGAGACTGCAGTGAGCTATGATCATGAAACTGCACTCCAGCATGGGCAACAAAGTGAGATCATGTCTGAAAAAATAGTGCATGTATTTTTTTAAATTTACTTCGAAAGTCACGATCAGTGTTTATTCCTTAACTTTGGCCTCCTTGCCACCTCCTTGCAGATGTCAGAGCACTTTGTAACCATCCATTTGTCCATCTTGCTGACAATGGCTTTTCCTTCCATAAAGTACTTAAATATTAGAGCACATGAATGTATCATTAGAACACATTTGTTATCCAAAAGGTAAACTGTTTAGAATCAAGCAGTCCAGGTTTGGGTGAAAACAGATTGCTTAAATAAGCATGGAATAACCACTTAGTCATGACAAAGTGATTTGGCCAAGCATATAGCTTCCTCCAGGTATAACCAATATACTTGTAAAGTGTTGTGTCCTCTGCTCAAACCCTCAACTTTATGTCCCTGATCTTTTCTTTATAACTAGACCTTAATTACTAATGACCCATTCTTTCCCAGGTGCTTCATCCACTGAATCTTCATACATTCCCTGAACACGTGTTCAGAGCATGTGATAATGGCCCCTTTATTCATTAGCAAGTTGGAATCAAAACTCATATTTCAAAAGAGATGATGACCAAACAGTGATTCCAATCTTCTCATTTGACAAATAAGTATACACTGAGTCCAAGTGAGTCTACAATGATGTTCCTGGAAGCTAAAACTTAATAAATTTTATGGAACCTTGTATCCAAAAGGGCTGATCAGAAGAATGTTCAAGTTGAAAGACAGAATAGACAGTTTCAATGCCAGAAATCAGCACATCTTATCAAGCAGCAAAAGGCACCAGAGAGTTCTCTGGCATGAATAACGCTGAAGCAGCAACTCTCAAAGTGTGGTCCTGCAACCAGTAACATCAACTATACCCAGAAGCCTGTGAGACATGCAAATCATCAGGTCTCATCTCCGACCTGCAGAATCAAAACTTCTGCAGTAGGGTGCAGCATACTGTTTTAAACATCTGCAAAATGAGGCTGATCCTCAATAAAGCTTGAAGGTTCTCACTCACCTTCATACAATTCAGTCCTCCTTTGCCTTCTGTGACTTCATGAAAGACACTTTGAATGGCTCTTTCTTTCTTCTTTCTCCATACTTCCCAAGCAAACAACTGAATCCTTCAACCCAACACTTACAGGTATCCTGTACTCTAGGTATTAAAAAAGAATGATCTCTTCATAAAGTAATACACTTATCTTTGCATGTGTCCATTTGTGTATCTGCAGGACCATAACTCAAGGGGACAACATCCAGTGTATCCTAGACCTAGCTGATCTACACTCCATCTTGACCTTACCGTAGTCTACAGCCATCTTTATAAAGAACAACTGTAGAAAGACATTATTTATTGCTGGGGTTGACAATGAGAAAAAAGAGCAAGACTTTAAAGGCACTCTCAAATCTCCCTATTGTTTTTCAAAATAGATGCTTGACAGCTGTGAAACTTGACAGGTGCAATCTGTTGTGCATAATAAGCTATTCCCACAGGACACATTACTGTCTGGTATCTGGCATGTTGACCAGCAGAGGTTAAGGATTAATTTTAAGTTATCAAGCTAATTACTCACAAGCATTAAGAGTAGCTGGAGAGAATACGTTTCCAGATAACAGGAGCTGCGATCTATTGCTATGATCACTATAACCATTAAAAACATTTCTAATTGGAAAAAATACCTTGCCCCATGAATGAAAACTATTATTTCCATGTACTTCTTTTATAAACATATTTTAGTAGTATGTTTAGAAAGATGCTCAGTAAATCCCAGAAGTTCCCATTATAATGGCAAAGCAAAATCTTCACCTTGCTATACACATATAGGCTGGGAGATGCAGCAATTTAGTTGAGTTTCGTTTGGAGTAGGGAAAGTCTAAGCTGAAAAAAAATAATTACTAGAAATACATGTTCTCTCCATTCTAATTAACTTTACTAAGTGTCGCGATTTTTGTCACACTATTTTCTTGTGATATATGCATTTTCATTATGCTAATTTATGTGTTGTTCATTAGAGAGTGCAAAATAATTCATCAAACTAAAACAGAGCACCTCGTAGTTTATTATACTCTGACTTGTATGATATTCTAACCCATTCATCATGATTCTGGGTTATTTTTATATAAACTTCAAAAGATAGCATGTTCTAATGAGCAACCACTTGAGAAAATATGATTAATTAAATGCCATGCAAGAGAAAAGAGGAATAACCCTAAGAAAAAAACTTTGTTTTGCAAAAAAAAAAAAAAATCTATTCCAAAAAAATGTGTTAACTGCAGAATTATAAGGAACCCGCATCTGGAAAGTCAGGGATGTTTTCATAACTGAATAGATGACCTAAAATTTTTACGTGACTTTTTTTCCTTATACAATATTTATCCAGGATTTCAAACTTCCATTTAAAATTCTACTTTATCTATTTCCATGCATTATATGGAAGCAGGAAATCTTTAAGTGACAAAAGAAAACACAATAGACTTACATTTCATGCTCTACTTATAGTACTAAACACGTTTAAGCAAACTTTAAAGAGTAAGGTTTTTCAAATAAAAATTTAACATTTTAAGGCCGGGCATTGTGGCTCACATCTCTAATCCCAGCACTTTGGGAGGTGGAGGCGAGAGGATTGCCTGAGCCTGGAGGTTCAAGACCAGCGTGGGCAACTTGGTGAGACCTCGTCTCTACAATAAATCAAAAAATTAGCTGGGCATGGTGGTGTGTGCCTATAATTCCAGCTACTTGGGAGGTTAAGGCAGAAGGATTGCCTGAGCCCATCAAGTCAAGGCTTTGGTGGCTGTGAACGTGCCACTGCATTCCAGCCTGAGTGACAGAGTAAGACTCTAAATAAATAAATAAATAAATATTTAAACTTTAAAATTGCCTTTCAGAGGGGATTCTCTCAGGCCATTCAAGGTACATAGTATTATTATTATTATTTGTAGAAATGGGTCTTGCCATGTTGCCCAAGTTAGTCTCAAACTCCTAGGTTGAAGCAATCCTCCCACCTCAGCCTCTGGAGTAGCTGAGACTACAGGTGCATGCCTCCTTGCTTGACTTCCACTTCATTTGTTTTTGAATCCAAGGACCATCAGCACCAGGCACTCACTCTGTGCCTAACTCATCTTAATAATAGCTAATGCTTCTGTAGAGCTAACTATGTGGCTCTCTGCTGAGTAAATGCATGGCATCATAGTATAACCCAATGAAGCAGCACTACCACTGAAACTGAAACAAAGGGCAGTTCAGTGGTCTGAAAGAAAGGTCGGAGACAAGTCTTCAGAAAGGAAAAGAAGTTTACTTGCAAAGAAGTTCCAAGGAAATGAGGCTCTAAGACCAGCTCGCCAACATAAATAATAATAATATATATTCAAAGAAAAAAATACTGCATTACTAAATTTACATTATTCTGCTCATCGGTGAAAACCACCCATTTCCTTACATAATTATTTTCAACGTCATGACATATTTTCAGAATCAGCATCGCTAAAGACAGAGATAACGTTGTTTACGTTTGGGAGACAGTACCTTAATGGAACTGCTCAAGATCTCATCTATTTTAAAGATCAAAATTTATCAGGATAACCCTGTCCTGTTATGATTATCGCAGGGCAAAAAACTTTCTCCTCTGACTATCAATGGGGTTGTCCAAGTCTCTTCATAAATGAGAGAGTTCACAGCGTCAGTTTTGCTTCTGGAGTTTCTTACATGAGAGAATCAAGTTTAGAAAGAGACAGAGCAAGTTGGAACACTGGGGTCTGACCAGACTGTGTGCTCTGGGATATCACTCCCCATAGCTTCCCATCTCTGCCACCTGGTGCCATCATTGTTTATCAGCACCCCTGATCCCCAGAGAACCAGGCCGAGTCCTCAGGAACAGTAGAGTGTGCCTTGAGCATCTTTGCAATGCCAGCACTTAGCAAAGAGCCTGACACAGTATAGCCATTTAGTGTTTCCTAAGAACAAGAAGTTATTCGATGTCAAGATTTCCAGGATTTTTGACACAGAATGGAAGCAAAACACATATAGAGACAGACATAGAAATAAGAGGAGGGAGGCAGGAGGGAAAAGAAAGAGGGAGAGAGGGAGGTAAGGAAGGAGGCAGGGAGGGAGGGTGAGAAAGATCTCAATCAGTTATAGAAGTAGAGACACATCACATGGATCCAGAGAGACAGACAGTAGAAAGAGATAGAACTAGACCAGTGGTCTTCAACAGAGGTGATTTTGCTCCCTTAGGACACAAATTGCAATGTTGGAGACATCATTTTTGTTTTGACTGGGAGTGGGTAGGTGGTCCTGGCATCTAGTGGGTAGAGGCCAAAGATGTTGCTAAATCATCTAAATGCAAAGGGCAGACCCCTGCCAGCAAAGAATAATCTTATCCAAAATATCAACAGTGCCATGGCTGAGAAACCCTGGACTGAATACACACAGATAATATACATAGAGACAAATATATGTAGAAATAAAAATTGAGATCTAATTTCATAAGGCTGTTTAAAAAGGAACTCCTCCTTTTTTTTCAAAATTGTGCAATAATAAATGGAATTAGAATAAGTCTTGCTCTACTAAAAATAGATTTAAAATATTGTACAAGTCTATGGTTCCTCAATATAGAAAGATGAAAATATAAATGGATATCTGTTCCATAGTAGTTTTACCTACAAGTATTTGTTTTTCTATGATGATTGTGATACTAAACCAGAAAATATAGTCTGCTCATTTTTTTTTCTTTTATTTCTTTGCAGCTGTGAGAACATTAGCTCATAACTCTGGATACAAAAATGTGAAAACAACAAAAACGACCAAAAGATATTCTCTACTTACTTTTAGATTCTGGCCCAATGAAGGAAAAAAAAAAAACCTTCCCAGATGCAGGCCATTTCTAGAATGATGAGCACTGGACTTGGCTGTGCTGCTTTCAAAATGGTACAGCCAAACATCAAAATAAGAAGAGAAAGGGAGGGAGGAAGAGGGAGGGGGAGAGTGAGAGAGAAAAGAGAAAACAGATTTCTTCTCAAACATATGATGGGGATATCCTGAGAACCTACTATATCTAAAGAACAAAAAAGGATCTGCAGGGTACATAGTTCAGATTTTAAGCATCAAGTTCTAGTTCCAAAGGGCTTTAATAGCCCAAAACTTGGACAGGAAAACAGAGAACAAAGTGCCCATCTTCAATGACTATTTTTAATGGTGGACACCACCCTAGGGGACTTCTCTGTACTTCTTTGCCACAGACAGAATTAAAAAGAACCACAGTGGGTAAAACATTTTCACAGCAGCTGGCCTTCTATTTTCCTCTCCTTCTTTCTGAAAGGAATCAGTACCTTCTGCATAAAGTTGCCATTCTTGTTGTCAACAGATTTGGTTTCAACTGTAGAAGGCAAGCCCAAGCTTATGCTATAAAGGAGTTTGTAATTCTATCTTGATTTGGGTTATCTGTGTGGCAGGACTGTTGGGCCAGAATGTGTAACCCCAGAAGTCTGAATGCCATCGCATCTCCATTTGGCTGGGTGGTTCCCTGCTCCTTGTTACTCCTCTACAGTGAGCGAAACTCTGTCCACTGGGGGAAATGGTCATCAAGCAAGGGACCACATATCAGGAAACAGGGACAAAAATAAGTAGCTGACCATGAAGAATAAGAGGCAGGAATCTGAGCATCTCAGCAGAAGTTGTGTGCACAGACTTCTCAGAAAATACTTCCACATTTCCAGATGTGAGGATTATTGGTATTATCACTATTCACTCATAGGTTTGTAAAGGGTCTTGGCATTTGCATTCTGCAGGAGTCTGATCATCAGTTGGAAAGCAAACTCGTGACCCTGAAGTGCAATGCTCGCTGGCGTATTTGGTTTGTTATAACTGCGCTTGGAATAAGGTGGCACACGTCATTATAAGATGTGTAACCTGTTCAAAATATCTCATCGTCATGTTCTCACTTATAAGTAGGAGCTAAACATGAGGTACACACAAATATAAGAATGAGAACAGTAGATACTGGGGACTCTCAAAGAGAGAAGGGAAGAAAGAAGACAAGTGTTGAAAAACTACCCATTGCGTACCATGCTCACAACTTGAGTGACAGGCTCAGTAGAAACCCAAACCTCACCATCACACAATATACTCATGTAACAAACCTGCACGTGTATCCCCTAAATATAAAATTTTTTAAATAAAATGACAAAAAAATTCTTGGTATCTTAGGATTACAGGCATGTTTCCACTTTCTAGTCTGTACAGTATTTTTTAAAAGTCTACATTTCAAAAGAGTGCTGTTATTTCCAATAGCATAGGCCTTTAAAGAGCTATCTCTTGCAAATATGAATTATTAGAGAATTAAACAAGTGTTGATAAACTTTTCTTTGAATGAACCTTTTACAGTCACCCAACAGGTACTCAGTGAATAAGTGAAATCACTTTTAATTTGAAAGCTTTATTTTTGTTTTTGGACTTTCTCAATTGTTTCAGCCTTTGTTTTAGAGAAGTTGCCAATTAAGAATGCAACTCATTGGTTTATCTTTAGATAGGCACCTCAATTGCATAGGTGGGAGGAAAGAATGCCAAAAATAATGTAATGTCTTCTAAACAATGAATTATTTATGTATCAGAATCTTGTAGTGAATTGAAAAATGGTATGAACTGAAAACAAAAATATGGAGAAAACAAATTTCTTAAGTAAATGAATTCCCATCATTTCTCTTGTCCCAAACACTGGTAGAATTAATGGCATTCTTGGGAGGTGATGGATTACTTCGCAAAAGTTATGTTTGTTGTTTCATTAAATAGACTCTCTGTTTTCATTTCTGGACTGTAAAGTTGTCACTTCTCCAAATATAACCAGAAATTAGCTATAAAATTTAAAATGTAATCAGTGATAATTGGATACTAAATTGATGGTGGAAAAAGTAGCTTTGTTCTCTTAAGGTGATTTGAGATCATGTACATTCAAATTAAGACATACTTCCCTAAAATAAAAATTAAGATTATCATACATTATGTGACTTTTTAAATAGTGAAAAGGTATCTGCCTTATCTTTCACAGAAAAAGGGTAACACAAAAAACAAAATTATATATTTTTTAGCTCAGTAACAAAATATTATTCTCATAAGTTGGCAGAGCATCTGAAGAACAAAAACCTTATTAAATGACAAAAGTTACATTTAAAACAAAAGAGTAAATGGAATGTAAATTGAGAGCTTTAGTTAGCTTTTAAAACTAAAAGTTAACTTTTAGTTAACTTTTTAAAATCCTCTTGAAGGGATATTGTCTTCCAGATTCCCCTGAGGCTAGGTTTTAAAACTTTGGGGATTAAAGAACCCCAATTCTTCACATCTTTACCATCTTGTTTTCATGCACAGCCTTGGTAATTTTCAAAATTCTCCTTTTCTAAGAATTCCTCATTGCCCAACGTTTATATTTTACAGAGATGCTGGAAAGAATCATAAAGTGTAAACACACACACATCCAAAACCCAAACAAAAGGAAAGAAAGCAAGCATGTCAGGCACACTAAGCTCGTGGAAATAGCTGTCACAAACAGACGCACTACAATTACCACTTACAAACTCTCCAAACATGTCCCACCATCATACATAACAGCGACCACAGCCAAGAGCAAGGACACCAAGACTTTCGTTATTCACAGACAGCAAACATTCCCCATGATGTTGAGGACTCCAGCTGCTGGCGAGATATTTCTGTAAGAATCTCAAGAAAACTCTGCTATGTATTTCATTAGACACATGGGAATCCAAGGGCTTAAACAAAAGCAATTTATAAAAGGAAATAAAAATACTCTTCATCTGAGAAATGTCAATAACCCTGATCATGTGTTAAACAATTATAAATAAAGATTTAAAGAGTGATACGAGGTTATAAGAGTTTCTTTCTTCAGTCTAACAACTTGTTGCATCAATTGGCTTAAATGCCTGTCCTCTCTCCGATAGAAAATAATTATCTGAAAGGCAGGAAGCACATCTCACAAATGCCAGATCCTCACAACCTAAGATACCTGAAAGATAATTTTGTTTGACAGATTCTTATTGGTTGGAAGGAGGATTTGGGAGAGCAGTGCACAGAGGGTGGTATAAATGAACTGATACTTTTCAAGGCTTTCTCTATTTTAGCAGCAAACCCTTAATCATCCTCAACTCTGTCACTCTATGATACAGAGTTGCCTCTAGGAGCCAATGAGACAGTGAGAAATGTAGCTCTGCTTACCTCACAACTTAGTGACTCTTGATCATTTTATACTTGGTAGTTCTGCTCTGTCTTCTCTCACTGCTAACATACTGTGAATCAGGAGCATTTAGTATAAATGTTAGTATAAATGTTTAGCATAGTAAAAATGTGAAAATGAAGGCTTTAATTTCTACTACAAAGCCTTGGTTATCTCACTTTCAGACCTCCAGTTTCTTATCTGAAAAAGAAAAATAACATTCCTGACCTCGAAGAGTTGTTGTGAGGGTCAAATAGATATTTTATGTGAAACGCCTGTGTCAATTCTAAAACACTGTAAAATGCAGTGCTAAACACCTTCTATCGTGTGACTCAGTTATTCAGAAGAGCTGCTAATTTGGGGTCATACTCCACTAATTCAGAAGTGGGGTTTGACCATAACCATAGGCACAAACATCTTCCTCCCCCCCCCAATTTCTTCCCCTATCTGAGGTTCTTTAGAAGGGGTGCTGCTAAGGATCTCCACAGATATTAACCAGAAAACAGAGCTGATATTCAACCAGATGAGCACAAACCAGGAAGAATCCCAATACACACACCTCTAAGCGTGATGGCCTTCACCTGCCATCAGGTTAAAATGAGCAAGCTCTTAACTTGTCCCGCAGAACTAAGGACTTGAGTTTTGCAACCTTTCGTTCTCTCACTAACCAGTTCCCAAAGCCTGTCTTTTATCATGACCCCAACAGACAGACCACACTGTTGCAAGACTCTGCATTTATACTCATGTTGCTTCAAGTTAGAATAATTCCGCTTTTAAAGTTCAGCTCGACTACTACCTCCCCTCTGACATTTTCCCTAAATGGATAAACACTTCCTCTATGATGTCATGCAAAAATTTCCATCTTAGGACTTACTTTTGGACTGAAGTTGTTTGTTTACAAACAAGTCTTAGCTTCAACTAGATCATAAGTTCCTCATGGATAAGGTTTTACTGTTTCATCTTTAAAATTGCAGCAATCCATTGATAATAGCTGAAATAAATGGAAGTGATTAACTTAGTGCTTTAAAAAAAAGAGGAAATAGATCCAGCATCTACAGTCAGTGATTTGCATTAAACTGAGTCACAAATACTGCTTTTCTTATTCCCTTCTATGCAATCCTTACTTATTAGCTATCAGGGGTAACTACTTCCATCCATCCTTTTCTACCATGAGGGAAATTGTCTCCCCTTACCTCATTGAAATCATGTGTGGTTTTTTTTTTAGAAATATAGAAGGAATTACAGGTCCTGGAGGGTGTAGATCCTCTGGGAGTTAGCTCCTTCAGTTGCATGTCGAGGAAATCCAATGTTGGTTAACACCTGAACTATTTGATCATCCTTGCCTTCTTCCTAGACTTGCCACAGAATACTGTAGCTAATGATGTCCTCTCACCCCATCTACTGTCCACCTACCATACAACTATTTCAAGCTTGCCTGAACAGTATATATTTTCACATTGCCCTGAATTCTGGACAATGAGCGAGCATGATGTGCTCATGTGTTGAGTCCAAGAATTGAAATATTTTTACTGAAATTATCAGGAGATATAAATTAAAGTCTAGTAATAGAAAGTGCTCTGAGGCTAGGTGTTTCTTTATTTACAATGTTTTAAAATTGTATATATTCTCAAGATTCTTTAATAGGACAGTAAAAGAAGTCTGAGATAAGAATGTAAAAGCTGAGTTCTATTTTTACTTTTCACCCAATTACTGTATGTGCTTGAACAAGTCATTTCTATAAACATCAAGTTGCATAATATGAAAAAACAAGTGTTTATTTGGATCATAGATTGGATTTCCTAGAAGCAGAGGTTGAAATGGGGCTTGTTGGACATGTGATATATCAGGGGGTAGCTTTCAGTGTAAGAGAAAAGGAAAGAAGTAGGAGAAGGCAGAGGAAAGACCTGAGTAGGGATATGGTCTCAGCAGGAGACCTGCATGAGCCTGATCTCATACGATACTTTGTAGAATGAATTATATTGCAGAGTTGATTCCAGCGGGGGTTGGTCACCTATATCGCCTTAGCAGAGAGCCAATTGCCATCATTTGCCACATCAAGGGAGGAGGATGCATGGCCTTGTGGGCAAGATGGCACCCACCGGCCAAAGGTTATTCCCTTAAAAAGGAGCAGCTGTAAGCTATTAGTAGCTGATACAGGAGCCGGGGTTCATGGGGAGAGGGACAGGAGGTCATTAACTGCATCTACTGGAGAAGGAAATGGTGTTTATGATCTATTTTCAACTATTTCGAAAATTCAAAAGAAATGATACATTTTCTCCTAAGATGATGCAGCAAAGATAACTAAAATGTCATGAGTATTAGTTTTATCAATCAACTCTGGTCATGTGGGCAACCTCATGCTGATCTGAAGCTTGAAAGAGTTATGGGTATCTTTGATTAATGTAAAGAGGAAAAACTGGGTCATACTTAATAAATGCCATATGTTGATAGACAACATACTTTCAAAATATGGAGCCCTGAGTAAGTTAAATAGAAATGTTGAAAGGTGGCCGATTCACAGAAGAATCTATAAGCTTAGACGATGCACAGAAAGTATGTTGTTCAATAATTTACACAAGGCCTTGCAATGAGGCATTTTCGGTTGTCTGAGGTCCTGATTTATAAATAAAATGTCTTTTAATGGCATTTTATTGGATATGCTTCACTGATTGCTGTCCCAAGACCCTCCTCCAAATTATGAGAGTCAGGTTTCAGTACCAAGTTACACAAAGGAACTTCTCCATTTCTTACTATACAAGTAGTGCTCACTAACACTTTTGTAAGTTTTTCTACCTTAACCCTAATCTTTTATACCCACTCACTGAAATATATCAGGTAGACTATAGCATGAAATCTGGTGAATTCAATTGAGTAAATATAATAACCTCCAAATTTATGATTAAGTTCTTAAAAATAGGAGCACTTACACCAACCATATTAACTTTTAAATTAAAGCACCCAAACACACACATATGTACATATATTATATATATATGTGAATATATACACAGAAAAATATAGACACATATATTTGATATAATCCATGAAGAAATATACAAATTAATAAGTGATTTTCTACTGTGTTTTTTAAATGTTCTATTTCTGTCACAATAGGTTAAACTTTTAAATTATGTTCAGGAAGAAACTGTACTTAAAAACAAAAATTTGAGCCGGGCTTGGTGGCTCAGCCTGTAATCCCGCGCCTTTGGGAGGCTGAGGTGAGTGGATTGCCTGAGCCCGCGGGTTCGAGACCCGCCTGGACAGTGAGCCCTCATCTCTACAATAAATCAAAAAATCAGCCGGGCATGGTAGCACATGCCTGTAATTCCAGCTACTTGGAAGGCTGAGGCGGAAGGATCGCCGGAGCCCAGCAGGTCGAGGCTGCGGTGGCCGGGAGCGTCTATTGCACTCCAGTCTGGGCGACAGAGTGAGACTCCAACTCAAAAAAAAATTAAAATTAAAAAAAAAAATAAAAACAAAAATTTGCAATGAATGGCATAATACTTCATTTGGATCAAATTCAGAACTTCTTGGAAACACAAGCCGAGATCCAGTGACACAGATCAGAAAACACCAAGACCAAACTTGGTCGTGTCTTTTTTTTCCTGTCAACTCTAAATGCCTGGCCAACCTGGCATATAACTTAAAACTCCCTACAGGGCAAATTGACACACCACAGGCTGAGTATATTCACCACAAAATCTCCCCTATAAACCTATAAGCCTGGGGCTGATTCGTAGCTGCTTGGTTTTTGATGTGCTAATTGTTTGTTTACTTTTACTTGGAGGAGAGGCTGGTTCTCTTAGTAGAATGAGCTAATCACCAGCTTCATTCTCCTTTTTGCCAAAATAAACAGCTTCCAATTACTGCTAGGAAGAGCCTCTGATCTCTAATCAGTTACCTAAAAGAGCCTATCAGTGATACTTTATAGGGTGAATAATGTCCCATTAAGCAAGAATCTCTTAACACTAATAAAATTCTAGAACACTAGGGCCAAGGCTGCCAGCAACCTGCTATCAATCTTCCAACAGGATTCCATCCATTTTCTCCCCGAGCATTCTGAGATCTGGCAAACACAACTACATCTCCCTTCACACACACACATACACACACACCACACACACACACACACACACACACACACACACACACACACACACACATACACACAACACACACACACCTTCCTCTTCTTGCACACAGGATACTATTTTTCCTCCAAGCCCCATTCTCTTGGGCTTCCTTTGAGAAAATACAACCAGAGAAAGAGCAGGTTCCAGGCCTGCTAACAATTAGTGGACTGATTGCTTTGAGGGTGCTGAGATTCAGCTCCACCACTGTCACTGTGAGCAGGAGGGAAGGCAAGAAGAGCAGAAGTCTCCACTATGAATATCCCCCAACTAGCCAAAGGCATGAAGTCACTCAAATTAAATTCAACTAAAAAGAGACAGGGCTCCTCGCAGGCACAATCTCTTTTTCTTCTCTTCATCAATTTTCTAGTGAAGTTGAGAAGGACATTAGAGTCTTCTTCCAAAGCCAGCAAATGTCGGCATCGTTCCTTTTTTTTTTTTTTTTTTGAGTCAGAGTCGCCCAGGCTGGAGTGCAATGGGCCACCGCAGCCTCAACCTGCTGGGCTCAGGTGATCCTTCCAAGTAGCTGGAACCACAGGCACGTTCTACCACGCCCGGCTAATTTTTAATTTATTTTAGAGATGAGGTCTCATCAAGTTGCCCAGGTTGGTCTCAAAACCCTGGTCTCTGCCTGAGCCCGCAGGTTCGAGACCTGCCTGGGCAACTTGGCGAGACCTCATCTCTACAATAAATCAAAAAATTTAGCCGGGCATGGTAGCGCTCGCCTGTAGTTCCAGCTACTTGGAAGGCTGAGGCGGAAGGATCGCCGGAGCCCAGCAGGTCGAGGCTGCGGTGGCCGGGAGCGGCCACTGCACTCAGTCTGGACGACAGAATGAGACTCCAACTCAAAAAGAAAAAAAAAAAAAACCCTGGTCTCAGGCAATCCTCTCGCCTCGGCCTCTCAAAGTGCTGGGATTATAGGCATGAGCCACCGCACCCGACTAGCAAACCTTTTAACACTACAGATGACCCTGTGAAGAACCGACATGCTGAGTTACATCTTCCAAGATCCCTGCACCCTTGATATATAAAAAAAAAACCAAACAAGCAAACAAAAAAACAAAACTAGGGCTGGCTTCATGGACATAGGACCAGTGCAGTCATTCATGGCTCCATTCTCAGAAGAAGACCCAGGCTTGGGGCTTCATACTCTGCATTCGCCATATGGAAATTCTTAATAATTTTTCTTTTTGAGTTTGTGGTTCCTACATGAGTCTGATGGCACGCTTAAGCATGCATCTAGAGGCTTCTAGCCTCAGATCACAAGTGATCCTGCCTCCCACTGCCCCTTCACCTCATTCCTTCATTCCCTGGCACCCCAGGCCCTGCCAGCCTCCTCCTCCCCACCTCCCACCCCATGATCGCTGCCAACTCTGCCCCCTGCAGGAATCTGGGTGTGGACACAGGGAGCGTCTGCACTGGGCATGCATGCCCTGCAGTGTCCTGGAGCATGGTGATATCTGCTAGCACCATGGTGTGTTTGGTGGGCGGCCAGCCAGAGTCCAAGACACTGGATGTGGCCGTTAGCCATCCAGTGAGGAGGCTGCAATACACTTGGGGGCTGTCCATTTGCTGAGGGTGGGAGTACCTAGCTGTAGGAAAGGAGATGCCTGACTCAACTTCCTAAGGACACAAAACGGAGCACAAGGCTCAGCAACTGGCAGAAGAGGAGGCCTGGCCAGCATTGTGCCTGAACTAACATGTGTGTGCTCAAGGCCTCAGGCACCTGCAAGATCCCATTGAACACACCCCCAAGCCCTCAGGGGCCTTCTCTTCCTCCTTCCCGGCTTGTTGGTCCCTTCTGGCCATCTCAAGGCTCCCTCCAGAGGTGAAATGCTCAGATATATGTGTGAAAAAGTGGCAGTGCATAATATAAAAATGAATAGTAAATGTCATGCTAATAATTTCACTTAAATTTTTATTTACTGAGAATACTGAATACAACAGTTAAAACACTCATAACAAGTCAAGAGAGACAGGTTATAGAAAAAAGGAAAACGTTTTATGTATTATTATATTATACTAAAATATCGTATATTTTAGTTCCTTTAACAACCCCTCTTTTTCTTGCTAGATGAATAAGAAGCCCCATGAATTTGTGCTGCACTGGACCCTAAAAATTGGGCAGTCGGTCCTAAAATAAGTTAACCAGCTAACCAATAAAATCCTAAAAATAGAAGTACAACCAAAAACTGAAAGCCACTCTCACTGGGAACCCAGCTTCATTGTTGGTGAGCTGTGTGAGCAACTGACTTTCTCAGTACCTCTGTTTTCTTCCTTATTATAAGAGTACAAAAATAATATCTCCTCCATACAAGTCTTGTGGGGATTAAATTAGATAATACTTGTGAAACACCCAGAAGAGTGTCTGGTATTAGTGATCTTCCTGGTAGTATTAGCTCTTTTCTTGCGATAATTCACATTCCCCCCAACAAGTTTTATGTCCTGATTTCACATCGTAGGGCAAGTATCCACCTCCCATTCGGCACGTGAGGCATTAACATTCAGGAAGGTGATGTGATCCATCCAAGCCACCCATCTGCAAAGCAGCAGCGCCTGGGTGCAGAGCTGACTGCCTGGCTCCAGAGCCCACCTCCCCACTACATACCCCACAGACTCTAGCTCCTCCTTCTTCCTCCTCCTAAACCCACTACACGTTGCTTCTTTGACTTAAAACAAACACACTACACATTCACGCATGTATTACATTTGTGAACCTGAAATGGCTACATGCCAAATGCCCCATCATGGAGCATCATGGAGCCCAACACTACTATTTTGGGAGGCGCTAGCATGCACTGTTTCTTTTCTTGAATGAAGGGCAGCATTCAGCAGTGAAATGATGGGGTACAGGACTCATCTGCCTTTCAGTATTTCATTCCAAGCTCTTCCATATCAGGGGTAGTGTTGGACATTCCCACCCTCACGCATCAGCATCAAGTGTCTTGTGTTGCAGGCATGGCTGACAGCCACTGTGTGCAAGTGGACCAGAAGTAGCCCACAGACTTGAAGGTACTAGGTGAGTACATCAAATACAGTCTCCTGGCCTTGTTGTTGCAGGGTTGGGTGATGTAGGAAACTGGGGAGAGCTGGGGTGGAAGTGATTCGACTCTGGCTTCCTCTGCAGGCCGATTGCAGCAGACCACTATTCCTGGGGACTCCAAGTGGCTGCCTACACCATGCGTGCATAGGTTGGACTCTTCCAACCAAAGCCTGGCAGCTTTCAAACGTGAACGTCCACATACCTGGCTGGCATCCAGGTTGGAGCCAAGTCTTCTTCCATCCTTAAAAAGAGGTCTGGAACTGTGCAAGAGACGATGAAAACAAGCACTTGCTCCAGAAGCAGCCTTCTGCATGAGCTCATTTGCAGGAGTTGGAGGGGTGGAGTGACCTTCATAGAACAGCCCTTCCTAAAATGTCCTCTAGCGCAGTCTTTTTTCTTTTTCTTTTTTTAAGCTGGAGTCTCACTCTGTCACCCAGGCTGAAGTGCAGTGGCACAATCACAACTCACCACAGCCCCGACTCCTGAGCTCAGGCAATCCTTCCATCTCAGCCTCCAAGTCCATGACTACAGGCACGTGCCACCATGCCTGGTTAATTTTTTTCAAATTTTTGTAGAGAGGATCTCACTGTATTGCTTAGTCTGGTCTCAAACTCCTGGCTCAGGCAACCCTGCCTCTGCTTCCCAAAGTGCTGAAATTACAGGCGTGTGCCACCACGGCCAGACTAGCCCAGTCATTACAAATAAATTACTAAATTGCTTGCAGTGTCATGAGTCGGCTGCAGTCTGATTTCTCCACCACCCTTCTAATTATTAAGGGAAAAAAGGCAGGGAGGGGGGACAGGGAAGCTTGGGGTTTTATAAGGAGAGTATGTTACAGTCTCTTCAAATCTTAAGAAAGTTTAATCCCTACAATTTAGATAAATCAAACAGGCATTACCAGGTTAGGGTTAAACCTCTCAGAATGGCTTTGCAATTGATTACAAACACAGCAGTTATTAAGTCCTAACTGAGTAATTTGCAGCTTATTTCACCCCAGCTAATTAAAATGTAATCAGGATTGTCTGGCAATGTGTATTCTGTCAGCAGTTTTTCTTCAGAAGAGAAACCATGCCAAAGAGACCACAAGAAAAGCCTTTCATGGGAATTGGCTTGATCTAAGCTGCTTCTTTGGCCACCGAAACTGTAAAACAAATAAATTACAGAGACTGACAATGCAATAGAAAAGAAAAAAGAAGGAAAAATAGATACTCTTCTTCCTCGGGAACGGGCTGCTCTGTTTTTGTTTAGTTTTGTTTTGTTGTTCAAACAAGAGTGTAGCATGTCCTCAGGGGAGGCACTTTCAGGGTAGAGCGGGGCGGGCTTGAAACCTGGTGTCTGGAGACCGGCTCTCTTCTGGATGCCCGCGTAATTTCACCTCAGGAGGCGTGCACTTGCCTTTCCTTTCTCTGACGACCCGGGAGGACCGCAGAGAGTGTCTATTTATCCTAAACCCACTACACGTTGCTTCTTTGACTTAAAACAAACACACTACACATTCGCGCACACGCCAACTTCACCAACCAATTCAATCTCTGGAGATCCCAACGTTGAACGCTCCTTGTGCCACTCATCAGTTCACCTGCCAGGATCCCCAAGGGCTACGGAGAATCACCTAAAGCCCGACGTCGCTAATGTCGCCTTCTCAGGCAGTTAAATTCCAAGGGACCCTCGAGAGGCCCCTTTACCCCGCCCCGGCGGGAGAGGTGCCCAGTTTCTCTAAGACCAGAGGGCTCAGCCAATCCCGCCCAGCCAGGGAGCCACACGTCTCCTTTTGGCTTCCGCAGATTTCCCCGGGGCGAGAAGTTGGAAACTTGGAACAGGTGGGCACCTAAGGATAGAGGTGAGACGGAGAGGGAGAGAACAATGGCAGAAGAGAAAAATAAGGTGCCTGAAAGGATGATTTCATAGCTTCCACACGCGACTAGGCTGGGAAAGGCCCGGGCCGGCCGGGTCCGGGAGCTGCTCTCGTGCGCCCACTCGCACCCGGAGTTTCTGCGCAAGTCCCGCGGGGGTCCTCACCACAGCGCAGCGTCGCAGCAAACCACAGGCGCCAAGCGTGCCGTTCCCTGAGCCTCCTACACACACACACACACACACACACACACACACACACACACACACACACACCCCTCCACACTCAAGCTGAAAGAACGTATGTGAGTTGGGGAAGATACTGACCCCGAAACTCGTCCCTGAAGCATCCAGACACTGTTCCGCTAAATCCCTCATCCCTGCATACCCTTGAGCAAGATCTTAAATCTTTGGGGCTCCAAATTGCGGCGCGCACAGTCACCCCCACCCCCACAACACACACACACACACACACACACACACACACACACACACACACCCTGGAACACACGACTTGGGCCCAAGTTTCCTGACTGGGGGCTTGAAGGGCGAGCAGCGAGCCCCGGGCCCTCCGAGTGGGAAAGCCAACGCTCAAAAGAGACAAAAGTGACGGCCCGCAGGCACCTGCGGGGCTGAGGCACGTCGCGCAAATCCCCGGGAGAAGCCGGGCGCGCCTCCTGGACTCGCTCCCAGTGCCGAGGCTCCGAGGGCACCGCAGCGCCCGGGAGTTGGCGAGACTCGCCACCCTCCCGGAGTCTCGCGCCCTCAAGTCCCGGGAAACACACACCCACCCTCGAAATGCACAAAACTGCTCGCCCTCCCCAAGGAAATCGTCTTTCGTTTTCCACTAGGAAGGAGGGAATTGGGGAAAGATGCGGCATAACAGGCTTCTTTTTCGTTTCGCGAGCCAGGAGGAGGTTGGGAAGGAGGGTTCGAGCGCCCCGACTGCAAAATTCATGCCAAGGGGGAGCCACAATCGGCCCGCGGAGCTGGGCGAGAACTTCGGGAGCAGAGCTGGGAGGCGCGCCCGCGATGCGCCTCCCGCCGCAGCCGCAGCGCCAGGCAGGACCCCGGGCGGGCGGGGGCTCCCCATACCTGGAAGTGCTGGAAGAAGGCGGAGATGCGTGTGATCTGCAGGCTGAGGCACCTGGAGGCGCAACGAGCGCGCTGGACGCTCCCGGCAGACAGCGACTCCTCCAGCCGCCGCGCAGCAGCCGCGCCGGGGCTAGCCGCCACGCAGCCCCCGGAGGCCGCCAGCCAGAGGCAGAGGGTCAGGGCTGCACCGGTCACCCCCGGGCACCATGGCTGCGGGTCGGGACCGCGGACGCCGGGCGCTGGCCAAGGCTCCCAGCTCCGCGCCGGGGCCGCACTGCTGGGGACTTCGCGACCGCCTCAACTCCGCCGGAAAGTTCAATCATTCAACTCCGGCCGCCGGCCCTCCCAGCCGACCTCCCTCCCCGCTCTCTCTCGAGGGGTGGGGTGAGGGTGACAGGCGACTGCGCCATTGGCTGGAAGCAATATGAGTGACAGGGGGGCCGGGCACAGGGCCCGAGGGCAGGTCTACAGGGCTGCCAGCCCTCGCGCTCCGTGGGAGAGCGACGCGGAGCTGTTCCCAGAGCTGCGCGGATCTCCGGGTGGTCGAGCTCCCACGCAGGCTCCCCCACAGTCCGCATTGAACCTTCCTCCTCCCTTCCTCCCCTCCACTCCACCCAGGTAAACGTCAGGTGTGAGCAGGCCCTGGCCTGTGAGGAAAGGTGCAGTCTTCAGGAAGAGAAAAAGGGGCATCGGACCCCCAGGGACATCAGAACTGCCCAAGGAACGACCCAGCGCCCCTAAGTTGTCTGCTTTCTCCTCACTTTCCATCCCGGGTCCAGGATTTTCTTGTACTTCCACATATTTGAATGTCCCTTTGCCCAAGTAGAGGGGAAAAGGTAAGAAAACTAAGTGAGACTTGGAGAGGGATGTACACATTCGACCCACAGTGCCTCTGAGACACGATCTTCCTTCTCTTCCTCCTTTTTTCCTTTCCTCGTCCCTCATCCCTCCCTCCCTATCCCTTCTTTCATTCCTTCATCCTTTCCTCTCTTCTTCCTGCCTTCCTTCCTCGCTTCTTCCCTCCCTCCCTCCCCTCCTTATTATTATTACCCAGAAAACAATCTGAGTACATAGCTTAGCGACATTTAGATCTATACACCTTACTTCTTCAGATATCTGGTTTTAAGCATTACATGCCCAGAGTGAGTTATTCAAAATAGAATTATTTCTTAAACTATTTCTTCCCCTAGGATTTGCCCCGCGCCTCTTGATTGGGCCTTTTTAGCTTTGAAATTGCTGCTCCATCGTCTCTTGTCATCTTTCTCATGCTCTTTCACCACTCAAGTTCTCCCTCTCCAGCCAGGATCTTGCCAGAGAAAGAGACAGGAGGCATTGGTAATACACAACCTGTAACAAAGCTTTATACTCCCCTGAGCTCTATCAGGAAGTGACAGCCTCCTTGCCGGCAGGAGATTCTAGAGAAAAAAGACTTCGTGCACACTTTTATTTGCATGTGAAACAATTGACTGATACTCCTGTGCTCCGACATCTCCACATTCTCTAGCAGAATTGCACTTACACTTCTGAAACACAGTGTTGCAGGAAGTACACAGTGAAGCAAAACCAGTGTGTCTAGATGCAGTAAACCTGCTCAAAGATACATCAAAAAGCTTGATTCCTCTTTGCATAGCGCCTGTAATGCTTTCTTCCTTCAATTTCCAACCATTTCCTCTATTCTTTACACATTTTACACCCTGCGATTTTGAGATCTTCCTGTTAACAAATTACAATGACAACCATCTGCAACTATCCTATTATATCCATGATTCTTTTTCCAGTACATCTCACATGTATATTTCTTCACATAGTTTAAATCAGCAAGGCCAATAGAACTAATTGGCTTTGGTGTGTTTCCCAGCAAATTAGAAAATCAGAGTTGTCTTGTTTGAAAGATTCTATAGACAGAGCCAGTTTCGTGAGCATGGAACCCATACAACTGTACAGAGTCCCACTCTTAAAAAGATCCACACTTGGATAAATATTTTACCATAACCATCTTGAGACTCTTTATAATTTTTGAATAAGGTTTCCTGAATTTTCATTTTTCATGAGGGCTTGCAAAGTATGTAGCCAGCCCTACCTATATGTTTTAGCAATGACAATCCTATACTTCAGCTGAAAACCTAAAAATTCAGGCATGAGCTTAGTGGTTTGTTTAAAAGGTGCTCAGAATTACAAATGGAAATCTTTTTTAAGTGTGCTAAACATAATTAGTATTGACTAAGAGTAAAGGGGCCAACCAGAGTGATCCCAAGCAGGAATGCATAAAGCCATGTGTCAGTGAATAGAAAATGATGTCTCAATATAGGGATTGTCTTCTAAATGTTGTCACTTTCATTTGTGAATTACTAAAAAATTTCCAAAAGCTGTAGGGGATCTTTCCCTAGTGTTTGTTTTGAGTTTTAAAGTTAAGCAAATACATGGTCTTCGTGAAGGCAAGGACATTATGCACACCTACATTTTCTTATGGTAACTTTGATTTATAATTTTGCATGTCATATCATGAAATTTATATTCTAGAAAGTGAAATCACAAGGACAAGCATGCTGAGCTTTTAAAAACAACTTTTGACTGTTCAAAGGGATCACTGTATTTTTTAAAGCAATGTGTGTGCTACTTATAGGGGTTCCATAGCATATTCATTTCCATGAATAAATGCATTTTATAATAAGCCACAAAAGAGAACAACTAGTCAGTTGAACAGAAAGCTGAGACTTAAACATAGAGCCACCTTATTATGCGTATGTTAAAATAATACTTGCGGTTATATTGCTTTCTTCCTTCAGAATGATCACAGACATCCTCTGTGATTATGCAGGCCTTTCTCATGTTATTTATTTTAATTGCAGTTTAAAGTACCTTTTAAAGGAAAACATTCTAGTAAAGTCAGAATAACAGTCAAATTCCAGTTTTTTATTCTACCCATATATGCCCAATTTATGATGCAGCTCACCCTGCAAGTTGAAACATGGACCTTCTCGAACTTTTGACATAACTGGGTGAGTCACACCCTAAGTTTATGAAAGTCATCCACTTGGGAGGAGAACCCTAAGAGTACATTGAAGGAATGATGGATAAATGGATGGGCAGGAACCTCTGGGTGCAGCTAGTAAGAAAGCACTTAGTGTATCTTTCTCCAAATCTTGAACCCTATGATCTGAATTTGCCTAGAGAACAAATGAACTTTACACTGATTTTGGTTTGACTTAAATAGACAAAACACACATGTTACAAAGAGAATTTAAAAGTGCCTTAATGATTTCTTATTTGTATTTATGTGAACAGGGACAGACCAAAATGTATGGCTGTCTTGATCAGGTTGTAGAAGAATCACACAAAATAAGACCCTTGTTCACAGTTTCTAAATGTTAGTTATCCTCTTTCTTGCATTTTGTTTAGGTTATTGTGGTTTTTTTATTTTTTCTTTTTTTCCGACAGAAAATAAGAAATACCTGCGATGTTTACTAAAGATAGACTCAAATTCAGAGATTCTGGGTCAGTGTGTCTGAGCTCAACTTTTAAAGAACACCCTGGGTGATTCCACCGCAAGTCAACCAAAGACTACAGTTTGAGAAGTAACTGACTTTAAAAGTACATATCCGACTGAGCACAGTGTCTCACGCCTATAATCTCAGTACTTTGGGAGACAGAGGTAAGAAGATTGCCTGAGCCTGTGGGTTCGAGACCAGCCTGGGCAACTTGGTGAGACCGCATCTCTACAATCAAGAAAAATTAGCCATGCATGGTGGCACATGCCTGTAGTTCCAGCTACTTGGAAGGCTGAGGTGGAAGGATCGCCTGAGCCCAGCAGGTCGAGGCTGCAGTGGCCGTGAGTGTGCCACTGCACTCCAGCCTGGGTGACAGAGCGAGACTCTGACCCAAAAAAAAAGTATATGTCTATTAAAAATGAAATAGAAATGTTGATTTGAATCGCATCTATGACTTAATTTTGTGCAAAGTATCTTTTTTAGTAGCTTGTGTTGATATGGATTAGACATATCAATCTATTTCTTTTTTTTTTTTTAAGCAGGATTTATTGAGAGGACAGAAGAGCTCCCATAGTGGGAGGGAACCAAAGGGGTTGCCCCAACCTATTTCTTAATAATCACATTGACATATTTTTTTCCAATACATTTAGCCAAAACTCTCTTAGACTCATTGTTTTTTTCAGGCTAGCAACTTGCCTTTTTAAAAATCTTCCAGCTACATTTGATGAGGATAAAGTACGAAGGTAGCAAGTATAATCTTTTGCTGATAAGCTCCCCTAAAAAAGCAAAATGAGAGCACTCTCAAACATTGGAGAACAAATACTTAAATTTGACGATTGATGATTCACAAACAGAATGCTCCCCCTTTGGTTATGAAGGCAATAACCAGAGTGAGGGAAGGGAAGTTACTGATAAGGTATATTTTATTTCCATTGCTTCCAATTGATGATGCAATCGCATCATCTTCTCTAGGAAACTGCACTTCACTTCAGAAAAAGCAAAAGTGAAAACATCAAGAAGAGTATCCTGCAAGAGTACTGGCCCACACCCATACTTCCACATTCCAGGCTAAATTCTCAGAATTTACTAGCTCAACTCTGCTAAATCTCTTCTCTAAAAGCTTTCCTCCTCCTCCACACTTGATTCCCTTCTGCTCAGCTTTAGATTACATGATCCAAGAAATATCAAGAATGAAAAAATACTTAAGACAAAAAAGTGGTGAAATGGTTAGCACAGGAAACAATGCCAGACTTGCATCTTTTGCAATATGGTTTCAGGCAAGAATGAGGTGTACCTCTGTGGTACTGTATTTATCTGGTCCCTGACGGCCAATTTAATGATTTTACAAATGACAATGATTGTTTTTTGCACAGAGTATTTGAATATGTGCTCTAGTTTTCATAAAAGACCGCCACATTCATTTACAATCTCTTCTGCTTTCCTTTCTTGTCTTGCAAGGCTAGATACCCTATTAGGCGATAATGTAAGTGTATGATGCATTTTTCTCCTTTAACGAGATTATAAAATTTTAATTGCAGTCTATGCAGTTTGAAGTATTATATATATATATACATATATATGTATATATATATATATATATATATACTTTTTTTTAATTGAGTGGGAGTCTCACTCCATCACCCAGGCTGGAGTGCTGTGGCACACTCACGGCCACCCCAGCGGCGACCTGCTGGGTTCGGGGATCCTTCTGCCTCAGCCTTTCAAGTAGTCGGAACTAGAGGCGCGCACAACCATGCCCTGCTAATGATTTTTTTTTAATTGTAGAGACAAGGTCTCGCTAAGTTCCCCAGGCTGGTCTCGAACCCGCGGGCTCAGGCAATCCACTCGCCTCGATCTCCCAAAGTGCTGGGATTACAGGCTGAGCCATCTAGGCTGGCCTGAAGTATTATTTATTAATCACCTTGATTTTTACTAAGATTTTATGAAGTATCAGAATTCTATTTCCTATTATTTTTGTGCATTGAGGAATATTTTAATGACTTTTTAAAGTTTTCTTGTGAAATATATGAAAACTTGCCTAGTACTGTGATTTCAAACTATTACCACTTTTCAAGAATTTTTCTCCCTGCCCTCTCCCTTCCCTCCCCCAATTTCCCCATCAGTTAGCACTGAATTTGTTTTCTTTCCTTTTTTTTTTTTTTTTTTTTTTTTGAGTTGGAGTCTCACTCGGTCGCCCAGACTGGAGTGCAGTGGCTGCTCGAGGCCACCGCAGCCTCGCCTGCTGGGTTCCAGCGATCCTTCCGCCTCAGCCTTCCGAGTAGCTGGAATTACAGGCATGCGCTACCACGCCCGGCTGATTTTTTGATTTTATTGTAGAGATGAGGTCTCGCCTGCCCAGGCGGGTCTCAAACCCGCGGGCTCAGGCAATCCACTCATCTCAGCCTCCCGAAGGGAATTTGTTTTCTATTCTGCAGTCGTGCTAACAACCTATTTTAGATTAAGCCATCACTGAGGGTTTATTTCTGGATATAATTACTACTAAAATTAAAATAATTACTAAAAAGTAAAAGTTATCAGAATGTGTATTTTCATATGCCAAGTGCCAGTTATCTGGCACATGATGATGTTCTACTGTGGGTGCGTTTTCCATTGAAGAATCCCACCTGGGAATCTGTCTCTCTAGCACATGTGATGACCTCTGTTGATTTTAGTGTCTTAGTCAGCAGAACAACTGCTGGTTCCGGCAAGGACATTGAGTGTTTGAAACCCAATGGTTTCAAAGGATGGTTGATGCCAGGAAAACGGAATGCTTGTCCCGGTAACTAGGCAATTAACTAGTGTCACCCTTATTTTAAATGTTAGCAACATTACAATAAGCAACCAGAAAGAGTCAAAGCTCTCGTATCTGATTTTATATATAAGCTATAGGTACTGAAAAACATACAAATGGTTATAAAAGAAATACTATTTAAGAGTCAAATGTGGGGCTATTTTAAATATAAAAAGTAATCTGTGCATTTCTAGTTCTCGACATGCCCAAAATATAACTGGCTTGCCCTCAAACAAGCATTTGGAAAAGCATAAATAAGTTAAAATAAACTTATATGAATTTAACAAAATCTTAAATGAGATAACTTTAACTAAAAACTGCATTTCTCACTTCTGAGTAGCCTACTTTTCATGTGAAATGCATAATGTATTTTTCAGTAAAATTTGTACTTAAAATTTTGTAAAAGGAGACTTTTTTAGCCTTTTTACAACAAAGCTCAAATAAACTATCATGTTTTTATTTATTATTCTTAAACATGAAAAGAAATCTACAGGTGCTCTTTAGAATTACTGAAATGCTATTCTGTTAAAAGTCTTAAGTGGGTTTTTCTTCTCTGATGTTATCAAGCCCATTGAAATTTACATTGAGCCATGTAAATATCAAAAGAGGAGGAAGACTGAAAAATTACAAAAGCAGCTTTTAACAGGAAACAGCGCCACACGCTGGCCATATAAATAAAATGTCAAGGAATGAAAAACCTCTGTGAGAACCTAATATTAGGACTAAACTATCCTTTCTACAGCCTATATCTGACTGGGGTAAATCATGCCATGTCCTCATTTAACACCACTATAATACTTTCAGTGTAGATTTAAACACTGGAGGACTTTCCTGTGTATTTACAGTCACATAGACCTAAATTAGGGAAATTAGCATAGCAGTCTACATTTTCCCCCCCTAGCTTTTAAACATTTCTCAAACTAACTTCCTACAAAAGTAAATGACAAAGTTAGACTGTCTTTAAATTGCATCTGTGGAAGTTTCTGTTCAGAACCACTTTTTTGCAGCTCATGAATTGCTTGCTTCTTAGGATTTCATAATATATGATAACATGAATAAAATTTGACACCAGGAGAAACGAGAGCAAGGAAAATTGATAGGCTTTATCTACCGTGTTAGGGAACGTAAAGAAGACCCAGAAACTGCCTTTTCAACACTCACTGGCCACTTTTGGACAAGATGAACCAACAGTCAAGAGATTAAGATAAACACATGTAAGACCTCAGGGGAAGCCCTATGTCACTCCTAGGTCAAGTGTTCAGGACCTATGGATGTAACTAAGGCATGAACTCAACGTTTCCTCTTCTGAATCTACAAGGAGCTTAAAAAAAAAAGCATCCCTTTGGACAAAAACAAAACAAAAAGACACTTTTTTTTATTTTTTTACCTCCAGGATTTTCAATAGTGGCTGACTTGAACCAGCTGGAAAATATTCTTTTATCTGATGGAATTTGCGATGGTTCACAAAGTCAGAAATCAAAGCTCATTCCCTTCTCATCAATTCTTCCCACTGCTCCTGGACCTCTGAATGCCCATTCCCTCCTCAGAGACTACAATCACATGAAAGGTAGGTTTTGAGTTCCAGGGAATGTCAAGGCCAGGGACTTGCTTTGTTCTTTGTTTTCTTAGCAATGTGTGTTTCGCTGAACACAGATGGACAACTGTTGGATATCAAAGATGGTAAATGGGATTCTTCTAGTGCCCAGGCAGAGTTTATTAATAGGAATCCTTTTCTTGTGGTCTTTCTGGAAAATGTCACATATAGAAGATACTCACAACATTGCAATAACTTATCTGCTCAAAAGGAACTTATGTGAAGGAATGGATTTGCATTCAACCAGGTTCTTTTTCTTCTCTTACAAATAAGTAGTAGCTACCTTACAAATTATGAGAGATCAGGTGGTATTCCTTTCTGAGCAATTTATTTTCAACATGTTAATATTTTTAATACTCTTCATATATGGAGGGACAGTGCTAAGAAGAGTGTTCATTTGCAAATAATCCTACAGGTAGACACGTACCTGAGTCATTGATACGTTAAGAAGCCAGTGAAGATCAGTGGGATAATTGGATCATCTCTCTCACATTGTAGGATATTGCTAAGTGAATTACTGTTTTCTGGTATTATGCACAAAAACAGTACCGAAAAGAAATCTAAGCCCTTTCCTGTCTTCAGAGAACTAAGTGCACATGTTCATTGTTTGTTGAGTATCAAAAGACTTTTTACCTTTGCCATCAATAATTTTTAATTATTTTAATTACTTTATCATAATTGCCTATTCAGACACTGAGATCATAAAATATGATATACGTAGTTTGGAGGCTAGAAAAGGTGAAGAATATTAGTTTAGAATCAGGTTGGTATTGAAATCTAAGTTGTAGCAAGGAGGACTGTGCCTCCTCTGCAAATTCTTTGCCTCTCTGCATTTCGGTATCTTCCCTTTGTGAAACAGAGATTGTAATAGATACAAACTCCCAGGATCATCTTGTGATAATATTTCTAAAAGACTGGATACAGATCTTCAATAATAAATAGTGAAGCTTCAAACTGGGCAAAATAAATACAACATTCACAGTATTAAACAATGGACTTATAATGTAAGGATTTTCTTTAACTACCTTTCTGTTTAGTATAAACTTTACACCAGAGTTTCTCAACCTCAGTATTATCAACATTTGGGGCTCGATAATTATTTGCCAGGAGGGGCTGACCTGCACACTCTAGGATGCTGAGCAGCATCCCTGGTCTCCACCCACTGGATGCCAAGAACACACACAAACACACCTAATTGTAGCAAACAAAAATGTCTCCAGACATTACTATGTGTCCTTTGTGAGCAAAATTTCTCCCAGTTGAGAGTGAGAACATCTAAGCTAAATCAGTGCATCTTGTAGTTTTCATTATAATTTTATTATTTCACAAATATATTTTATTATGTATATTTATATATTTAAGTTTATATATAATATATTTAAATATATATTGGTTTATATATATTAGTTTTTATATATAACTATATATAGTCAGTATATATTATTTTATTATTTCACAAATACATTCATTATCATTTCTATATCATATATATTTAAATTTATATAAAATATATTTATATATATTAATGTCGTTCTATTGGCAACTACTTTCCTCAGATATTTTTTGAAAGGTGTCTGAAAATATCTTTGTTTTATTTTTATATTTGAAGATTTTTTTTTAGAATAGATTGGTAGTTATTTTCTTTCCTCCTTATCATCATTCATTTGTTTCAAAGTGGAACAGAGGTCTTTTCCATCATCCTTAACTAGAAGTGTTTCCATTCAGTGTTCTTCAAGCCTCTCAGCAGACCAGTAAATTGTTTCTCACTGAGGGCAAAAATGCTCCACTTCTGTTTGCTCCTTATCTTGTTGAGCATACTGGGCTTATCCCCATGGTCCCTTCCTGGGAGACTCCCTTTTCTAAACATCATATATCCCTAGTTTTCCTATTTTTCTTCCCCACTTTTGTTCACTGGAGCCTCTTTTTGCATCTTTCTGGGATTAGTCACTATTCTTGAAATAATTCTATGCTATCTCTTAGAATAAAAGGGCAAATTGGCCAACAAGGCTTAGTATGGGAAAGATGCTCTAGGAATTCGGGACTTTCTAGTTCCACTTCTCAAGGGCTTCGTCATAAATGTGGCTCTCAGTCTTCCTCTCTAAATATTGTAAAAATCAGAATCGCTTTTGCCCAGCCTGGACCTGGTGTCTACTTTGGGTGAGTCAGCTCAGGATCAGGTGTGGGTCACTTACCTTTGACTGGGACCTACCATATGCAATGAGTTTTATTTTCAAAGATTAAGACAAACAGCTAAGCAAAGAGGTGATATCTAAGAGTCTCTCCTTAGACCTGTTCCTAGTTGCTCTGCAGATGTGCACATGTCTCTCCCAAACACCAAGTTTCTCCTGACCTTTAGATCCAACTCTCTGTTGGATGTTTCCACAGGGCATAGACATGCACAACCCTGCCTCAGGACCTCAGCCCCCAGCCGGCCAGTGCAGGAAGCATGCTGGCCTGTTGCAAAAACACCCAAGAGTATCAGTTCAAAGAAAGCCACTGAAAGCACGGAGCCTACATCAGACTGCTTGGATTTGAACCCCAGTCCACCCTTCAGAAGCTTTTGGAAGTGCGATCGGCCTTGGGTACATTACTTACATTATTTATCTTCTTTATATCTCAGTGTCCTCAAATGCAAAATGAGAAGCAAATAACAACTTCATAGTATTGTCATAAGTATTGATTGGCTTAATATCAGTAAACACTTTCTAAAGGTTAACTCACATTATTATTATCACTTTGCTTCTAATCTCATACCTGCCTTATTATTTGGATGCCTTCACAAAGTTCTTTCTAAAATTAGAGTATAATCTTAATGTTGCATTATTTAAAAATCCTGGCTGGCCCCCACTGCTTATATGGCACATTGTTTATCATGTAGTAAAAGTGCCTTTACAGCGTTTTCCCTAAGCAAACCTCATCTGTCCCCAGACCCACTCTTGTCAGCCATTCCATAGCAACAGAAAGAGCTAGCAACTTCATGTTGTGAGTCCGAACCCATACCATTGGTGTATGTTGTTCTCTTTCCTAAAATGTCCATTTCTCCTCTTTGCCTGATAATCCTGTTCCACTGAGAAAATTTATGTATCGTCCTGACCTTAAATATATTCTCCTATATATATGCAAACTTTTCTAGCATTCTCAGATAAATCCTCCTCAGTATTTCCTTTATACTCTTGATTTTTATTACTGTATATTCATCACACTTTATCATGTCTTTGTTGACATATTCAACTCCATCTCTACTTTGTATGGCTTGAGGCTATTCCTTTAGAAATCGTCACACTATTTCCTATAGAGGTTGAACTAGCTTGCACGCCCACCAACGGTGGAGGAGCGTTCCCTTTTCTGTGCATCCGCACCAGCATCTATTGTTTTTTGATTTGTTAATGATGGTCATCCTTACTGAAGTTAGGTGATTTCTCAGTGTGGTTTTGATTTTCATTTATCTGATGATTAGGAAGGCGAGCATTTTTTCACGTATCTGTTGGCTGCTTGTATGTCTTCTTTTTGAGAAATGTCTATTCATGTCCTCTGCCCATTTTTTTTAACGGGCCGTTTGTTTTCTTTCCTTTGGCTTGTTTGAGTTCCTTGTAGATGCTGGATGTTAGGCCTTTGTCAAAAACACAATTAGGAAATATTTTGTCCTATTCTGTGGGTTGTCTCCTCACTCCCTTGGTGGTTTCTTTTGCTGTTCAAAAACTTTTCAGTTTCATGAAGTCCCACTTGTCTAGCTTGTCTTTTATGGCACGAGAATGCACTTTCTTGATTTAATGCCCACAGCTCTGGTTACACATGCCAGCAGGGGGCAGCAAAGGGCTGTCCTGGGAGGACTCCCCGGCATCTGCTTCTGGAGTCGCAGAATTGATATGGGAGTTTAAAGTTCTGTCGTAGGCAAAACAGTTAAGATGCTTAACATGACAATATTGATTTACCCTCCAGAAAAACTTGAATAGATCCAGGGAAATGAGGAAGGAAATCCTCAAACCATTATCTGAGATAAGAAAACAAATCAAGCATTAAAGAGATAAATGCATAGAATGCATTGTCTTATGCATTAAATAATGCATAGAATGCGTAACTTAAAAGAGATAAAATTTTGATACATTAAGACACATTGTTTATCAAAGACATCTTACAGAAAGAAAAGAGACTAATTGTCATGTGAAAGATAATATCTTCACAATACACACAACTGAAAAACTATTCGAACAAAAGATATAGAATAAATTCCTACAAGCTAATAACAACGTAAGCACAAACATGAAAAGAAAAATAGGCAAAAATTACGAACAGGCATGGGCAAATGAGGAAACATATTTCTAAAAGACATATGAAGGTTTGCTTAGAATCATTGGTGATTGGGGAAAAAAAATTAAATAAGCCCACTGTCAATATTATTTTACACTTTGGCTACAATTTTGAAATCTGACCATGCTAAATTCTTGGAGGGTGTATGACTCCACTGAATCTTTTTTTAATTTATTTGTTTGTTTGTTTGTTTATTTATTGGAAATGCAATCTCAGTATGTTACCCAGTCATGTCTTAAACTCCTGAGCTCAAGCCACCACACTTGGCTTCACAGCATCTTTTATACTTTGCTAGTGGGGGTATCAATCAATGCAATGACTTTGGACAAGCTAATCACCCACATAGCTTAATTTCCACTCCTTGTACAACCCAACTGAAGCTTCTGCACATGTATTATCAAAGTTATGACTGAGCAAGTTCATAACTGCGCAGCCCTGAAACCAGCAAAATGTCATCAAGGAAGAGCACATGCATAAATTCTAGCGTATTCACATAATAAAATATTGTATATCTATAAAAATAAACATCATATATATGTTAAAGGAAAACTTTAAAAATATAACCATAAATGAAGAAAAATGCCAACACACTGTATACAGCAGGATGTGCTCCTTATGAAGTTAAAGACAACTAGAATAAAAATTAAAAAAATTATCAGTACCACATATGCAATAAATCTACATAAAAAGAAAAGAAAAGGACATAGACTACAAGATCATGGTGGAGACAATAAGAAGACTCAGTGACTATAAAATACCTGCTTTTTTTGGTGGTGATGGGATTTACTAGTGTTCATTACACTATTAACAATAACTAATTAAATAGCTAGCTGAATAGACAAACTGGGCTATATCTGGAATAATAAGGAAAATGCCATGGACCAGGAATTATAAAATATCTAGCTCTGTGTTGCCAAAATTAAAAAAAAAAAAGGTCAAAATAACAGTGTCAGACTCTACATGTGTATTTAAGCAGCAACATAGGGACAAAGTTTCTGCAGCAATATTAAATGCATTATTTGTTGAAAGAATGAGTCAAAAAACAATGCTTTTTTTCTGGATGCAAACTCAGAGAAGAATAAGGCTTAGTAATCAAATGCTATTCTTGGGAATAATAAGGAAAAAAAAGGTAGCGTCCAAATGACTGAAAAGTGTTGACCTTGAGGATGAAATAGCCCTAGACTTTGCAGAGTTGTCTTGAGTCCCTAGTCAAACAATATGTCACTGTTAGAAAAAATTAGAAAGCAAAGAATACAAGAGAAGGAATTGACTCATAGGGAGAATATGAGAACTCCGTGGCTTAAACAACCAGCACCTAGAGTCCACTACCAAGAATTTGCTTTTTTGTGGGTTTCATTGTGCCACCTATGACTAGGGAACTTCTTGCTTTTCAGCTTTTCACTCTCTCATGAGACACAGATTTGAGGATCATCATTACATAAATAATATTCAAAAGTAGTGAGCTGAATGAGATCACACAGGAGTATGTGTGAATATAAAAGAAAAAAGCTACCTGGAGATGTAAAAGGATTAAAAAGGCACCACAAGCCAGACAAATAGTTGCTACAATAGTATGGCCTTCCTTTTATCCATGGCTTGGTGAGATCTGGAATATCCAGACCAGAAATTTGGGGCAAGTTTTAAGTAACGGAATTTTAGGAACTTGTGTGTGAACTGAACAATCTATTTCTGTGTCAGTCATTTGAGTTTTTTCTGTTACTTTTATTGAATTGCATTCTCCATCTCTTTAAGACTCATCTACCTTTCCAATTACCGGGATGAGTTTTGGAAAGATTCCTGTCAAATGTGATTTTTTTTTAAAAAAATGCTATTGGGAGACCATTCAGTAATATGATAAATCAACTTCTGCTTCTACCTCTAAGCTCATAACTAATTCTAAGAAAGTTCCAAAAATAGAGGGGAAAGAGAGCGATAGGAAGACAGAGAACACTTACACTAATTTAGTTAAGGTGAAAGGAAGTGAATAAACTAATTATCCAATTTAAAAAACCAGAATGTTTACATCTAAACCACAATTAATTATTCTAAAGATTATTTTTAAATGATCATTTCATAGGGTTTTTTTAGTTCTCAATTTTTATTTACAGAGATAATATAATGAACTTTTATATGAACTTATAGTCTAGTACACGAATGGCATGCCACGCCACATAAATCAAATTATTATTAGTATTAAGTTTATATATACTAAATGTTCACTATAAAGAAATGAACTTAGAAGTTGAAGGTTGCTACAAAGATGTCAAAACAAAGAAATAAATATCTGTATTCTATTCCAGAACTATATTTCTAAGCTCAGGATTTTTAATGCAGATTTTTCTCTATCTAAATGAAATCTTTTCTTTACTAAATATAAACAAGCACATAGGAAGCCATGGGATAATGGTAGCTGTTACATTCTCATTTAAGTTGGATAATTGCATCATTTAATTGCTAGATACTTTTAATGCAGATAAGATCAATCAACTATGGGTGGTTTTGATTTTCTGCGTTACATGATTTAAATGAGCACTGCTCAATGCTGGTGATGAAAATATGCAGAGGCACAAGCCCCACCATAAGACATCCTCATTTAATTGGTCTGGAGAGGCTTAGGTGTCAGTATTGTTTAAAACTAAGTGATTTTAATGCCTCCAGGTTTGAGAATCAACAATGATATTTTTCTCTACATTCAAATGGTGGATTTGAGAAAAGTTATGAGAATTTGATTTTTAGAAAGGGTAAACAACTCATGGTTTCTCAACATCAACAACATTAACATTTCAGAAAGCACCATTCTTTGTCTTGGAATCAGTCTCATGCGCTGTAAAATTTTTAGCAGCATTCCCGCCTCTAACCACTAGATGCCAGCAGCATCTCTCTGCAGTTGTAAGAACCAAAAATGTCTCCTCATACTGCTAAATGTCCCCAGGGCGACAGAATTGCCTCCTTCCCAGTTGGGAACTACTGACATAAGCAGTCCCATGTTACAGATATCCAAATAGTTCATCAGTCCTAGGAAAACCAACCCCAATAAACAAACTCATCCTTCAACTAAAACAGCAATATGTAACCACACACATACAAGAAAAACACAGTATTTAAAAATGATATTCTGGATGTTGTTTTGAATTAAAAATTAACCAATATAAAAGTTTTTCATTTCTCCTGCTGTTCCATTGCTTGGTCCCCCAACCCCACCCTGCTTTCATGCACTCCCTTTTCAAATAACCTCAATAAAACCTCTTGTAAAGATAAAGACCTTTCATTATTCCTCTCCCTAACTACAGGAAGGCTGGAAATAGTTCCCAGCTAGCACAATGTCACTACCAGCTAAGGCATCTAGAGCCACCTCTCAACAAACTAAAATTCACTGAACCTCTATCAGCTGCCACAAGTAGCCCACTGGGAGAAAAGAACAATGGAAAGCATTTCTTTTCCATTTGTTGGCTCTTATTCCTTTTGCTTTATGGTGGAAGACAAGTAAGGTTAAATAGGTTTCTCTGTTTCTAACTTGATTTCCCCTCTCCTAGTGGTTTTATACTTTACCTCTGTAGCAGCAAGTTAAATAATATTCGTTCATTCAGTAACTCTGACGCTCTTACTCTGTTTCAACCACTGGTCTAGACATGGTG
The DNA here is from genome assembly GCA_027257055.1 of Cephalopachus bancanus. Classification (NCBI taxonomy): domain Eukaryota; kingdom Metazoa; phylum Chordata; class Mammalia; order Primates; family Tarsiidae; genus Cephalopachus; species Cephalopachus bancanus. The sequence goes on along the minus strand of JAPVLO010000676.1, from coordinate 65,730 downwards.
ATAAAATAATGGCAGTTTTCCTAAAGTTGGATATTTGGGTTATTTCTAATTAATGGCTAATATGAATAATGCTGATGTGAACATTTTAAAAAATAGACCACATAAATTCTCTACCATCTTGAAAGCTACTTATTACTAAGCAGAGTTATCCACATTATTTCAACCATAATTTCCAGGCATGCAATTTGCATTTTTCTATTGCATGAGCTCTTCTTTTTAACAAATATTCAATTTATGAACATTTTATGGCTCAAAAGAATGCTATGAGTGACTTTTTTAAAATTTGAACTTACCTGAAGGCAAGTGAATCTTGTTTATGGTCCACTGGTATTGTTTTGTAACCAGCCATTATACTGCACATCACTTCGAATTATTTGACAAACATTAACTGGCATCATGTTGAATAAGTTCAAAAGTAATGAATGTTGAACAAGGAAATGGCACCCCAAATACTCCTGATTTGGGGTCTCAGGTCTGATGTCATCTTCCGAACCCTTGAGCAGGAGGGGTCATCTGAGTGATGCAGCTCCATTTTAGTCAGTCTTATCAGAGAAGTGGCCCTGGCTTGGCCATCTGCAGTGGTAAACCACAGTGCTCACGCAGCTGCTATGATATCTAAAATCTCCAAGTGACAATCCCCCAAGGGTCTGTAAAATAAAACCAAGCTCACAAGAGAGTATTGGCCAGAACTGGAAGAACGGCCTTGAGTTCTGTCCACTCTGGGTTCTTCCTGGGTAGTCTTGAAGCTGAACATTCATGGCTATGCCATGGGCACCACTGAGTTTTATCTTAGTCAAACCACTGGGGAGTATGCCCTGATAGCTAGGGGAACCTTTAGAAACCAAGGGCCCCATTGAACCAAGGGCTACATTTAAACAGTGAGAGAGAAAGAGATGAAGTTTCCCCAAGAAAGGGTAATTGCCAAAATGCAAAGCCCACATGCCCTGGAGCCAGGTCAGCACCTTCCTGAATCTCTGGACAGACAAGGCTCATTGGGCCCTTTCCCACCTTGTGAGTCACTGATTCAGAGTTGATGCATCCTGAGGCAAGAATATCAGGTCAGAGAGTAACAAGACCTCCATGGAACAGGTGTTCAGCTTTGACAACAGCCCAGTACCTAGTTAACCACTGCTTTGCAAAGGGGTATACCTGACAGGTGAATTAGGGAAGCAGTAAATCCAAAACCCGTAGATGCCTGTGGGTGGAGGCAGCCTCCCTTTGCCAGAGGCTCCAACTGGTAAACCATCAATCATAGAGATTGTAACTCAAATGGGGCATGAATGTTGGGGGCCCCAAGGACACTAGCAATTCTACACATGTGGCTCTTCATGATTGGAAGAATCCCCCAGCTCCCTGCCCTGACATTCATGGGACAAGGAAATACAGCATATAATGCATCAATTTATATTATATACCAGACATATAGTGAGAAAAACAGTCCATTGACTTGACCCAAAAAGACCACACCCATGCAAGGGCACCCAGCATGCCACAGGGAACCTTGTTCCCCCTGACTTAGCTGAATTTGGGTGTTCCCTCACCACACAGAACCAGGTTGGGTAGTGATTTGGGAGCTTGTATTCAGCAAAGCCATAATAATTTGAGTCGTTCCCCTGCTCAAAGTTCCCCAGCACAGTTGCCCAGATACACATAATCTTCAATTCTGGTTGGGGACAGACAGACTCCAACCCTAACTCTTCAATTTAAAGCAGTTGAGGTTGACTGGAGACTGAGGGAGTGCATGAGCTATAGAGGGAGAGTGTGGATCTGCTCCTTCTGAGGCACAATCATGTCTGCTTTCAAGTGACCTGGCAGAAACTCACCTGTGTGATTAAGCATATTGTTTGCTAGGGTTTGTTTTCTTCATTAATTGAATCAGCTATCCCTGGGAATTAAGAAACTCGTGTTAGAAACAAGTCTGAAGTTTCCTACAAATTTAAGTCTGAGGCCCCCACAACAGCCCTGCAAGATGCATTGGTGGGTCACAATAGCCTCCCATAGTTTTAAATGTCTTTCTTTGATTTTAAGGGCATTGGCAATTCCTCCTACCATCAGTGGCATCTACTAGACATCCAGAATCAGCCCATGTGGCACCAATAGTTCACAGAACTCATTTGAAGTGACTGATGACCATGGCCCAGTGTCCACATGTGCAGGTGCAGATGACTCACCCCTAGCCCTATGGCCAAGAGTGACTATAAGGTGCCGTTGATTGTGCTGTGAGATGCATCCAAATTTCAAAGAGGTTAATGTATGAAAAATATAGCCAGGCATGATAGCACGCGTCTGTGGTTCCAGGTACTTGGAAGGCTGAGGCAGAAGGATCGCCTGAGTCCAGCAGGTGGAGGTTGCGATGGCTGTGAGCGTACCACTGCACTCCAGCCTGGGCGAAAGAGCGAGACTCCAATTAAAAAAAAAAACAACAAAATACGTGTCTCACAATCAGTGAGCAACTCTAGCTCATAGTTCATGGTTTGGTTATGAGGCTTAAATGCCTCATAATAATCCTTATTCTATGTCCACGAGCACAGGACACAACAAGCATGTCCTCAATTTAGTTGTCATTTGTACCTACATGTTGCTTGTTTTGGTCTACAGATGAGCTTAATTGGTCTATATATACCAATTAAGACAGAAGAGAAAATAAGAGGAAAAAAAACACATTTTCTCATGTGATGTTAAATTCTCATTTAGGGTGAAAGAATAAATGGCTCTGTAAAATAAAATTAGGAAAATGAATTAAATGATCGACTCTTCAAGAACCTTAAAGTGTCTATGATTTCTAATAAAGTATTAAATTGTTCCTCAACTCTGCTTTGTAGTCAAGATGACTACCATGGGCACACCTACTTATAACAGGGCTGATTTTTCTTTCTGCATTGTAAGTGTGTGCAGCATTATTTACTTCCAATCTTACAAGATTTCTAGAAGATATTTTAAAAGCAATTCCAAAACCATCATCCCAGACTTTACGATCACATTGACTGACTGTATTGATTTTTATTTTTCATGCTAAATGACTAGTCTAGCAATGTGAGGTTTCAGTGATAATAAAGTAATAAAACTGAAGACATAAGGATGTTGGTAGATTATTATTAGCTAATTTTCTAAGACTAGCACACACATTAACATGACCCACTGAGAATGAATAAAATAAAATGCATGGTACTTTTTATGAGGCTGTTATAATGTATATGTTTACAGCTGCATAGTGTAAGATGTGTCTTTATAGCTATTTATGAAGTGCCAGTAGGTGGCTAAAACATTTTGAGTGTTGTGATTGTTACCTGTCTTGCCACATTAAAAAGCTCTGTCCTTAAAAGGCTGTTCACTATTTTTGTTACCATAAATTGGTACGACATTTTAACAAAAAGTTAGAAGATAGAGTTTTTCTTTCTATATGTTGTATTTCCTAAGAATAACCAAGTAGTTGATAATCTCTTGTAAATAAATACTAATATTGTATGTGCTTTGTATAATATTCATAAACAGTTTAAAAGGTCACTGGAATTTTATGAAAATATTAGGATAGCAATATGCTATTGGGAGTGACACAATCTCAGCATTTTCTGGTGAGTTCTTGTTAAGAAAAGAATCCTGCCGGGCTCGGTGGCTCAGCCTGTAATCCCGCGCCTTTGGGAGGCTGAGGTGAGTGGATTGCCTGAGCCCGCAGGTTCGAGACTCGCCTGGGCAGCGAGACCTCATCTCTACAATATATCAAAAAATCAGCCGGGCGTGGTAGCGCGCGCCTGTAGTTCCAGCTACTTGGAAGGCTGAGGCGGAAGGATCGCCGGAGCCCAGCAGGTCGAGGCTGTGGTGGCCGGGAGCGGCCACTGCACTCCAGTCTGGGCGACAGAGTGAGACTCCAACTCAAAAAAAAAAGAAAGGAATCCTACGTTGTTGCTTTGCCTAGTACTTTGGCACTTTAGGATTATCATTTAATATTAACTAATCTGCAAAGGAAATACCATTTTCTGAGTCCTAAGGATGAGGAAATGTCTCAGAGAAATTGAGCAATTTGCCTAATGCACACGGTGGGTAAATGTAGAACTGTTATCCAAACCCAAGCCTAACTCTTCTAAAGTCTATGATTTTACATCAGGCCATCCCTACAGACTTCAAAAATGAACAAGAAGATTTAGCAGAAGAAAGAAAGAAATTGGAAGCAGAGTACATTCTCTGATTGCTTCATCCATAATGACTTGGAGTTAAAGGTTAACATTAAAATCTCACACAGAGCCGGGCTCGGTGGCTCAGCCTGTAATCCTGCGCTTTGGGAGGCTGAGGTGAGTGAATTGCCTGAGCCTGCAGGTTCAAGACCCACCTGGGCAACTTGGCGAAACCTCATCTCTACAATAAATCAAAAACTTAGCCGGACGTAGTAGCGCGCGCCTGTAGTTCCAGTTACTTGGAAGGCTGAGGCAGAAGGATCACCGGAGCCCAGCAGGTCAAGGTTGTGGTGGCCAGGAGCGGCCACTGCACTCCAGTCTGGGTGACAGAGTGAGACTCCAACTCAAAAAAAAATCTCACACAGGATTTGCAAGTAAAAAAGTAAACAATAATATTATTCCAGTGAACCAAACAAAATAATTACACTAGTCAGAAAGTTGAGTTAATTTACATGTCAGAAGTCTAGGTGAGCACTGACTGGCTCAGAATGTCTAGAAGCATGGAAGCTGGACATGTGGATGACTAGCACATATCACCATGACATCATATAGGGATCAGAGGTAAGGAAAGCTCACAGGTGGTCCCTGAGTCTAAAAGGGGGTAAATAAACAACAGCCCATGGGCCAAATCCTGCCTGCCATCTGTTTTTGTAAATAAAGTTTTATTGGAACACAACCACACCCATTCACTTACATATTATCTATGGCTGCCTTTACACTATGAGGGCAGAGTTAAATAGCTGTAACAGAAACTGTATGACCACAAAGATAAAATATTTTCTCTCTGGCCCTTTGTAGAACAAGTTTGCCCACCCCTAGTCTAGCTACAGACCAATTATTGGACAATGGACATTCTTAGTGTGATCAAACCAGTTGTCTGGGTTCCCGTCTATGTCCTCATGCCTTTTTTATTAAGCAATATTTTATGTAGACACATGACACATCTATTTTCAATCTCATTATCCCTCATCACCTGCCCTGACATTGCTCCTTTATGTTTGCTGCTTCAATTGCTGTCTAAGGCACTCCTCCTCATCCACACTTGTCCTCCGCACTATTTGCTTTTTTTTCAAGAAATAGAGTCTTGCCATGCTGCCCAGGATAGACTCGAACTCCTGGGTATCCTCCTGCCTCAGCTTCCCGAGAAGCTAGGACTACAGTTGTGCCACCATACCTAGCTCAGAATGAACTTTTAAAGTACAAAATACATGATCGCCTGCCCCTCCCTCCACCTCCTCATGGTTTTCCATCCCTCAGAAATTAAAGCCAAACTCTTCTCCCTGGCCTGCACAGCTCTTTCTGATATGCTGTGCCTTTCTCTTTGATTTTTACACCCTTTGCTCTGTCCACTTTAGTCCCAGTGCATTATTGCTGTACTGAAACTTGTTCTTTCCTCAGAAGGTTGGTAAATTATCTTCCCTAGGCCAAAGACATTTTCTTTACTTTCTTTCTTTTCTTTTTTTTTTTTAGTTGAAGTCTCACTCTATCTTCAGGCTGGAGTGCAGTGGCACATTCATGGCCACCGCAACCTCGACCTGCTGAGCTCAGGGGATCCTTCCACCCCAGCCTTCCAGTAGCTGAAACTGCAGGTGCACACTACCACACCTGCCTTATTTTTTATTTATTGTAGAGAAGAGGTCTCACCAAGTTGCCCAGGCTGGTCTCAAACCCCTGAGCTCAGGTAATCCTCTCCCAAAGTGCTGGGATTACAGGCTTGAGCCACCGCGCCCAGCCCCACCCAAGACATTTTCACACCAGATCTTCCCTAGGTCCTCCAGTCTCAGCTCATCACCATCATATTCTTTGCCAAGAGGAAAATACATCCACAAAATCTAACAGAAATACCATAAAGTATTTTATGATTTCAATACTTTATAATTATGTACTTTTTAATATTAAGTATTATAGCAACATAGTTATAACATAAATCATTAATATGCATCTTGAATATAACTAAACAAGAAATGGCAATTTTTTCAAAATTGTCAATACTTTATATTATAAGTAGGTTTTGATTTCTATTTCTATATAACTAAAGCCAAAAACATACAAAATGTATACACTAAATTCTCACATGTATTCAAAAAATAGGTATATCCATTATGCATCAATAAAAAATAAAATTACTAAAAAAAAATAAAATGAATTGTAGTCAGCTGAGAAAGTTATGTTTCTATGATGATCTTCTGATTTCTCCATCTACAGTAGTGCATATGCCCTCAACCCGCATCACTTGCCAAACCCATGCTCTGCTTCACTTTCCTTCCTCACACATCCCTTGGCCTGAAGTCATGTTAATTATTTGTATATTTGTTTATTTACTTACTTATCTTAGTTACTTGTATGTTCCTTCAACTAGAATGTAAGCTCTTTGAAGACAGGGATTTATCTATCAAATTTGCCACTGATGACACATAACAAAAAGTCAATAAGCATTTACAGAATAATGAATGAATCCTTCATTTTTTCTGATCAAATACTACCTTATGAGAAATGCATCGGCCAGGCGCGGTGGCTCAGCCTGTAATCCCAGCACTTTGGGAGGCCGAGATGAGAGGATTGCCTGAGCCCAGGGGTTCGAGACCAGCCTGGGCAACTTGGTGAGACCTCATCTCTACAATAAATAAAAAAAATTAGCTGGGCATGGTGGCACATGCCTATAGTTCCAGCTACTTGGAAGGCTGAGGCGGAAGGATCGCCTGAGCCCAGCAGGTCAAGGCTGCAGTGACTGGGAGCGTGCCACTGCCCTCCAGCCTGGAGGACAGAGTGGGACTCCAACCAAAAAAAAAAAAGAAATGCATCTTGTTACATTGATGTGATTCACACCCTTTGGGCCCAAGTGAGGATAAGATTCTACTTCCCAGCTACATGCTTCCCTGCTGCTGTGAAATCTGTGCTTCCTCTCCTTTCTGACTCCATCTGATACTGCTCTTCCCTTGAATACATTTTTTTTCTTTTTAATTGCTGATTCTGGAACATTTCTAGCCTACTTTCCTTTAGGAGCTGCATTCTTGTTTCCTTTGCCTGAAAAACACTGGGGAAGATTTTGCATAATTAACACCGTCCTGACCTCCATTTCTCAACTGGGAAACTGACATTTATCCCAACACTCTGAATCATCTTCCCTTGGGTTTACTTTTTTTATTTCCCAGAAACAGTCTCACTCTGTCACCCAGGCTGGAGTGCAGTAGCATGATCATAGCTCACTGCAGCCTCAAACTCCTGGGCTCTAGCAACCCTCCTGCCCTCAGCCTCCCACGTGGCTGAGACTACAGGCAATGCTACCATGCCTGGCTAATTGTTGTATTTTTGTAGAGGCAGAGTCTTGCTATGTTGTGCAGGCTGGTCTCAAACTTCTGGCCTCAAGTGATCCTCCCACTGTGGCCTCCCAAAGGCCTGGGATTATAGACATGAGCTAGCATACCCAGTCACTTTTCTTTCCCCACATGGGACTCATTTTAAAAATGTAGAATAAAAGTATCATTATGTGAAATATAAAAACAAGATATCATAGTAAATACTATAAAATGCATGTTGTTTATATCTCTTTAAAATGAAAGATCCAGAAGTAAGATGGCTGACTTGAAGCAGCTAGTGTGAGTCTCTTACATGGAATGAACCAAAATAAGGAGAGTACCTTAGCACTCAGTGAGGAATGAGACCAGCTACACACTCTGTGGCTCACCAGAGAAGCAAGAGGACCCACAGTGTGCAAAGAAGAGAAAAATCGATCATTCCAGATTGGAAATAGGCAGACTCATCTGGATTACTTCATAAACCATGAGCAGTCTCTAAATGCAGCAGGGAAGTGAGTGACAGGAATTCAGGAGTTCTGTGCTCCTACCATGGACTTAGAATGCCCCCTGAACCTCACCAGACTTTAGATCCTCACGGGAAACTGCCTTACCCACAGCCATACTCTTCAGAAACCCACATGGAGTGGTCCAGGCAAAAAAGTCCTGAACAGCTCCAGCCACCATTTCCCAGGATCATAACCCTTGCTGATGGCTGCTTTCTAGCCTGCCTGGGAGGGAACAGAAAGACTTGAAGTTTTCATTTGCTCCAAGGACAAACTCTGCCATGGCAGGAAGTTTCTGTCTCGACAGGCTGTTGTGAGAACACCTGATGTCTGCTGCACTTTTATGAACTGGATGCAGACTGCCTGAGACTAAGGGGACCTGGGTGGGACTTGTTGCCCCAGCAACCCCTCACTTTCCGTGTGAACTATTTTGTTCAGCCACTGCACAATGCAGCAGCATTACCCTAGCGGCAGGGACCTCCTTCCCAATTGCTCTTAGGGTAGTCAATCATGCACACAGGTGGGGAGCTGGAGCACTCCCCACCAACACCACCAAAAGCTCAAAATGAACTGGGAATTGAGTAATCCCCACAGCCCTGCTCATCCCTTAGGTCAGCTAGATACTTCCTGTGGGACAACACAGGCCAAGCAGAAAGGCCACAGCCACCATCACAGTTGGTTCTTTCTGGCAAGTACCACCTCCTGGCTGGAGATCAACTGGCACATCCTATCACATCTGATATAATATTTTAGCTTTCGGGAAGCTGATCCCAGACCCCAGCTAATACCACTATTCTAGCCACCCTGGACACTCGGGACACCTTGAGTCTGTACAAGTACCCAGGTCACAGTACCACCATAGCTGCCAACTGAAAAACTCACTATACCTGTTGGGAGCCGGCCACGGAGGCCCACTGAGCATTAGGGATCATGAAGGGCCGTTGACCCCGACACCACAAGGATGCGTTCTGGAGCTGTTGGCCCCATTTCCTCCCCCTTTCTACTCAGCACTAACCAGATTAAGCTCCTATGAGCTCAAAACATAAAAACTCTGAGACCAGGACGAACACAAGCTAACTTTAGAAGCTCATTGCTCCCATTCTTCCACAAACTGCAGTTTTGGCTTTCACACAACTTATAAATCAAACTCATGTAACATCTAAGAGCCTTAGTATTGGTCACAGGCTTCTGGGTCATGATCTTAGGATTTATTGAAGGTGTAAATTGTAGAATATAGTTTTAGAAGACAGCCATTTTGTTGAAAGAATGCGGCTGGGTTACTTGCAGGTAGCCCACTGTGAACTTCGGACTGGGCCACATTCCAAACATTCTGGGATGGGCCAATTTTGTTTGTAAAGTAAATACTTAAGCTTCTATAGAATTGTTTAACTTGGCATAAATCAATCAGCTTAGGATGAAAAAGGTTTATAGAACATGTCAGTCACGGACTAGGTTATCCTTTGTTATGAGATTTTAAGATTATCATATGAAAAGGGTTTAAAGGCAATCATTGATTAAGTTTTCATGGATTAAGGTTTCTGGTGGGTGGGGGACGCCCCTCCCACATCTGACTTTGTGTATAAAAGACCCGTTGTAATTCCCAATAACACACATCGCTTCTGCACTAGACCGAGTCCAGTCTCTTTCTTTCTCTCTCTCTTTTTCTCTTCTTCCCCCCAATCGCCGACGCCGTCTCCACCTTTGGGGTACCCTGAACCCGGCTGGAGCTGGTCCCCGGCATATACCAAGGCAATATACAACCAAGGAAGCCCAACAGAGGTTATGTCATCCTCCTGCCTATCTCATTAGAGCTGGTGCTTGCACTCGCTGCTGTGACATCAGAGGACAGGACAGCCTGGTTCAGCTCTACCTAACATTGTCCACCTCGGTCCCGAGGAGATTAGAGTAAATGTCATGACACTGCACATCTTGCAGACTAGTCCATAGTCTGAGGCATCAGAGACCTTGTCTAGAGATGTCAGTGACCAGTTATCCTCAGAATTCAACTCCTGTGTTCTTACATTACCAGATCCCTTGCACTCATTCCCCAACACTAGCCCAAATTGTGACAGCCCTGTAGGGCAACTAGACCCAGAAGAAGAGCAGGACTCACAGACATTATGCCCTCACAGATTACCACTCCCAGGGGAAGGGGGACTGCACCACATCAGGAAAGCACCCTGTAGAACAAATAAATAAAGCCAGAGTACAGTCTTCTCTGTGTCACAGATCTCCTGGCCTGAGGGAAGTTTCCTTTAGCAGAGGTACAGACAGAGTGCTGAACTCAGTGGGGGAAGGTAGGGGTTTGGCCCTAGTAGTTAAGCTTCCCTGGTGCCCATGAAGGGTCATGAAGAAGAGGACTTCTCCACCCCCGCGCCCACCACTGCAGACATTTGCTTCTCGAGGGAGCTCAGTAAGAGTGTACCTGTCGATACCCTTTCTACAGCATTCTGGGGTAACAACAACCCACAGGAATAGGCCTTTCAGTCTCCACTAGCATAAGTGTTGGAGGTTCCTACAGATGGATAGAGATACATGTCTGATCTGAAAATTTGGAGCAAGACAGGGACATAATGGAAAAGCAGACTACTTTCCTGCCAGCCTATTAGTGGAGCTGAGGTGGTTTTCCCACTTACCCCAGAGAAGGCCCCAGTGCCCTTCACTGGGAGCTCCCACCCCCACTGCTATCTCAGGGCTGAGACTTTAGCCCACTATAGGGGTATTGCATATAACCATCTTCTTCAGCTGCAACTAAAAGAGAAAAGAAAAGAAAAAACTAAAGAGCAAATTTATCCAATCTGTAACAGCCTGAAGACAAAATGGTTCAACCCAGATGAATGGACATAACATGGAGTCAATACAGACAAGAAGCAGCCATTTTAACACTGCCTAGTTGCTATGTTTTTCTAGCAGTTCACTTTAATTTACCCTCTAATCTAGCCAAGGACAGAACCTATTTCTCAGAGGTAGCTATTGATAATTGCTTTACAACCCCCTCCCCAGCTTGTTTTGTACAAATTAGCTTTCCTATTTCAAGTATTTGCCTCCACTTATAAGACTCAAGTTAACCTTATCAGCCCTTCATGACCTTCATGACACAGACAGACTCCATCACCATGGCAATTGTCATGTGACTAACCCACTCATCTGCCTGATGTTCATGACCTGACATCAGTACCTGTGCTTACTTGTCCTCCAGGATGACGCGGAGCAGACCACCACCCAACCACAATGACATGCCCCGATCAAAGGGAAAGTTTACAAAGGATTCAACTTCAAGCAGCCAGTTGCCATTGTTTTGCTAAGCTGTGGTCTGATCATATGTTCTTTCTTAAGCTTTGCCCTCCTCTCCTACCTTGGAGAGGTGACTCTCCTCTCTCTCTCTAATTTACTTTCTAGCCATTGCTTTGTTAAACTCTGTTGTGTCTTTTTGAGTTATGGCTGCCATGTTTCCTGACTTTGGCCCCTCCCCTACCTTGGGGAGGTGAATCTCCTTTTGTCTCTCTCTCATTTATTTTCTAAATAAACTATATTTTCCAATCTAACCTTTGCATCTTTCACGCAGCACCGGATCACACAACCCCACCCCAGTGGGTCTGACCTAACATTTTGGAGGCCCCGCTGGGATATATATATATATGAGAGTTGGAGTCTCACTCTGTCACCAAGGCTCACACTCACAGCCACCCAAGCATTGACCTGCTGGGCTCCAGTGATCCTTTTCTCTCAGCCTTCCAAGTAGCCAGAACTATAGGCAAGCACTACCATGCCCTGCTAATTTTTGATTTACTGCAGAGACGAGGTCTAACCAAGTTGCCCGGGCTGGTCTCAAACCTGTGGGCTCAGGCAATTCTCTTGCCTCAGTCTCCCAAAGTGCTGGGATTACAGACTGAGCCACTGAGCCCGGCTGGAATATATATTTTAACCTAACACCAGATAAAAAATACTGGGGCAAAAAAGAGAGAGCATACCACACCATTGGGAAACAAGATAATCTTCAGCAACCCTCTGGCATTCTAGCCCTACAGGAGACAGTGAACCTATATACATACCATAAAATAATTGCTACTACAAGCAGTATTTGAGAAAGCTATCACTCAAAAATTCTCTATAACCAAGGAACTCATACAGAACCTATACCAGGTCAATTTTGGGGTTATCTATCATGTTTTGTTGTCCATTTTTCTGTTAATATCACTGGGGCCAGTAAATGGTATTTATTTTAATTTTGGTGTTGTGTTCATTGATGTTTATAAACATATAACTGATTTTTGTAAGTTAAAATATATATATAAAATAAAAGCTCCATGAGAGCAGAGATCTTTGTCCATCTGCTGTATTCTTTTACCTGCCCTCACTATTCCTGGAGCTATACCCACAGGCTGTGTCCCCAGGCCCTCCTATGAGCAGGCATCCAGATATGGACCAATGGAAGGCAACAGCAAGTGTCTCCAAGTGACTCTGTCCTTGATATATTCCTAGCACCTTTGGATATGCCAGTTCGGGCTTCGACTTCAACCACCCCTGGGTTTGGCAATCCCTACCTCCCATCCGGGATTCAGTCTCCATTTAGGGATCCTCATGGCTTCCAGAGTTTGCTCTTAGCCTCCTCTTACCATCCCTATATTGGCTTTTAGCTCTTTCATCACCTTCCTGGGTTAAATTTCCTCTCTCTTAAATACTCAGAGTAGTTTTCCTGGCAGATCTTGAAATATACAATTATATTTCTTCTGGTTTTTAACAGTTGTCTGGGAAGTCAGGTCAGAAAAAGTGAATCAAGGCACTGGACATGAAGTTCTTGTCCTACCACATATTAAAACCAAATAATTTTGTAACTCAATGGGTTTAGCAGAACAGCTCTAGTTTTATAGGTTTTCTTCATTATCAGAAAAGAGATGCATTATAAATCACCACGTGTAGACAAGAGCTATAATCTGATGTACAGTATAATCACAGTTGTATATGGCAAAGTAATTTATCATGGGCTTTTAATGATATGAAGAGACACATTAAATTTATCTCCGTGTCCTTATCATTCAGTTCAATGCCTGGAATGTAACAGTTACCTGATAAATGCTTATTTAATGATGAAATGAATGAACTGAAAGTATTAAAAATTATGCATGCAATGGCTATGTGTTATACATTACAATATAAGATAGCACAAGAATTCTGGCAACCTATGGGCATATGAATGAATGAAAAAAAAATCCTCCTAGTTTGCAACTCAGAAATGCTGAGGACAAAAGTATGCAGACAGAGAAGGGACTTTCCAGGGGGATCTCAGAGCACCTGGACAGGCAAACCTCTTATAACCACACCTCTTGTTATTGGTTTCTCCACAGTGTTTTGGAACAGTCATCAATATGATGTTTAAGAGGGAGAAAGGAATACTCAGAACTCAGACCTCTACAGAAGTCAGCCCTGTGAGTTTCTAAGCATGCTTCAGGACACTCGTGTTTAATGGACAAATGGTGAAATAGAGGCAAGACAACAGAATAGGAGATGAAGACAAACTTGAACTATTGTATCCTATTGTTCAGGGTCTTCTTAATAGGCTTGAAAAAGTAATCAAGAGAAATGACAAATATTCATTAATGTCTTCTGCTACCTGGTTTCATTAGCAAGCAACTCCATGTGATGTTAAATTCCTCTATATCCAACTCTGGTTTCAGAAGTTCCTTGTTGAGTTACTATTGCAGGAGTTTCTGCTGGATCAAAGGGGACTCGTGCTGTGCAGCATGGGTTTTCAAGGCATAGATTTCCTCCTCTGATGCTGATCAGTTATTTGTACGGAAAAGCCTCCACCATAGTGTTTTGACATCACATGGGCCACACAGGCAAAGCTTGACTACACAGAGACCCACATTGTGGTAGGATATTCTGCAGTTTCTTCTGGAGCCAGGGGATATGACCAGGTGAGGAGCTGCTAAGCAGCATCTCCCCGGCCCCTCTTAGGGAGGACAGACTGTTGATCATTTCTCCTCCATCTATCTCTCTAGTCTCAGTGGCACACAGCCCTTTCCACTTCCCTTCCCTTTAGGATACAGCTTCAGGCTGTGTGTGTGTCTATAAAACTGCCTGGCTGTAGGTTAGACATAGATCCTGTAGGTTAGACATACAGCTGTAGAGCCACCCCTGTATCATGACATCTGCCATCTGGCCTCTGCGGTTCTGTGGTGTCACATGGGACCCCAACCTTGAGGAGCTGGCACCATGCTGATTGTGCTTTGCTGTCTATGTAAGTTGCTGTCTAAGTCACATGCTGTCACAATTCATCTTGGCTCATCCTTAGTAGCCAAATCCATGGGACAGTGGCAAACCAAACCAGCAGGGGCTGCCACAAGGCTGTCCAGGGATGGCAAAGCCTCTTGGCTTAGTTTCTTCTTTCCTTCTGCATCTTCCTCTGTTATTTGACCCCTGTGCCTGCATACTGGGATATCGATGCTCTCTTGAGCAGGCCTACATGGGTGGGCTCAGATGTACAGGACCTCTTGTCAGTGATGTGGCCACAAGTCTCTTTTGCTATTTTCAAATTATCTGTAAGCTTTTTCTACATTTCTGCAGGTCAAAGTTCCTCTGCAACAATAACAAGTCTGTTGCCTAATGTGCACAGCAAGTCAATATACTTAGATACCAGGTTGCAGCAGAGAAAGAGGTTTAATCACAGTCCTGTCAAATAAGAAGATGAGAGAAAACCTCAAATCTGTCTTCCTAAGGGTATTGAGGAAAGGGCTTTCAAGAGTTTTGGAATGGGTCAAAGTGTGGAGATTGTTGATTGGTTAAGGAGGGCCGGGTGAAGTCACCGGACAGGGCGAAGAAGCAGCTGTATTCTCATGCTGATTTGGTTCCTCTGCGGGGTCTTCAATCTGGTAGGTCTCAACTGTTCCTCTGGAATTCAAGAACAGCTTAAGCAATTTCTAAACAAAAGCCTTATGATTCTAACGTCAGAGATCCTGTCTATAGGAACAATGGGGATGCAAATGATTAGTATCTAGCGCTATGTGACTTTTAGCAACAAGGAAGAGAGTCAAAGTATAACCTGATTAATTAATTATAATTAATTAGTTATAATTAAACAATTATAACTCTACTTCTGTCCAGAATTCTTGCCAACCCCGTGAAGATGGCTCCACTTCCTCGTACAGCTCCAGAACTTCTTCTTCTGCAGCTCCCACTAGGAATGTATACAGTAAAATGATTGCTTTTGTTAGAGCTTCATATTGCCTCAAGTTTATGAAGTTACTAATTATCCTCAAGCATATTAAATACAAAGGTATTTCCTTATGAAAAAAGAAATGAGTTCATGAAGTTAGTTGGCCGATACTATACTATATTTTGTTATAGATGTTACTTTATACATCTACAGAATGTGAACTTCCCCTTGACTCAAAATACTCTTGAAGTTCTCCACACAGACCCAAGAACAGGAACAAGGTTAAGAAAGGTATTCAGGTCTAGCTGCAGAGTATTTTACTTTGGTCACATAAGCCCTTTTGTAGCCATAGCTTTAAAATAAATAAATAAAAGCCCTAACCTTTTCAGCCAACTGTCACTGTGTCATATGTTTTTGATTGTGGCTCTGGAGCTTTGAATGCTATAAGAACTCAAATTCATTTTTAATTATAATGTTTTGATACTTTTGCAAAGTATAACCCAGATGGATACATTGAGAATAAAAAGCAGATGTCTTCATCAGAGCCTGAATATGCTCCTCTCATAAAACATATCTGATCATAAATGTCTAGGGCTAGGCGATGATTTATTGTAGCATAGCTTTTCATGCCCAGCCAAATGCAAGACTAGAAGCACAGGTGTTCTGACAGAGCAAGGGAGAAGCCACATGTCTTCATTGTGATTGTGCCCAAAGAGGGTTTTTCTAATCATACTGTGTCAATGAGTTTTAGTGCAAACAATGTTGTAATTTCTTAGTTTCTCTTTCCAGAATCACAAGTTACTAAAGGAAAAAAGAAAAAAAAAAAAAACTAGAGTAACTTTATCCAATCTGTAACTGCAGAATAGTCAGAAAATAATAGAAATAAAGATTTATTGTAGACACAAATGAGGCTATAATTAAAATGTAACTTCCTTTGAGTTGCAGGCTCACCAGTGCATATTTATATGTAATGAAAATTACCGATTATTTGAATAGTCACTGTCTTGATAACAATATGAGATCTAAAGATAATGCTTTCAGCTGGGCTCGGTGGCTCAGCCTGTAATCCCGCGCCTTTGGGAGGCTGAGGTGAGTGAATTGCCTGAACCCGCGGGTTCGAGACCCGCCTGGGCAACTTGGTGAGACCTCATCTCTACAATAAATCAAAAATTAGCTGGGCGTGGTAGCACGCCCCTGTAGTTCCAGCTACTCAGAAGGCTGAGGCGGAAGGATCGCCGGAGCCCAGCAGGTTGAGGTTGCGGTTGCCGGGAGCGGCCACTGCACTCCAGTCTGGGTGACAGAGTGAGACTCCAACTCAATAAATAAATAAATAAATAAATAAAAATAAAGATAGTGCTTTCCCAGTTATTTCTATTCAGGGTATGAGTTGAACAGTGATTCCAGTATACCGAAACTTACTTGGCCCTTGGGAATGGCCTGCCTGTGTTTGGGTTGTGGGACCAAAAATGTCATAATAGGTACAGAGAATCTACAAGTTCAAGGGGAACTTAAACATTAATCAATCCCAAATCCATAGAGACAGAAAGTAGATTAGCAGTTTCCAGGGGCTGGGAGAAGAGAGGGATAGAGGACAATTACTAATGGGATTTCTTTTTCAGGTAATGAAGATGTTCTAGTAATAGACAGTGGTGATAGTTGTACATACCTGTGAATATACTAAAAATCACAGAACTATTATATTTTTAAATGGTTAAGTTTGTAGTATGTGAATTATCTCAGTAAAAACAAAGGTCAGCACTATGCTAAAGATTTTTTTGTGCACACGTGCATACATATGTTTCACCAGCTAATCCAACCATTCATGTGGTAATCCCACATTAATCATGAGATGATCCAATTTACATACAAGTACTCCCAGAATAGGTCAAGGCACCATCGTCCATCTTTGAATCCACCCAGTCAGTTGAAATAGGCCTTTCTGGGACTTCCACTCATTGGCACTAGCACTACTCCTTGAAGCTTTAGAAAACAACCTTATGAATCTTTACTTAAAAACTATGTTGGTAAAAACTTTCTCATTACCCCTGAATAATCTCTTTTCCAGATTAAATAACCTCAGTGTCTTCAACCATACGTCATGAAACTTGTTTTGAGTCATCTCTCGCATTAATCCCCTCTAAGTGTGTTCAGCTCATCCAGTTTCCTTCAAGAGTATGATATCTTGAGCTGAAGGAAGCACTCCTGAAGTCATCTGATGCAATCCTCCAAGAAGCACAGCCCAAGACCTGCCTTGATATGGCTTCTTGGTAAACACCAAGAAGCCATATGATTAGATGTTCACTCTTAGGCAGGGTTATCAGATAAAATACAGGACTCTCAGTTAAATATGAATTTTAGATAAACAATGAATCTTTTTTTTTTGTATAACTATATCCCAAGTACTGCATGAGACACCTACTAAAAAGATATTTGCTGTTTATCTGAAATTTACATCTAATTGGGTACCCTGCACTTTTGGGGTACACTTCATTTCTTAGAGCGGTTTTAGGTTCCCAGCAAAATTGAGCATTAAGGTTTCTATAAAGCCCCTTCCCCAACACATCCACATACACGCAATCAATATCCCACAGCAGAGTGGTATATTTGTTACCATCAATGAGCCATCGTTGATATATCATTATGACCCAAAGTCCACAATTTACATTAGGATTCATGCTTGGTGTTGACAAACATATGATATCTATCCAACCTTTTAGTGTCACACATAGTATTCTGACTGCCTTAAAATTTTTCTGTGCTCTGTTAATCCATCCTTCCCTCCCCACAATCCTTGGTAAACATTTATCATTTTACTGTCTTCATTCTTTTGCCTTTTCCATAAATGTCATATACACAACTGGAATCATTCACTATGTAACCTTATCAGATTGGCTTCTTTTACTTAGCAACATACATTTTAGTTTCCTCCACATCTTTTCATGGCTTGCTAGATCACTCTTATTATTGCTGAATAATAATCCATTGTCTGGATGTACCATGGTTTATGTATCCACTCACCCACTAAAGGACATCTTAGTTGTTTCCCAGCTGAGACAATTATAAATAAAGCTGCCTAAACATTTGTGTATGGGTTTTTATGTGTACATAAGTTCTCAGTTCATCTGGGTAATTATCAAGGAGTGCAATTGCTAGATTGCATGGCGCATCTATGTTTAGTTTTGTAAGATTATGCTTAGTTTTGCTACATTTGGAAATTTTATTCTCAATGAACATGCACTTCTTTTGAAAGAGGCAAACAATAAGCACATACTTCAATCATATTTTGGTGAGAAAAGGCAGCATAGGACATCTGAAGCTCATGTGTCCACTCATTCATACATTAGTTCATTCATTTGATATTTATTGAGCACAATGATGTGCTAGACTCTGGAAATACAAACAAACACACACGATGGAAAAAACACATGCTGGATAACAAAGCAAGGCAGCATATCAAAGGTGTCAGTAAAAGTTTCCAGTATATAAGAGATAGAACAATGAAAAGATGGTTAAATTTTCCCGGCAGTGGTGTCAAGGGAGGCTCAGAGAAATTTCCTTCTGCAGAGAAAGGAAGCTGCCTTCTTGAAAAATAAGGATAATCCCTGCAAGGATATTGATGGGAGAAGCATGGAGGAAAGAATGATGTAGGTAGAGGTTCAAAGGTATAAGCTAGCAATGAAACACACTTATTCAATAAATATGTATTACTCTTCTCCTTCATTGGGTCTGAGGACAAAGCTACATTGAAATAGGTGGCCTCCCTGGGTATTCTACAGGAAAACAACTAAAGCAGGTTTGTGCAATTCACAGCTGCAAGGACTTCCTCATAGTTGGGAAAATAGGCACCCTGAAAGAGTTGTCCTTTCTTCTTGCATCTTTCTTCTCTTCTACTATTAGGAAATTCACCCTTCCATCCTTAAAAGGATACATGACTATCAGTTTCCCAAGTAAGAAAGAAAAATATGTGTATAAATAGTGCTTACCACTTATTAGAATTTTAAGCCTTCGTTTATGGATTTTTTCCCAGTAACAATTGAAATGTCCTAAGTTGAGTCAACATTCAGAACTTCAGTTACTATTGCCCTATGAGAGATTTTTGTGTCTTGCATCGAATGTGCTAGTTAGACATTTCTTTATAGGCATTTTAAGATTTACAGGTGCACTTGATCAAATAAATGGAAGGATTTGAGATTTTTTTTCATTGGATAATTTATTCCATATGTATCCACAGCCAAGCATTTGTTTGGCAAATGGCCAAAAGATATGACTTTAAAAGCCTGAATAGCTCATGCAGGAAATAAGTAGCTGACAGATAAAGAAAAATGGCAACTTTATGCTTTAATGGCAATATAAACTATCTAGATGGGACATTTATCAGTTCAACAAGAATTGATTTTCTTCACTCCAAGCCCTATAACAAATCTTCTCTTTCTAAAAAGTAAGAGCATTTGCTTCAGTAATTTATTTGTTTACGTGTAACTAGCCCATTGCGAGAATCTTACAAGACATCTTTCTCTGGCACATATTTTATCTTGATCCTGTGTGGAAGATAATGATAACCAAGTGACCTGTTGAATAAGGCACACTTAAAAGCAAGGTAAGGCTATTTGATTTAATGTGCGTTAACAGGATATTGATGCAAGTATCGTGTGAGTACTGAGACAGATAGGCAAACGGTGGGGTGAGCTTCACCCCTTAAAATACAGAGGGTGCCAAAAAATGTATACACAATTTTAAAAAGGAAAAACTGTATCAAAATAGTAATATTCAATATATACCAATAACAAAAGATGAATACAAGTTATGCTTGACTTTTGCAGTTACAAGAGGTGCTCAAAGTGGTTAACATCAGATCCAGACACTTCTGATTATAGCGAATTGAAAGAAATACATAGATAATATCTCTTAAAAAGTGTGTACATTTTTTGCCACTCCATAGAGAGTTCAAAAGATGTGAACAATCAAACCCGTCTGATTTTTCTCCACCAGATATTTTACAATGATATGAGGCGAAAATCTAACAACAAAGAGTGTCTGGTTAATTCATAGAAAATGAAAAGTTTGGGCCAGGTGCGGTGGCTCAAGTCTGTAATCCCAGCACTTTGGGAGGCCAAGGCGAGAGGATTGCCTAAACCCAGGGGTTCCAGACCAACCTGGGCAACTTGGCGAGACCTTGCCTCTACAATAAATTTTTTTAAAAATTAGCTGAGTGTGGTAGCGCAGGCCTGTAGTTCCAGCTACTTGAAGGCTGAGGCGAAAGGATTGCCTGAGCCCAAGCAGGTCGAAGCTGCGGTGGCAATAAGTCTGTTGTTGCACTCCAGCCTGGACGACAGAATGAGACTCCGACTCAAAAAAAGAAAAAAAAAAAAAAAATGAAAAGTTTGAATGAATTTCAAGACAATGTTTGAAGTAAGAAAATAAAGTTCATTTTCATGTTTGCATAAATAATTACTGTTGAGAATTACTGTTTCTTCAACACTTATTTTTTTTTTCTTTCTTTCTTTCCTTTTTTTTTTTTTTCCTTGAGTTGGAATCTCACTGTTGCCCAGGCTGGAGGGCAGAGGCATGCTCACCGCTACCACAGCCTCGACCTGCTGGGCTCAGGTGATCCTTCCACCTCAGCCTTCCAAGTAACTGGAACTACAAGCGTGCGCCACCATGCCCAGCTAATTTTTGACTTATTGTATAGATGAGGTCTCGCCAAGTTGTCCAGGCTGGTCTCAAACCCATGGACTCAGGCAATCCTCTCACCTTGTCCTCCCAAAATGCTGGGATTTTAGACGTGAGCCACCATGCCTAGATTCACACTTATTTTTTCAATTGACCAATCATTCATTTATTTAGTAATGTATATTGGATACCTCTTGTATGACTGGAGACATGCCAGTTTCCAATAATAGAATTATGAATTCAATAAATTTCTGCTCTCATGGGTAACAGTTAAGTAAATAACAGCCACAATATGTGGTTTGATAAGTATGGAACCACTAAAGGGAAAAGAAGGAGCACGGTTTTGTATGAGAACCAATAAGTGATGCATTCCAGAAAAGGTGAAGGATAGGTGGTCTTTTAAAAAAAGTCTTTAAAAAAAATAGACACTTGCCATACATAGACTTAGATAAAAGAAAGTGCAGTACAAAAAATAGACCAGTTATAATTTTTAATTATCAACATGTCCCTCTTTGTTCTTTACAAGCTATTCATTCCTGGATGAAATATTTAACTCTCTATATTCCAGTTTTCACATCTGTAAAACAGAGTTAACAATGATACCTAATTTGTAGGCTAGTTGAAAGACCAAATGAGATACTAGATCTTAAACACTTAGCTCACGGGCAGTAAGCACTGATCCGGTGATGCATTCCAATGAGTCTGGTTGCTGTGTCTTGCTCTACCATGGGTGTTGGATGAACTGTGTGCTGCCTTCCTCAGCCTTTCCCTCAGAACCATGTAAGTAATTCAAGTCACACAACAGAAAATGAAAGTTCTGTTCTCGTGTACATGGTAAGTATTCCAACACTATGTGCAGTAGCTCCCTTGATTGTACCTGTCTCTTATATCTCCAATTTTTATTTTCAGAATTTCTTATCATGTTAATATCATTTTTTATATTGTCCTTTCCTGATAAAAGGTTTTAGCATGAAGCAGAATTGTATCAAATCCCATCCTTAACATGTTTATTTCAGCTTTGATTTAGATTTATTTTGAAGTATGTTCAAATCCCCAAGTAAGTACCATAAAATGTACATACATTTTAAGATATGTTATCTATGCATTATTTTTAGTTCACTGTAATCAGAAGTGTCTGGACTCTTACATTAATGACTCATAAATTGATCATTAATGTATGAGTTTATAGTTAATGAGATTATAGTTAGTAAATGTGGACCATGCAATTGCTACATTTTTGAGTGTTTACTCCTGGCATCCACTCACAGCCCCACACTTGGGCTCAAGTGAAGATGCTGGATCTTTGAGCTGTAGAAACAAGAAAACAATGAGAAGCCCTTGATCTTCTTTAAGGAACGGGGATGCACTTGTCAGCAAGATGGCCAGCCCCTTCTAGAGAACTAGCAATGGCTCTATAATGAAACGCTCTCTAGGGACAAAGACTTTGTATGACTTACTCATCTTCCTATTTCTGGAGTCTGACAGATGGTAGATGCTTAGTAATATTCCTTAAGTAAATGAATGCATGTTTATTCTTACTTTCCTGCAATGAACATGCTTAATTTTATAATATATTAATAAGTATGAAAATCAAAAGTAAAAAGGTCCCTTTAAAATTGCCATTCTTTTTTGACATCTAATGCATTCTGTTTGTACCCTATTAATGTATTAAAAGTATTCCAGCTGTGCCTCTGTTGTTGCTAAAGTAGTCATTTGCAACTTTACTTTATCAAATAGCATAACACAAGAATAAAATGTGTTAGCATAAATTGTAAAATGAAAAAATTAAGCATGAATTGTAAAATTTTAAAAACCAGCACAAACACTGAAAAATATGAAAAAGCACATCGCTTCAAGTAGCATGAAACATTAAGAAAATAGCCTGATAGTCTAATGGCATCATGAGACTTGGAAACACCAGAAACTGGAAATGCAAGTTTGACCAGGACATTATTTAGAGTAATTTTTCTTTTTGACCAATTGTTTTCACCCAACCACAAGCTGCAAAAGCTAACAAAAGTGAAAAATGTAACAGCATTTCAGTCGAATATAAGGAGAGAAAGCCGTGAGCGTTATGCATACATCATCACACACATGTCTTGCTTTTATTGGTGATGGAGTGATGTGAGAAAGTGAGAGTTTCCAAATGCCCTCAATATGTCTTTGCCTCATGCTATTCATGCATCTGTGAAAAAATCTGCAATATTTCAAAACATCATAAGCAGAGTGAAGACTTAACATGGAAAAGGCTATGTACTTTGTCAGGATCACTAACTGTATATTATCATGCATTCATTAGGTGTGATTGAGGATTTTGATAATTGAAACGCTAATTGCTTTATCAAATGCTTCTTCAAACACTGACATGACTGTTGAATTATGTGGGGTTGACATTAGTTCCAAGTTCTCATTTCTTTTTAAAATTTTAATTAAACCCTCTGTTGTAAATTTTCAAGTGTTTCACGGAGAAACTTAAAACATTTGTTCTTATCTTCAAAGGGAAAATTTATTATAATATGAGGATTTCTTCTCTTTTTTATTTGAAATATAACTTCTACACCATAAAAGTCACCATTTGAAAGTGTATAATTCAGTTATTTTAGTGTAGCCACAAAATTGTGCAACACCATTAATAATTAATTTCAGAATATTATCACCCCCCCCAAAAAAAACTTCATACCAATTAGCAGACATTTCCCATGTTTCGCTCCTCCTGAGTCCCTGACAATCAAACTTCTACTTTTTGTCTCTGTGATTTTGCCAGTACTGGACATTTCACATAAATGGATAACACAGTATGTGTATAATATGTGGCTTTTGTGTCTGGCTTCTTTCACTTAGCATAATGTTTTCAAGGTTCACCTATATTACAGAATTAACCAAGCTTTCTTTCTTTTTTTATGGCTGAATAATATTCTGTAGTATGAGTAGATCACTTCTGTTTATTTATTCATCAGTTGATGAACATTTGGGCTGTTTCTATTCTTTTGACTATTATGAATATGCTTCTACAGACATATATACACAAGTTTCTTTATGAACATATGTTTTCAACTCTCTTGGATATACATCTTGGAGGGAAATTTTGGGGTCCCATGAGAACTCCATGTTTAACTTTTTGAGAAATTGCCAAAGTGTTTTCAAAGTAACTGCACTATTGTACATTCCCACCAGCAGTGGGTTCTAATTTCTTTACATCATCATCAACACTTGTTACTCTGTTATGCTTTGACATTTATCACTAAGGAAAAATGACTAATATTTGTCAGAGTGGAGTTACATGTTTAGAAGTGATTGTCAATTGCTACTTAATTTTCATCAGATGCCTAAACTACAGCTTAAATAAATGAGAAAAAAACATTCAGTTAATGTGATGGCAAGAAATAACTTTATAAACTATTGCATGTCCCCAAACCCATGAACAATCAAAATACTACATACACCCTCGAGTTGTTCTTTAATCAGAATTTCATTTCACACATAAAGAGTGCTTCCAAAAATACTGATAATAAAGAAAATTTTAACTTCAGCAGCCATCATATTAAAATTAAGAAACATATAAACCTAATCCACTGAATTCAGCATAAACTGCTTTTCTTAAAGCTAGAAAACTAGAATTCAGTGTGCTATTAAATAATGACTTCTTAGGGTGGGAAACATATCACAGTCTTATTATTTCATTGACATTAAGAACAATGTTAGCCGGGCTCGGTGGCTCAGCCTGTAATCCCATACCTTTGGGAGGCTGAGGTGAGTGGATTGCCTGAGCCCACGGGTTCAAGACCCGCCTGGGCAGCGAGACCTCATCTCTACAATAAATCAAAAAATCAGCCAAGCATGGTAGCGCATGTCTGTAATTCTGGCTACTCGGAAGGCTGAGGCGGAAGGATCGCCGGAGCCCAGTAGGTCGAGGCTGCGGTGGCCGGGAGCGGCCACTGCACTCCAGTCTGGGCAACAGAGTGAGACTCCAACTCAAAAAAAAAAAAAAAGAAAGAATAATGTTCTCTTGCTTACTACAGTACTCTTCCAAACTGGGTAATAAGTTTTAGACAATAGTACACTGTCCAGGATTACTTGTTTCTTTAGAATTGATTCAATTAAATAGGGAAATTGATGTTATGTTGTCATCTGTCCTAAGGGAAAAAATGACCTTCTGAAAATCTGCAAATGTCAACTCTAGCAAGAAGAACGTCATCCCTGGATACATCTGAATTATTTTCTGCTTAGTTTTCGGAATAGCAATGACAACCTTTCTCATTCAGGAAGGATAAAAAACAATTCCAAAAGCAAATCTACCTTCCTGTACCTCCATTTTCCATATTACTATTGAATTAAATTTTTTCTTTCAAAATTAGCATTTAAAATTTTCTCTGTAAACAGGTGGTGGCCCCACAAATGCTTTCTTTCTATATAAAGAGATAATTTATTTTAAACTATGTATATGTAAAAGATGCATAATAAATAGTCTCCAAAATATCTGAAGATCTATTTCTATAAAATCATTCTTATGACTCACAATCTTTGATAAAAGCAAAAAAAAAATTAGGCCAATTTAAAGGGTGCTTAGATGCTAGAACCTTCAAAATTAATTTATATACTTTGAAAATATACTCATGAGACAATGATAGAATCTTTTAAAATCTACTTTGGCCTAACACATAAAACCAAAATTATGATATAAACCCATTATAATGGAAGCCTTTTCCAGTGCCCAAAATGATAAGTATAAAAGTGAGGAGTCTAGCCGGGCTCGGTGGCTCAGCCTGTAATCCCGTGCCTTTGGGAAGCTGAGGTGAGTGGATTGCCTGAGCCCGCGGGTTCGAGACCCGCCTGGGCAGTGAGACCTCATCTCTACAGTAAATCAAAAAAATCAGCCGGGCGTGGTAGCGCGTGCCTGTAATTCCGGCTACTTGGAAGGCTGAGGCGGAAGGATCGCCGGAGCCCAGCAGGTCGAGGCTGCGGTGGCCGGAAGCGGCCACTGCACTCCAGTCTGGGTGACAGAGTGAGACTCCAACTCAAAGAAAAAAAAAGTGAGGAGTCTAGAAACATGTCAGTGTAAATGCTTTCCAATTTTCCCAACTGAACAAAACATTCTAAGTGATAAGATAACACAGTGGTGTATCTTTTACTCTTGGTTGAGAAAAAGAAATACAGATCACAGCAAAAGCCCCAACTAAACCCTACCGATCAGTTTCAGATATGTCAAGAAGAAAGGCTGAAGAGGATTTCTTAAGTGGCAAATCAGACTGTCAGGGGAGGACTTTGAGGGAGCTGTTTAGGTGGGAGATGAGGGTGGAACAGTTGGTTTAATTGAGACCATGTTGGGAAGAACCTGGGAAGAGAGATTGTGTATACTGTTAGTTTTTACAACCTTTTTTTTTTTTCCGAGTTGGAGTCTCACTGTCACCCAGACCGGAATGCAGTGGCACAATCATAGCTCACTGCAGCCTCAACCTCCTAGGCTCAAGTGATTCCCTCTACCTCAGCCTCCTGAATAGCTGGAACTACAGGTGTGCTCCACCACACTCAGATCACTTTTTGGTTTTTTTGTAGAGATGAAGTCTCACTATGTTTCCCAGGCTGGACTCAAACTCCTAGTCTCAAGCAGTTCTCCCACCTTGGGCTCCCAAAGTGCTGGGATTACAGACACAAGCTACTATGTCTGGCCGGTTTTTATAATCATTCTAGGAGATACTGCTATGAATGTACATGAAATATTCAGAATCAGTAAATCCATAGAAATAAAAAGCATATCAGTGATTACCAGGGTTTGTATGGGAATGGAGGATGACTACTGATAGTCACAGAGTTTCTTCTTGGAGTGTTGAAAATGTCCTGGAACATAACAGTGATTATGGTAGCACAACATTATGAATGTGCTAAATGAGATTGAATTGTACATTTTAAAATAGCTAAGTGCCATTCAAAAATGACTAAAATGGTGGCTTCAAATTATGGTACTAGTATAGAAATAGACAATAGATCAGTGGAAAATAATAGGGAACTCCTAAATAAGTACAGACAATTGATCTTTAATGAGGTCAACAAAAACATATACTGGACATAAACCCATATACTGGAAAGAATACCCTTAATAAATGATTCTGGGAAAATTGGCTAGTCATACACAGAGGAATAAAATTGGACCCTTGTCCCTTACCATATACAAAAATCAACTCAAGATGGATTAACAACTTAAATACAAGACTTGAAACTGTAAAAGTGCTAGAAGAAAACCCTTCTGGACATTAATACAAACAAAGAATTTATGAATTCAAGGAATTCATGACTAAGCTCTCCAAAGCATAAGCAACAAAAACAAAAATGCACAAACCTAAAAACTTCTGTACAGCAAAAGAAATAATCATCCAAATGAACAAACAACCTACAAAATAGGAGAAAATATTTGCAAACTATACAACCGACGGGAGATTAATAGTCACAATTTACAAGGTATTCAAACAACTAAACAACAGCAACAAATAAAATAACTTCATTAAAAAGTAGAAAAAAATACGAACAGACATTTTTCAAAAGAAGACATACAATGGCCAACATATATATACACAATGAAATACTATTCAGCCATAAGAAGAATGAAATCATGTCTTTTGCAGCAACATGGATGGAACTAGAGACCATTAAGTGAAACAACTCAGAAGCAGAAAGATAAATATTGTACGTTCACACTCATAAGTGGGAGTTAAATAGTGTGTACACAGAGACATAGAGTGTGGAATAATAGATATTGGAGACTCAGAAGGGTGGGATGGGAGGAGGTGGATGAGTGTTGAGAAATTACTTAATAGGTACAATGTACATTATT
This sequence comes from Cephalopachus bancanus, assembly GCA_027257055.1. Classification (NCBI taxonomy): domain Eukaryota; kingdom Metazoa; phylum Chordata; class Mammalia; order Primates; family Tarsiidae; genus Cephalopachus; species Cephalopachus bancanus. The sequence goes on along the minus strand of JAPVLO010000676.1, from coordinate 38,110 downwards.
CGGGTGATGGATATACTAAAAGCCCAGACTTCCACCACGTGTAATACATACAAATAACAAAATTACACTTGTAGACTGTGTGCAATGACTCATGAATGCAATCCCAGCACTTTGGGGGGCTGAGGTGGGAGGATTGTTTGAGCCCAGGAGTTTGAGATCTGCCTGGGCAACTTAGCAAGACCTTGTCTCTGCAAAAAGATTTTTAAGAAATAAAGTGAGTGTGGTGGCATGCACCGTAGTCCCAGTTACTCAGGAGGCTGAGGTGAAAGGATTACCTTAGCCCAGGAGGTAGAGGCTGTGGTAAGCTATGATTGTGCCACTGCACTCCAGCCTGAGCAACAAAGTGAGACCCCAACTCAAAAAAAAAAAAAATTAACACTCATATCCCTTAAACTTATACGAATGAATACTTAAATGTTTGGTTTTTGCTGGGTCAAAAAAAAAAAAGTCCTTTGAAGGCTTTTGATTTAAATCACACCTGATAATAAAGATGAACCTGATAACAAAGCTAAAGCATTTTTATAATGCTTCACAAGACAATTACAAAGGGAAGCAGTGCGTGAATAAGTCTAATTCTTGCCTTAGGAATACACTCAAGTACCCAAAGACTTAAATGTGCCCATTTTGTGCAAGAGTAGAATTACTGCAATTTAGTCATTACATGAAGATGAAAGGAAAACATTTGGTCAATTAATTTTTTCCAAGTATTTTTGTTGTTTTGTGGCTGAATTGAATATTATCTTTGTGCATAGAAATCTATAGACAATTGTAATGTAGGCACACTTTATTAGCATGACCCAATCATTGAAATCTGGTCTAGGTGAGTCAGGAATTTAGTCCATTATCAATTAATTCTTCCCTAGCTGAGGGACGTTCAAGCACACATGGGACTCAATTAGATTGGGTCGTTGGGATATTTGCAGGGGAATTAGTGATGTGTGAAACACACAGGGAGACTGAGATCTAAGTTTATGATCTTCAATATCAATAACAGAGAAGGAAAGAACTTGAGAATAACTTTACCATCAATTGCCTCAGGCAATCTCTGAAAACAATACTCTAGTATTTATAGTGATTGCATCAGGACCTGCAATCTTGGGGGCAAAATGAGAAAAAACTCCTTTCCCTGTATAGGCTTCAGAGTTACTAGAACTTCCTCCCAATTAGAAACCTCCAAAATTATCAGTCTTACTTACCATGGCCATAGACTCTGAGGCTACTCAGTATTAAAGGGCTAATTAGTTAAAGAAAATATGCCTAGAATGAAACCAAATAACATTCCCTCAAAAGGCAACTTTGGATATCTTCAGGATTCCAGCTATGGAGTTTTGAGGTAGATCAATATGTAATACATACATAATCTATCCTAATAATATAGTAACTTTCAAACAAACTAGGAGACGGATTCAGCCGCCAACTGCCTCTGTATTTGTGGGCAAGGTAATTAAGTGCCTGACGTTTCTGTTAAATTAGGATTGAGTTGGGGGGGCTGGGATGACTTATTTAATCTTGAAAGTGCCGTGAGGTTATGATGTCAAGGACTATATTCTTATCTTTATTAGGGAGCTATATATTTTACTGTAAGACTTTTACTAATTTAAAAGCATTCTCCTTCCTCCACCACATGCCATTTAAAAAAACTATTCTCATGACATTTCTATTTCTGTTCTATATTTGAATAAATGACACTTAATTTATCCAGATTTTTAAGAGAGCATTGCTGAATCCTCATGAGATTATACTGATATGTATCATTTATAAAATGTTTACAGCATCTCAGAGAGATCTGAATAATAAATGGCTTCCATTTAAATGTTAGACGTTTAATATTTTCAAACTTGGCTTTTCAGTAGATGTCGAGTACTCTTAATCTCATTCGATTTGTGAATCTACTTTAAAATAGCTCTAATCAAACATGTAATTTAATAATTCTGTTGATAGAAATATACTTTTTCTCTATATATGCTTTTATTTTGGTTTTTTTTGTTTCATAGCAATAGTAGCAAAGTATCCACAACAAAATCAATTTTCTGGGTTAATGTTGGAATCTCCTGGCTTCATTTCTGAAAAACCACAGCCAGTCTAGGAAGCATTATTTAGTTGTCTGTAATGATATTTAAAAGCTTGGGGAGCTTAAACTCCACAATAACTTTCATTTTTAAATTTGACCCATCTTCAGTTTACGTAACTTGTTTGAGATTGCACAGATGTTTTTTATTTATAGTCTAACAGGGGAATTTCACTTGTCAAAGATGCTGTGACAAATAAATGTCCCTGTGTACACTGCATTCTGTGGCGTGGTTCACTTATAAGCCAACAAAATGTCAAGAAATACCATTAAAACATTTTCAGCTGCAAAGAAGCTAAATTACCATTCTTCTCAAGTTCTTGCTCTTTTAGGGTCTATTATGGGAGAATTTCACATGCAAAAGAATCACATTAATTTATACAACATGCTTACTATTTTTAATTTAGACAGAAAAGTCAGACTTGTCTTTGGACCTCAATACTGACAACACTCAGCAATAATAATAGCGAGACAGGTGTACAAAAATGTTGCAAAGACTCCAAGGAACTGGCAGGCAGTGAAGAAGTATGCTTCAAGGGTGTCACAAAAATGGTGATGAATTTGCAGAGAAGAGAGCCTCTGCCTAATTTAGGTTACTCAAATGGCTTCTATCAAAAACTGCCCATGATACAAAACTGCCACCTTTGCAACTTTTAAGGATAGTCATAGCCCCTTGCTATTTGCCCAGCTCTCTTACAAAGGTACATATTAGATTTATTTCCTTCCTGCTGGTCCTTCCTACTTAAGTTGGCCATAGAAATCCCAAGAATGACCCATAGGTTGTCAAAGGACTTCGTTCTTGTTCTTTTTAGGTTGGCCTGCTAATGGCAACAGACACAACCAACTCATGGTTATTTTATGAACAAGCAGGTCCATTGGCCATGGAATAATGATCTTTTCAAGTAAGGCTATTTTGAGAAGTAATAACATATTCATGTACTTTTATTTATTTCTCTTTTGTGCTTGCTTGTTTTAAAATTCAATTCTGTTCATAAATTTTTTGACAAGATTAACAATAGGCCCATTTTTCATTACAAAACAAACAAAAATTTATGATGAAGACAGTTCAAACGTGAGTGTAAATAGAACATTCTATTTGATTATTAATTTTCATTAGACTTTCAAAATATTTTTCTGTGTAACATATTTAGATATTTTGAATATACCAATACAGTCAGATCTTTTGTTACAAAACACATAAGCGTTTTTATGTGGTGATCATATGAATTATTTTTTTTAAACTTTTTATTTCACATTGGTATTTTTCACTTGTTTTAGAGTTGTGCATTCACAATAAAGACACCTTTTTCTACATATATGGTCTTCCCCTCTTACAAAATTACACAAAAAATGTTTTAAAATGCTAGAAAATCTAGACAATCAACATTATTCCTTTCAATTTAAGCTAAATTATTCAGTTCTCCCCAACAGCATTACAATTTTTCAGCAGCTGGGAAATGGAACCAAATGATGCATAATTCTCCCAACAATTATGTGTGCAACATGCACAGAGCATTGCCATCCAGAGAGCTCTCCAAGCCTGGCATCTGGAATGTTTACCAGGGGGTTATTGGCTGACCTTAGTTACCAGCCCCTTCAGAGGACAAGACTGATACAGGTGACCCAAGGCTTCCACTATAAATCACATTGTTAGCATAAACTATCTGGCGTGACCCAAGGCTCTAGGTAAACAAAGACATGCTTATCAGGTGGGATATTCTTTTTTTTTTTTTTTTTTTTTGAGTTGGAGTCTCACTCGGTCGCCCAGACTGGAATGCAGTAGCCGCTCCCGGCCACCGCAGCCTCGACCTGCTGGGCTCCGGCGATCCTTCCGCCTCAGCCTTCCAAGTAGCCAGAATTACAGGCATACGCTACCACACCCGGCTGATTTTTTTGATTTACTGTAGAGATGAGGTCTCGCTGCCCAGGCGGGTCTCGAACCCGCGGGCTCAGGCAATCCACTCACCTCAGCCTCCCAAAGGTACGGGATTACAGGCTGAGCCACCGAGCCTGACTTTCTTTTTTTAATATTATATTTGTCATCATAAATTTTTATTTCACATGTTTAAACTTTGTAAAATATTATTATTATTTATTTAACATTTTTTTTATTATTGCCCATCTCTTGGACGCTTTGTTCTGTCTTTTAAAGCTTCCTTTCTTTTTTTGTTGTTTTTTTTTTTTTTTTAGTAAATTTTTTTTATTATAAAATTGTGGGGTACAGTTAAGGGTTAGGTATACAAATGTGCATCGTTCAGGCACCCTTGTTAATAAGAGGTGTCTCCCCATCCCCAGACAGATATTGACCATCGTTAGTCCCACCTCCCTTCCTCTCCCTACCCGCCCCACCATAGTTTCCCACCACTGTCAGTCCTTTTTTTTTTTTTTAAGTATTATGGTAGATGATCAAGGTCCACTATATGAGTGAGAACATGTGATACTCAGATCTTTGTTTCTGTGAGAGATCACTCAGTATTATAGACTCTAGCTCCATCCAGGTTGCTGCAAAATTCATGATTTTGGTTTTTTTTACGGCTGCATAGTATTCCATCGTGTATATGTACCACATTTTTTTAATCCAGTCCTCTTTTGATGGACAGCATGGTTGGTTCCAGGTTCTTGCTATTGTGAACAATGCTGCAATAAACATTCATGTGCAGGTATCTTTTTTATAGAGTGATTTGAGTTCTTCAGGGTATATTCCCAGTAGGGGAATTGCAGGGTCATATGGGAGGTCAATATTTAGAGCTTTTAGGAATCACCACACTGCTTTCCACAGAGGTTGCACTAGTTTGCACTCCCACCAGCAGTGCAGGAGTGTTCCCTTTTCCCCACACTCTCTCCAGCAACTATTATTTTTTGAATTATTGATAATGGCCAAGATAATCTGTCAAAAACCTCCTTATACTGATAAAGGACTTTGGCAAAGTATCAGGATATAAAATAAATGTACAAAAGACAATCGCATTTCTTTACACCAATAATAAACAAACAGAAACCAAAATAAAAACCACAATTCCATTCACAATAGCCACAAAAAAAAAGAAATACCTTGGTATCTTCCTAACCAGAGACGTGAAAGACCTTTACAATGAAAACTACAAAACACTGCTCAAAGAAATCAAAGACGACACAAACAAGTGGAAAAATATCCCATGCTCATGGATTGGAAGAATCAACATTGTGAAGATGTCCATCCTACCTAAGGCAATCTACAGATTTATTATTGTTTTATAGTTAGTATTGATTTGGGATTTATTCACTTTTTTATATTTTTTTCCTTGTTATTTCTCCCTTCATTTCTGTACTTTTGGCTAAAATTATATTTCTCCTTTATTTTCAGGTGGGATATTCTAAGGGCTTAAAGTTTATATCTGGGAGTCTGTGAAAGAAAAGACTTTTATTTGGAAAGTACAGGGTTTGGACAATACAAACTTGTTGAGCTAACCTGCTACTATACACTCAGTGAACGGTTTGTTCACCTCTTATTCTGAGTTCTCCCTCTTCCCAAATGTACAGATGCCAGTAGCATCCATCCATAAGCGTGAATGAGAAACTCTGGGAAACACTGCACTCACTGTAAACATCCCATTCTTAGAATTCAGCTCCCTCTCAACAACCCAGGCTTTTGAACTGGGTCAAAGTCACCATAACTGGATGATTTTTTAACCTTAAAATGAATTCCTCCTAGGTGGCTTCTCCTCCCTTCAGGTAACAAGCACCTAGCTAGCCACTGCATCCGTTGAACACACATGCACACTGGAGTCTGAATGTCAGCTCATTCTTTGAATTGTCCTTGGCCACAGCAGGATAAATTCACATCTTTCAAATTCTGGAATATCCTGACACCCCAATATTTCTTGTTCTTAAAGAGAAGGTAAATGGAAGTGAGGAATTTTTTAACAATCAGTAACACACTATTCTTTGGCTCATTCAGTGCTTCCTTGGAAATCAAAAGCTCCTTTCTAACTGATTGATGGCATTGAAAATTGATGATTATTGTACAGTTGTACTCAATCTACCCCATGCTCCTTCCTAACGTGGGCAATGGAGGAAGCAGAGCTGTATGTGGAAATGTACTCATTTCTCTATCCCTCTTGTAACTGTCAAATGAGCAGAGGACTGGGGAAAACAATAGAACATTTTAAAGCTGTTTTTCAGGATGGAAATGTATCATACAATCTAATTATCTCCTTACTTTGTGTATGTTATTGTATATAACACAAACTTCAGAGCTGTCAGAGGAAACCTCAAAGATGAGGAAGGCTGACAGGTAAAAAGCCAAACAAAACAAAAACAGCTCGTTTCTCAAGGACAGAAATTTTTAGTTCAATTAAATTTCCTTGCTATCTAAATAGCTAGATGCAATGACCCATAAAATAGAGTCAGCACAAAAAATATGTCAACATAACACAATGTCTAAAGGGGCTAGTAATTCTGCTCAACTTGTTTCAGCCATTCTGTTGGAATTACCATTATTTAGAATTAATCGTAAATATATGCAATGTCATGTAGTAAAGCAAACAACCTACTTAGAGCATAACACGTTTCATAGACTTCAAGTATTATATCACTTTTTTAATTTTTTGAGTCAGGGTCTTACACTGTTGCCATGGCTGGAGTGCAGTGGCATGTTCATGGCTCACCACAGCCTCAACCTCCTGGACTCAGGCAATCCTTCTGCCTCGGCCTCCCAAGTAGCTGGGACTACAGGCATGTGCCACCATGCCCAGCTAATTTTTTTGTATTCTGTGTAGAGACAAGGTCTTGCTATGTTGCCTAAGCAATCTTCCTGTCTTGGCCTCCCAAAGTGCTGGAATTACAGGCATGAGCCACTGTGCCTGGCCTCAAATCACGTTTTACAAATCAATACCAACCAGCTTCCAGAGATCAAAGAACACTTGCTATCATCTACCCTTGGTTTAATCATCTTAAATCCTTGAGGTGGCTGCTGTATGTGGGGTCTCTTAAGGAGAACAGCTGAGAGAGAAAATAAGAATTGTCAGGAGAATAGGGACAAGCAGTGTGTCATTTCATCTACTAAAACAGAGACTTCATTAACTCTCCTGTGTATAAAGTCGAGAAAGAAGATATTTTTCAGGATGGTTTAAATAAATGTCATTTTGTTTATCAAAACAGAGAAATCTGGCAGGCATTTCTAACCATATGGGGCTTTTGAAAATATATGAGAAACATCTGATTATGTGTTTGGCTGAATAGTATTAAAAATGTGCACAAAACCTTTGGAGAGTTTCTGGCCTAAATCCCTAAAATCATCCTCTGGTGTATCCTATTTGATACGCTGTTGTGTGCATACAATTATTATAACATAAATGAAGCAGAGCCTCAATGAAAGCAACCCAGCCACCCTTTATTAGCTGTTTCATGCAGGACTGTATTTGTAAATATTCATAATCATTTCTTTTGACTCTATAGGTAAAATAACAAGACAAAAGCTTATAATTTTCTAATGTGATAAAATCAATATTAAAAACAAGGATGTTTCATACCACTTGTGAAAGATAAATATGTCCTGCAAGCTGAATGATAATGATCAGTTTGTGCTCTTCTGAATCATCTAAATATCATCAGTGCCTTTGATTACAGCCTCATGCCCAGGATTTAAAAATCAAAGTTTGCTTTCAAGGAATGTAATTTAAAAACTGGTGACCATCCAAGGCATTGGAAGTCAAGGACACTCTTATTCCTTTATACTTACATGTTTAACTAGATGGTTGCCAAAATAAATGGACTTAGATGTAAACTTCACATCAAGATGTTAAGCAGAGCCTCATGCAAACTATTTCAACATGGGATTTATTGAAGATTAATTTTATGACTGAGATACTACAGAAACAACCATTCATGAAAAATAAAAAATATGAGCCAGGCTCGGTGGTGCAGCCTGCAATCCTGCACCTTTGGGAGGCTGAGGTGAGTGGACTGCTGAGCCCGTGGGTTCGAGACCCGCCTGGGGAACTTGGCGAGACCTCATCTCTACAATAAGTCAAAAAAGTAGCCGGACGTGGTAGCGCGCGCCTGTAGTTCCAGCTACTTGGAAGGCTGAGGCGGAAGGATCGCCGGAGCCCAGCAGGTCGAGGCTACAGTGGCCGAGAGCGGGTGACAGAGTGACACTCCAGTCAAAAAAAAAAAATGAAACATAAAAAATATGTTTAAAAATTTTTCTCAAGCATCAAGTTGAAGCTCAAAACCTCAGTAGGCCAAGTTTCAGGAACAGGTGGGATTTCAGGTAACACGGAGAACAGCTTGTTCTGTCAGTTCAGGTGCTCTTCTTAAGGGATGATTCCTCCTTGACATGAAACCAGCAACTCACACTTCATATAGAATATGCAGTATATATCCATGCCTGGGAGAGAAGGCTATTACTGCATATTTATTTACTCATTCCGTTATTCATTTATCCAATAGTTGTTAAAATTCCTACCATGAGCCGGGCTCGGTGGCTCAGTCTGTAATCCCGCGCCTTTGGGAGGCTGAGGTGAGTGGATTGCCTGAACCTGCGGGTTCGAGACCTGCCTGGGCAACTTGGAGAGACCTCATCTCTACAATAAATCAAAAAACCAGCCGGGCGTGGTAGCGCATGCCTGTAATTCTGGCTACTTGGAAGGCTGAGACGGAAGGATCGCCGGAGCCCAGCAGGTCGAGGCTGCGGTGGCCGGGAGCGGCCACTGCACTCCAGTCTGGGCGACCGAGTGAGACTCCAACTCAAAAAAAGAAAAAAATTCCTACTATGTGTTGGGCATTGTGCTGTGTGTTAAGGATACAAAATCTACTTTCTAAACTCAAAGCAGTAGTAGTGGTTAAGGTAAAACAAATTTGTCAAAAGAAGAAATTATATTTACAAGTGCTATGATAGATGGTAAGTGATGTCGGATCCATGAGAAAGAAAGCCCAAGTGTAGATAAAGGCTTTACAATAAGAGGAAGTATTCTTCACTTTCATGTATCAAAATGAAGACATGATATAATCCAGTAGAAAGATGAGGACAAGCCGGGCTTGGTGGCTCAGCCTGTAATCCCGCGCCTTTGGGAGGCTGAGGTGAGTGGATTGCCTGAGCCCGTGGGTTTGAGACCTGCCTGGGCAAGCAAGACCTCATCTCTACAATAAATCAAAAAATTAGCCGGGCATGGTAGCGCGCACCTGTAGTTCCAGTAACTTGGAAGGCTGAGGCGAAAGGATCGCCGGAGCCCAGGAGGTCGAGGCTGCGGTGGCCGGGAGCGGCCACTCTGTCTGGGCGACAGAGTGAGACTCCAACTCAAAAAAAAAAAGAAAGAAAGAAAGATGAGGACAAACACATTTTAGTCTAGGAGTCATAAAAGATATGGTGTATTTAGAAAAAGTTTTGTAGAGAATAGATTTCGGGGTCTGTATGAGTGATAGGTTTAAGAGACAAAGTTGAAGATAATCTGAGGACAAGATCTTGAAGAATATTATAGGCCAAGTCACAATATAGGTTTTATTTTGCAGACCAGTGATTCTCAATCAGGAGCTTTGGGTGAGGGAGTAGATTTGAAACCAGACTCTATTTCCAGAGTGTGGTCTGCTACATTTTCTCTATATTGAGAAAGTTTAGGCATTATGGTCACACATTTACACAGTCAGTTCTTATAAGCCTTTAAATAAACATTTTTTAAACATCTATATTCATTATTATTCTTTATTTCTTGAGTTGGAGTCTCACTCTGTTGCCCAGGCTGGTGTACAGTGGCACATTCACGGCCACCGCAGCCTCGACCTGCTGGATTTAGGTGATCCTTCTGCCTCAGCCTTCCAAGTAGCTGGAACTACAGACACATGCCACCATGCCTGGCTAATTTTTTGTGATTTATTATAGAGACAAGGTCTCCCTAATTTTCCCAGACTGGTCTCGAACCCCCTGGGCTCAGGCAATACTCTCGCCTCAGCCTCCCAAAGTGCTGAGATTACAGGCTGAGCCACAGCACCCATCCTTTATTATTATTATTCTAATGGTAGCTATCCATCATCTGAGAAGGATTGTAGATGAAAGACAGTACATGCAGGAATCTAATTTTTCATACAAGAGCCCCATGGATCGTTTCAAGGTTATGGGAGCACTGACTCATCACTGCTTGTAGGTTTCAAGAGCCTTTGAAGGCCTACCTCAGAAGATTTCTTGAAGATTCCTGGACATGTTTCTGCAGAGGGTCCCTGATTTGTGTGCTAATGCTGCTCCAAACAAAGACATTTCCCATGGACAGATGCTGCTACAGCTCTACAGAGGCCACCAACTTCTTTCAGGCGACCAGAAACTCCTCTGCTAACTGACATTTAAGAAATTTTAGCTGGGCTCGGTGGCTCAGCCTGTAATCCCGCGCCTTTGGGAGGCTGAGGTGAGTGGATTGCCTGAGCCCGCGGGTTCAAGACCCGCCTGGGCAGCGAGACCTCATCTCTACAATAAATAAAAAAAAAAAAATTAGTCAGGCATGGTAGCGCATGCCTGTAATTCTGGCTACTCAGAAGGCTGAGGCAGAAGGATCGCCGGAGCCCAGCAGGTCGAGGCTGTGGTGGCCGGGAGCGGCCACTACACTCCAGTCTGGGAGACAGAGTGAGACTCCAACTCAAAAAAAAAAAAAGAAATTCTACCCATAATAGCTAAGAACACTGGCCAATGCTAAGGATTTTCTGTGAACCAGACTATATGTACACACACACACACACACACACATGCAGAGATAGGTATTTGCTTTACACAGTAGTACAGTAATGCAGGACTAAAAAATAAGCATGCAAGTTGAAACCATTTGACGTGATCTTAATAATCAATAATAAAAAATTATTATTATTGTGCCTTTTAAAATTTTTGCCAAATGTTATAAATTCTCTTACTGTAAGTTATAAATATATAAGGACATGAAAACTGTAAACACTAATCATTGTTTAGTACATTGCGATTTAAAACCTTTGAAATGTTGAGAATTATGATGTCTTATTTCTTTTCTTAAAAGTTTTTTTAAAGTATTATCAAATATTTTGATGTGTATGGGGTTTCCTTGGGATAAAAATGTTCTACTTACCTTCTTCTTCTCATTGTATAACTTATGCTACAGAGAAAGCATCTTTTCCATACCTTAGCAAATTGTCACACTCTTTTCTAAGGTTACATCACCTTTGAAAATTTTATCCTTTGTTCTGAAATGTCAGGATAAATTTCTGAGAGTTCCTTTAGTGTAAGGGTTTTTACCAGCATTCTTTCCTCTGGGACATCTTCATCCTTTTCTTCACAACCACTTTCCTCATTTATGTTCATAAGTTTGTCTTCACCAGTTTTCTGTGACCACAAACCTATAGTTTTCAAATAATGGTGATAGTCCCACAGTAAGCTTTTTTCTACAACTCCATTTACATTTGATTCTGGCTTTATCACTATTCATTTCTTTGCTCCGTTAGCCAAATCCCTCTTTTGAATGTCTACTTTTATTAAATGTCATGTGTCATTTTTGTGGGAGATAAGGAAGCAGCACAACTACACACTTTGCTGTCTGTGCACAGATCTATGATCATGATTAGCATCTCTTTTTTTAATGTAGTGATGTGTGGATTCAAGAACTAGCAGCAAAGTATATATTTTATACAAGTGCACACAGTTAATATATCATGGTAAGTGAGAGTTGAACAGTGCTGTAGAAAGCCTGGTGTTGTTTAACTAAACTGTAATAACTGAAACTTAGGAATATGAAAATCTTACCAATCAAAGACTGCCTCTATGTGTTTGTGCAGTGTAAAATCATTGATTTCCATATGTGCAAGTTCTGTCATTAAAACTTCTTTATAAAAATGGAAACTGAGTCACAGGTAGGTAGGGGACCCACAGCTAACAATGGGTGTGGGCTGGGATTATGTTGAGGAAGCTGGCTCCAGAATCTAAGTGCTTAACCTCTTCGACATGCTGTATTTATTCCTTATTCATTATTCCTCAGTTGCCCCAATAGAATTAATATACATTTCTTTTTTAAAACTCTATTTTCTTAAATACTTGTATGATAAAATCTGGGGTTTTTGTTTTCCTTAATATTTCTTGGTGAATGATCTGGTAAGAAACAGTGTTGAACACTCAGGATTAGTAACACTAAGTTTTGTTTTGCTTTGTTTTTTGAGTTGGAGTCTCACTCTGTCGCCTAGACTGGAAGGTGCAGTGGCACGTTCCCAGCCACCACAGACTTGACCTGCTGGGCTCAGGCGATCCTTCCACCTCAGTCTTCCAAGTAGCTGGAACTGCAGGCATGCGCTACCATGCCCAGCTATTTTTTTTAATTTATTGTAGAGACGAGATCTCGCCAAGTTGCCCGGGTGGATCTTGAACCCATGGGCTCAGGCCATCCACTTGCCTCAGCCTCCCAAAGTGCTGGGATGACAGGCTGAGCCACCAAGCCCAGCCAGGAACACTAAGATTTAGAAAAGGGTGATAAAAACTCAGTGAGAACCTGGGTCAGCCTGGTTGACCAGCCAAAGTGTGCACGAAATAATGTAACTGCAACAAAGCAGCTCTTTTTGTTTTGTGGCAATTTCAGAACACTCCTAAATTTATTGGTTTTCCTTCCATAGGTATCTGCTATTCAAACACCATTCAACAAACATCTATTTAGCTCCTATTCTATGCCAAGTTCTGTGTTAATCTCCTGCCTTCAAAGCATGGGTTCTTTCCTTATTTTGCCTAAGCATGTGTAATATTTTATCAATCTAAGTTACTACATAATTCTCTTCCAATAAGGAACAAACTACTGTCTGTACAAATCAGTTTCTTTGAAGGTTGGCATCAATAAACACAATGGCATGCATTTGTAAAACTGGAGATTTCAACTATTTACTTCAAGTTTTCTTGTCAACATTCTAGAGTTCTGCTACTCTAGAAAATGTACGTACTGTACATTTAAATCATAAATAGGGTTGGCAGATGAAACACAAGATGTCCCAATAAATTTGAATTATTTTTTTCACGGGACATATTTCTACTAGAAAATCCATTGTTTATCTGAAATTCAGCTTTAACTAGGCATCTTATATTTTTATTGGCTAAATCTGGCAATGCTAACCATAAATGAAAATTGTACATGTTCTGAAAAAAACAAGTATTAGAGGAGAATGAATTAGTATTTTTCCATTCATGAATAATATAACAAAATACAAATAGGATACACATCAGTAATGGTATCCTTTGTCATTCAAGAAAGACTTGAGTGGAAAATCTCCTTGATCAAAGCAAACCTTTGATCATCTGAAAAATGAAAGACTTACTCACATGTGCCAGACATATGTTAATGTGCATGGCTAGAATAAAACGTGGGAAACATATTAGAGTCACAAATATATTCCAAAGTCATAAATGTAGCATTTGAAATCTTGTACAAGTAATTAATTCAGGTTAGCACACACTAACCCAACACCAGCAAGTGGGGTAATGTATACTATACAGAAACCTAAGGCAGTGATCATCAAATATTCTTTGTAAAGAAGACAGTAAATACTAAATACTTTCAGCTGTGCAGCCATACAGTCTCTGTCACATCTACCCAGCTCAGCCATTTTAGGTTGAATGCAGCCACATAGACACCCATAATGGAATGTGTGTGGCAATGTTCCAATAAAACTTTATTTACAAGCCGGGCTCAGTGGCTCAGCCTGTAATCCCGCGCCTTTGGGAGGCTGAGGTGAGTGGATTGCCTGAGCCCGTGGGTTCAAGACCTGCCTGGGCAGCGAGACCTCATCTCTACAATAAATCAAAAAATCAGCCGGGCGTGGTAGTGTGCGCCTGTAGTTCTGGCTACTTGGAAGGCTGAGGCAGAAGGATCGCCAGAGCCCAGCAGGTCGAGGCTGCGGTGGCCGGAAGCGGCCACTGCACTCCAGTCTGGGTGACAGAGTGAGACTCCAACTCAAAAAAAAAAACTTTATTTACAAAAGCAAGAGGTGGACCAGATTTGGCCCACAGGCTCTAGTTTCCAACCTCTAATGTAAAAGGAGTTTGTTGATATCTTCTTACTCTGTTGATAAACTTTTTATTCTCAAAAAAAAGAAAAAGTAATTGTAAGGATTATTAAACACTGTCAAACTACTCCAGTAGAATATCTAGGATATTGAAAAGTCTTAGTTTGGTGAGTGAGATTTTAAAAATTTGTGCTCTCTATTATAGATGCAGTTAAGAGGAGATAGTTATGAATGAAATCAACTGCCTTGTTAAATAAGACCTAAATTTTGAGGGTCAAAAAGATGAAGAGAAGCCAAGTGCACTGGCTCTTGTCTATAAACCCAGCATATATAAAGTCCAAGGCAGGAGGGTTGCTTGAACCTAGGAGTGCGAGGCCAGCCTGAGCAACATGATGAGACCACATCTCTATAGAAAATAAAAACATTAGCTGACCATAGAGGCATGTGCTTGTAGTCACAACTACTAAGGAAGCTGAAACAGGAGGATTACCTGAGCCCAGAAATTTAGGACTACGGTGAGCCATGATGGTGCCACTGCACTCCAGCCTGAGTGACAAGGTGAGACTCTGACTCAAGATAAAAAACAAACAAAAAATGGGAGTGACTGCGGGCTCCAGGCTCTGCCTCACCACCACAACACCTGGCCAGACACTGGTAGCAAGGGCTGTGGAGGGAGCACAATGTGGGAGCCAGAGGCAGAGACCTACTGGAGAAGAAGAAATAGACACCCTGCCACCATCTTGGAAACTGGGCAGTGAAGTGCTCTGGCTTGCTTATCACAGAGCAACAGACCTGATCTCTGTGACTGGCAGGCTAACTACTCAAGGATTGATCATGACCCAGAAGGAATATCCTGAAAACAAAAACTTCAGAGGGACAGGATGAGTGCTGAGTCTCAGGCACCCAACCTTCTACCCGAACTCAGCTGTGGGACAAAGAGAATAACTAGAAAAGGACAAGGAAGACCCCTCCAAGAGATCAGTGGTGAGTCTGGGGCTAACCCAACCTTCTTCTCCCCAGCAGTCCTCTGAACATTAGACCCACACTGCTGGGGTATGACTGAGAGGGACAAATCCAGGTGGAGCCTGGACATCAGCTACAATAGGAGGACTCTCCTCCAGGATAAGCCTAGCTGGGCCATCCTCCGCCAGTATCTGGGGAGGAGACAATCCTGCACCTCCCCACCAGAGGGGATCCGCCTGACCAAACAAGAGTGGGAGGGGAGGACTGAAGCCCCATCTACCTCCACTGCCCCCTCCTCCTTCCCTAGGCTGCATGCTGGGAAGACTGTGAATGTGATCACAGGAAACAGCAGAGGGGCTTCCCTGTGAGCAGCTGAGAGGAACAATTACAGAACCTGCCACAAGAGGACAGGTTTGGTTTTTTTGTTTGTTTGTTTGTTTGTTTGTTTTTCTGAAAAGAACATATGACTTTAAGTACTCACATCTTATCTATTTTTTTTTCTTCTTTTTTCTTTGTACATGAATGTATATGTGAGGGGTCAGTTTGAATTCAGCTCCCCTTTTTTCCTTTTTCTTTTATTTCTTCGTTTTTCTTCTTTCTTTCTTCTTTCATTTTTTGTTTTCCATTCATGTGTGTACATGAATGGTTGAGTGTTCATGTTTGGTTTTTGTTTTGTTTTGTTTTTCTCTTTTTTTGTTTAATGTGTGTGTGAATATATGTGTGAGGGTTTGATTTGCATCCCTCCCTTTTTTTCTCTTTTCTTTGTTTCTTCTCCTTTCATTTTGTGCTGTGTGTGTGTATGTGTGTGTGTTCAGCTTGCCTGGAGTTTTTTGTTTTGGTTTTATGGTTTTTTGTGGTTTTTTTCCAGTTAGTTTTAGCTTTTGTTTGTGTGTGTGATTGTGAGTGTGTGAGTGTGTGTATGTGTGTGTGTGTGTGTGTGTGTGTGTGTGTGTGTGTGTGTGTGTGTGTGTGCGCGCGTGTGCGTTTTTGCTTTGGTTTCTGCTTTTGTTCTTTTGAGTGCATGGTTTTGGGTCCTATTTCATTCTACTTTTCTCTATTCTCCTCATTGCTATTACTTTATCTAGGACTCAGGGAGTACACAAACATACCCATCGAATCACACCCTCAGCCCTGTTTCAAAATACAACAAATTCAGAGCCCTGATCTGGGAAGAATAGAGGGCTGCGAAAACATCAGAAGTGTAAGCCCCTCTCACTGCTACTGAATAATGAAACCAAAGAGAAAAGAAAGAGACCTGTCACAAGTGAGGGAAAAAAAATCAATGGATGAACACAGATAAGCCGGGCTCGGTGGCTCAGCCTATAATCCCGCACCTTGGGAGGCTGAGGTGAGTGAATTGCCTGAGCCTGCGGGTTCGAGACCTGCCTGGGCAACTTGGCAAGGCCTCGTCTCTACAAGAAATGAAAAATTAGCTGGGCGTGGTAGGGCACGCCTGTAGTTCCAGCTACTTGGAAGGCTGAGGCAGAAGGATTGCCGGATCCCCAGCAGGTCGAGGCTGCGGTGGCCGGGAGCGGCCACTGCACTCCAGTCTGGGCAACAGAGTGAGACTCCAACTCAAAAAAATAAAAAAAGAACACAGATAATTTCCAGTGTACCAAAGAGAAAATACCTTAGAGCCCAAACAATGGAAGTCAACAACAACTGGCCCCAGAATACAACAGGGATTAGGGAACAGTTTGAAAGAGTGAATAAGACTCAAGAAAGACAAGACAAAATACTGAAAGAACTTGTAACAGATTTTAACCATAAAATACTTCATAGGAAATAAATAACAAGATGACAAGCGTGGAAAGTAAAATTAAACATGCAAAAGAAAGAATCTGAGAACTTAAAGACTAAAACATGGAATTAACCCAATCTGTAAAAACCATAGAAAACTCAGAAAGAAAGAACAAAGCCTCCAAGAGGCCAGACCTACACCTGACTGGTATCCCAGAAAAAGAAAGGGAAATGGAGAACACCTTGGAGCAAGTATTTCAGGAGGTTATCCAAAAAAACTTTCCCCATCTCATCAGAGATATGACCATCCAAACACAATGACCATACAGAGAGCTTCCACAAGACATCAAATGAGAAGACCAACCCCTAGATACATAGTAATTGGCCTACACGAAGTAGGTACAAAAGAAGAAATCCTAAAGGCAGCAAGAGAGAAAGGTCATACTACCTACCATGGAAGACCAATCAAAATAGTAACAGACCTATCAGCAGAAACACTACAAGCTAAAAGGGACTAGAATCCAATATTCAAAGTCCTTAAAGATAAACAATTTCAACCAAGAATTTCCTATCCAGCCAAGCTCAGCTTCATCAGTAATGGAGAATTAAAATCCTTCCCAGACATCCAATCCCTAAGAGATTTTGCAGCTTCCAGACCAACTCTACTGGAGACCCTTAAAAAGTTTTTAAGCACAGAAAAAAGAAAAAATAGAATGACCACAGACTTCCCAGGAGAACAGGAGAACACAGAATCAACAGAGATTACATCACAACTGTGAGCTTGAAAACACAAACATACATCAACCCAAAATTTAAAAGAAAACAAACGAAAAAACAATAAGAACCTCATGATGGGAATAAACACTCACATTTCAATAATCAACCTGAATGTGAATGTACTAAATGCACCACTGAAAAGACTCTGAATGGCAAACTGGATAAAAATACATGACCCAATAATTTGTTGCCAAGGTTGTTCCTCCTGAGGTTGAAACAAGAAGACATTGAGACCCTACATAGAACAATAACAACCTGGGAAATTGACTCAGTCATAAGAAAACTACCTACAACAAACAAACAAGCAAACAAAACAACAAAAAAGAAACCCTGGAAACTCATCTCACCACAAGAGATGCACACAAACTCAAAGTTAGAGGATCAAAAATGAATGTAAACCGGACTCGGTGGCTCAGCCTGTAATCCCACACCTTTGGGAGGCTGAGGTGAGTGGATTGCCTGAGCCTGCGGGTTCGAGACCCACCTGGGCAGGCAAGACCTCATCTCTACAATAAATCAAAAAATTAGCTGGGCGTGGTAGCACGCGCCTGTAATTCCGGCTACTCAGAAGGCTGAGGTGGAGGGTCGCCGGAGCCCAGCAGGTTGAGGCTGCGGTGGCCAGGAGCGGCCACTGCACTCCAGTCTGGGTGACAGAGTGAGACTCCAACTCAAAAAAAAAAAAAAAAATGAATGTAAAAGCAAACAGATCACAAAGGAAGCCAGGAATTGCAATTTTAATATCAGACACAGCAACCTGTAAGCTAACAAAAATTTAAAAAGATATGGAAGGACACTAAATAATGATAAAAGATTCAATCCATCAACAAGAAATATCCATCCTAAACATATACGCACCCAACACAAGAGCACCAGCATTTATAAAGCAACTACTAAATAAACTAAAAAAAGATATTGACACTAACACTACTATCGATGGAGACTTAAGTACTCCACTAACAACCCTAGACAGAGCCGGGTTCGGTGGCTCAGCCTGTAATCCCGCGCCTTTGGGAGGCTGAGGTGAGTGGATTGCCTGAGCCCGCGGGTTCGAGACCCGCCTGGGCAGCAAGACCTCATCTCCACAATAAATCAAAAAAATCAGCCAGGCGTGGTAGCGCATGCCTGTAATTCCGGCTACTTGGAAGGCTGAGGTGAAAGGATCACCGGAGCCCAGCAGGTCGAGGCTGCGGTGACCGGGAGCGGCCACTGCACTCCAGTCTGGGTGACAGAGTGACACTACAACACAAAAAAAAACCAAAGAAACAAAAAAACACAAAAAAACCCTAGATAGATCATGCAGGCAAAAAATCAACAAAGAGATTCAGAACCTCAACTTGATGCTTCACCAAATTGACTTAATAGATGCCTACATAACACTCCACCCAACAACCACAGAATATACATTCTATTCATCACCACATGGAACATACTCCAAGATTGAAATATCCTAAGCCATAAAACCAGCATAAGAAAATTTCATAAGGTCAAAATAAATACTGCCATGCACCTTCTCAGACCACAGTGGAATAAAAATAAATATCAACACCAAAAAAATTTCCCCAAAACCCACAAAGACATGGACATCAAACAGCATAATGTGAATGATCCTGGGTCAACACAGAAATTAAAAGATTCCTGGAAACAAATGAAAATGAAGAAACATCTTACCAAAACCTCTGGGATGCCAGAGTTCTAAGCAGTTCTAAGAGGGTGAATTCATATCTCTATGACCACACATCAAGAAAGTGAAATGATCAAAAGTTAACAACCTAACAGATAACCTAAGAAAGCTGGGAAGACAAGATCGCCAAAACCCTAACTTTAGTAGAAGAATCCAGCTCCCCAGAAAAAAAGCCTAAATACAGGACATAGAAGACAAAAGCATAATAGAAAAAAATCAACAAAACAAAAAGCTGGTTCTTTGAAAAAGTAAACAAGATTGATGATCCTCTAGCCAGAATGTCCAAGAAAAAGAGAGAGAAAGCCCAAATAAACACAATCAGAAATGCAAAAGATCAAATCACAACTGAGCCCAAAGAAATATAAAAGGTGGCCGGGCTCGGTGGCTCAGCCTGTAATCCCGTGCTTTGGGAGGCCGAGATGAGTGAATTGCCTGAGCCCATGGGTTCGAGACTCGCCTGGGCAACTTGGCGAGACCTCATCTCTACAATAAATAAAAAATTAGCCGGGTGTGGTAGCGCATGCCTGTAGTTCCAGCTACTTGGAAAGCTGAGGCGGAAGCATCGCCAGAGCCCAGCAGGTCGAGGCTGCGGTGGCTGGGAACATGCCACTGCACTCCAGTCTGGCAACAGAGTGAGACTCCAACTCAAAAAAAAAAAAAAAAGAAATACAAAAGGTTATCAGAGATTACTCTGCACAACTGTATGGAAACAAACTTGATAACCTAAATGAAATGAAGGACTTTCTGACATCACACAATCTCCCAAGGGGGAAACAAGAAGACATTGAGACCCTACATAGACCAATAAAAACCTAAGAAATTGACTCAGACACAAGAAAACTACCTAAAAAAAAAAAAAAAAAACCCTGGACCAGCTGGCTTTCCATCAGAATTCTACAAAACATGCAAGGAGGAGCTGATACCAATCCTATTGAAAGTATGCCAGGCAATTGAGAAAGATGGAATTCTCCCCAAATTATTTTACAAAGCTCACATCACACTGATATCCAAACCAGGTAAAGATCCAGCAAAAAAAGAGAACTATAGGCCAATATCCTTGATGAACACAGATGCAAAAATTTTCAACAAGATTCTAGCAAATCGGATCCAAAAACACATCTCAAAAATCATCCACCATGACCAAATAGGCATCATCCCTAGGATGTAGGGCTGGTTCAACATCTGCAAACCATAAATGTAATTAAATAAATCAAAACATGTAAAAACAAGAACCACATGATTATATCATTAGATGCGGAAAAAGCTTTCGATAAATTCTAGCATCCCTTCTTGATCAAACACCTAGGCATAGAAAGAACATACCTCAAAATAGTAAGCACCATCTATGATAAACCCATAACCAGCATATTGCTAAATAGACAGAAACTGGAAGCATTTCCCCTGAAAACTGGAAAAAGACAAGGCTGCCCATTCTCACCCCTCTTGTTCAACATTATGTTGGAAGTTCTAGCTACAGCAATTAGACAAGAGAAGGAAATCAGGGGTATCCAAATAGGAAAAGAGGAAGTTAAGTTATCCCTCTTTGCTGATATGATCTTATACCTCAAAAATCCAAGAGAATTTGTCAAAAACCTCCTTCCACTGATGAAGGACTTTGGTAAAGTCTCAGAGTACAAAATAAATGTGCAAAAGACAGACAGTCGCATTCTTATACACCAACAACAAACAGGTAGAGAACCAAATAAAAAGCACAATCTCATTCACAATATCCACAAAAAAAGGAAATACCTTGGCATCTTCCTAATCAGAGAAATGAAAGACCTTTACAAAAAATCTACTAAACATTGCTCAAGACCCGGGCTCGGTGGCTCAGCCTGTAATCCCGCGCCTTTGGGAGGCTGAGGTGAGTGGATTGCCTGAGCCCGCGGGTTCGAGACCCACCTGGGCAGCAAGACCTCATCTCTACAATAAATCAAAAAATCAGCTGGGCGTGGTAGCACAGGCCTGTAATTCCGGCTACTTGGAAGGCTGAGGCGGAAGGATCGTCGGAGCCCAGCAGGTCAAGGCTGTGGTGGCCGGGAGCAGCCACTGCACTCCAGTCTGGGCAACAGAGTGAGACTCCAACTCAAAAAAAAAAAACAATGCTCAAAGAAATCCAAAAAAGACACAAACAAATGGAAAAATATTCCATGTTCATGGATAGGAAGAATCAACATTGTTAAAATGTCCATCCTACCACAGGCAATCTACAGATTAAATGCAATCTACAGATTAAATTACCAACATCATTCTTCTCAGGCCCAGAAATGACAATACAGAAATTCATATGGAAACATAAACGACCATGAATAGCCAAAACAATCCTCAGGAGAAGAAACAAAGTGGGAGGTATCACACTTCCAGACTTTAAACTTTACTGTAAGGCAACAATAATCAAAACAGTCTGGAATTGGTACAAGAACAAGCATATAGAACAATAGAACAAGATAGAGATTCCAGAAGCAAAACCTCAATTTCTCAACCAACTCATCTTTGACAAAGCATCCAACAATAACCACTACGGAGAGGAGAATCTATTCAGTAAATGGTGCTGGGAAAACTGGCTGATCACATGCAGAAGATTGAAACAGGATCCCTGCCTATCACCATACACAAAAAATCAGTGCTAAATGGATCAAAGACCTAAATGTAAAACCTCTAACTTTAAGAATCTTAGAAAACACAGGAGACACCCTTATGGGAATCGGAGTAGGCAACAAATTCCTGATCAAAACCCCAGATGTCCATATCATAAGAGATAAAATAGACAAGTGGAACCTCATTAAACTGAAAATCTTCTGCAAATAACTCATTAATAAAGAAAGGAGACAATCCACAGAATGGGAAAAAAATATTTGTCATCTGTGTATCTGACAAAGGTCTAACATTCAGATCTACACGGAACATGCCAAAAGGGGGGGAGGAAAAAAGCCCCATTAAAAAGTGGGCAAAAGACACGAATAGACACTTCTCAAAAGAAGATATACGAGCAGCCAATAGACACAAGAAAAAGTGCTCAGTCTCACTAATCATCAGAGAAATGCAAATCAAAACCACATTGAGATACCACCTAACCCCAGTAAGAATGTCCATCATTAGTAAAAGAAAAAACAGAGATGGGGGCAAGGATGCGGAGAAAAGTGAACACTTCTATACTGCTCGTAGGAATGCAAACTAGTTACAACTTCTATGGAAAACAGTGTGACAATTTCTAAAAGAACTAGAAATTGAGCTTCCATCCTACCCAGCAATCCCCCTTCTGGGCATATACCCAGAGGAACTTGAATCACTCTACAAAAAAGATACCTGCACACACATATTTATTGCAACACTATTTACAATTGCAAAAACTTGGAACCAACTGTGCTGCCCATTGAAACTGGACTAGAGAAAAGAAAAATATGGTACATATACATGATGGAATATTATGCAGCCATAAAAAAGAACAAAATTATGGACTTTGAAGCAACTTGGATAGATTTAGAGTCTATATTACTCAGTGATTTATCAAAGAAACAAAGAAGTGAGTACCACATATTCTCACTCATAAACAGAACCTGAACATTTACCATAATGCCATAAGAAAGGGATTGGCAGTAGCTGGAAACTGGTGGCGGGGGATGGTGGCACATGACATCAATAAGGGTACCTGATCGCAAATCAGGCGAAGTGGGGACCAAAGGGAGGCCCAAACTTTACCTGTATATGGCCACTTGTATACCTAATCCTGAATTGCACCCCACATCTTTAAAATAAAATAGCCGGGCTCGGTGGCTCAGCTTGTAATCCCGCGCCTTGGGAGGCTGAGGTGAGTGGATTGCCTGAGCCTGCAGGTTCGAGACCCGCCTGGGCAACTTGGCGAGACCTCATCTCTACAATAAATCAAAAAATTAGTCGGTCATGGTAGCGCGCGCCTGCAGTTCCAGCTACTTGGAAGGCTGAGGTGGAAGGATCGCCAGAGCCCAGCAGGTCGAAGATGCAGTGGCTGGAAGCGGCCACCGCACTCCAGTCTGGGTGACAGAGTGAGACTACAACTCAAAAAATTAAATAAATAAATAAAATAAAATAAATGAAGAGGTCTGCTTATGTGGTCGATTAACCATATATATGACCTCCTCTCCTTTCCAAAGCCCACAATAGTGACATTAAATAAATGTATTAACACATAAGGCAAACAGAATGGGGAAGAAGACAGTGGCAGAAAAAATTTCAACAAGGTTTGAAAACTGGGAAACTGATGTAAAAACATTAACCGATTTGGACAGTATGTATAATGAAAATCCGGGCTCTGTACACAGGTTCCGTTCTGTTTTAGGAGAGGGACACAGCTAGAAATGAGGAATTCAGACTGTGGCTGTCATTTAAAAAAAATAAACTGAGATATGCTGCAGAATATGGGCAGTGAGACTGACAGCAATTTTCCTCAATCAATCTTAACCTCACTTTTTTCCCCCATCATCCTCAACCATCCTTGCCAATGCCTGGTAGTAAAGTAAAGAGAACATTATTATGAAATGATGTATGAGAAAAGTCATTTTCGCTATGGATTACAATGTAAATCATTCTTTTCAGAGAGTCTCGTCATTCATTCCAGTGGTGTCATTTGTTGGGAAGAAAAACACCTTTAACCATATAGTAAAAACAAAACACCTCCAATCAGCTGAATCAGTACAGGTTAATAATAATCCTGATTTTATCAAATTCAACTGTAAGGTGTCTGGATCTACCTAAATTTCAGTTACTTTGGATTAAAACCTACAAAATAAAAATATCCTATGTCAGTTCTTTTGGATTTCATGTGCTGTTCAATAAAAATGGAAATCTATTCTACCAAAGCAAATAATACTATATTTACTTAAAGTACAGTCAATATCATCTTATTTCAGCTTATAAAATGTTTAATATTCTATCTCCCATTAATAGCACAAAAAATTACATACCGTCTGCTGGACTGATTAACTTTTCGTTTTCATATTCTTTCTTTTTTATTCAATAAAGCAGAAAAGTAAAACCATGATGTCTGGCAGAATTAATGGAGTTGTGTCTGAATTTTTATAGATGGCCCTTAATTAGTTATTCTCAAAAGCCTAACAGCAGAATACATATTTGCGGGAAGAATATTATGCTATTTATCACATCTCTTATTTAATAAGAATTTGTAATTGTATACAACACATCACACTGCATTATTGCAAATTAAATAATAGGTAACAACACATAAATGCATTCTTGTTTATATAGCCTATAATAAAAATGGATAGATTCATTATATTAGCTCTTGGCTGCTTTTGGTAATCAGTCTTACAAATGTCTATTGTGATTTATTCCTCAGTAGGTCTTGTGATGTTCTTTGAAACACATATTAACTCATTTATTTGAAATGAACTATTTAACCTGACTGTTTTGACAGAAAGGAAGTCTGATATGGTTGAGTACTTTGAAAAGAGAACTGATTTGCTAATTTAGAAGACTGATTTGAAATTTCCCATATACTAAGAAAGCCTTACACGTAGATCCAAGGTTTTGACAAAAACATAGGTACGGCAAATTTTTATTTATTTATTTATTTATTTATTTGAGTTGGAGTCTCACTCTGTCACCCATACTGGAGTGCAACGGCCACTCCCAGCCACCGCAACCTCGACCTGCTGGGCTCCGGCGATCCTTCCGCCTCAGCCTTCCAAGTAGCTGGAACTACAGGCGCGCACTACCATGCCTGGCTGATTTTTTTTTTATTTATTGTAGAGATGAGGTCTCACACCTGCCCAGGCAAGTCTCGAACCCGCAGGCTCAGGCAATCCACTCACCTCAGCCTCCCAAAGGCACGGGATTACAGGCTGAGACACCGAGCCCGGCTCAAATTTTTATTTTAAAATGTAGTATTGGGAAATGTTTATTGCAATTCAACAATATTTAGATTGTTCTCAACCAGGTGTTTATTGGATTAAAAGAATCCTTCCATGGAAAAAAATAGCACATAAATTTAATAATCATTTGATGTCCTGTTATAATTAAATTTTGCTTAATAATGAGAATTTGAGACAATAAGTGACCATAGCAATAGGTGATAAATTTTTTTGAAATTCAGTGTTTCCAAGTCTTTGTGTTCACAAAATCAAGGAAAAGTCAGCAGCAGTTCTCACTGGCGGTGGGGAATAGATTGGTCCCCAGGGAAGATTTGGCAAAGTACGGAGGCATTTTGGGTTGTTACAACTAGGATATACTACTGACATCTAGTGGGTAGAGGCCAGGGATACTGCTAAACATCCTACAATGCACAGGGCAGTCCCCCCACAAGAAATTATCCAGCCCCTAATGTCAACAGTGCCCAAGTTGAAAGACCCATATAGATGGATGTGTAAATAAATTAAAACAGGGAATAAAAACTCCATTGATCTCATTAAGAGATTCCTTTCAATAAGTTTTATTTAACAATGATCAATGTTTATTTTTTAATTATATGTAATTATGTTTTAAATAATGCATCTTTATGCTGTTTTGATTAACTATGTGACAATCATAAATGTAATGACAACACAAGCTACAAGAAAAGTTATAAACTCAGAGTCTTGTGATTACAAGTAGTTTTTTAAAAGTAAATATTTACAATAAGACATAGTTTTGTTTTAGGTAAGTAAAATAAGTTATCAATAAAATATTTTCAAACATTATAAAATTTAGCTGGGTACAGTGGAGAGTCTCTAGGCTCAGTTACTTGGTAGGCCAAGAAGAGAAGATTGCTTTAGCCCAGGAAGTTGAGGTTGCAGTGAACCATGATCATGTCACTGCACTCCAGCCTTGACAAAAGAGTGAGACACTGTTTTTATGCAAAAGAAAAAAAAAGATTTTCAAACATAAAATATTAAACATCAGATAAAATTCCTTTAAAGCCAGGCTCGGTGGCTCAGTCTGTAATCCCACACTTTGGGAGGCCAAGGTGAGTGAATTGCCTAAGCCCGCGGGTTCAAGACCCGCCTGAGCAACTTGGCGAGACCTCACCTCTACAATAAATCAAAAAAATTAGCCAGGCGTGGTAGCACGCGCCTGTAGTTCCGGTTGTTCGGAAGGCTGAGGCGGAAGGATCGCTGGAGCCCAGCAGGTCGAGGCTGCAGCAGTCGGGAGTGGCCACTGCACTCCAGTCTGGGCAACAGAGTGAGACTCCAACTCAAAAAATATATACATATATATATGTATGTACATATATATATGTATATATATTCCTTTAAGATAAAATTTTCTGAGGAAAGTGGAATGGTAATTAAAACTCAAGAAAAAAATGATATAAAAGTCTCCCCTGTTCACAAAGAGCATTTTCAGAGCTTTTACTTAATTATAATAGATATCAAATTTCTATGGTAATTAAATCACATTGGAAATGTTTGAAAACATAATGTTATACTTTTTAAATGTTTATATGTAAACTATACTAGAAATTTCATTCTTTCCATCTAGTTAAAATTGTGATATAAAATTGTAGCTAAAATGTGCCGGGAGCAAGCCGGGCTCGGTGGCTCAGCCTGTAATCACGCGCCTTTGGGAGCCTGAGGTGAGTGGATTGCCTGAGCCCGCGGGTTTGAGACCCGCCTGGGCAGTGAGACCTCATCTCTACAATAAATCAAAAAATCAGCCGGGCGTGGTAGCGAGCGCCTGTAATTCCGGCTACTTGGAAGGCTGAGGCAGAAGGATCGCCGGAGCCCAGCAGGTCGAGGCTGTGGTGGCCGGGAGCGGCCACTGCACTCCAGTCTGGGTGACAGAGTGAGACTCCAACTCAGAAAAAAAAAAATGTGCCGGGAGCTACACAAAATTATTTTAGAGAATATTTAAGCAAAAAAGTTTGAAGACTGCCATAGTACAGGGTTGATCTAGTTCCCTAAAACCAGACTCTTGGGCAATTCCGGTTCCTCCTTTGGCCATAGGGACTTGAAGATTGATGAACAAAGAGAAATCCCTTCCCTTTCAAAAGTTGCATGACCTTGCCTACCTCTTATAGCCTAAAAGCATTATGAACAGCAACTTCTCAAATCAAATAAACTCATCATTCATGACTTTAAAAGCTTTTAAATAATAATTCCCAAATTATTGGGTTAGCTAAATAATATTTCAATGCAATGAGATCAAAGTAAAAACAAAATTGAATTGTCAGACTTAAAGAATGATTCTTCTGTATGAAGAGAAATGATCCCGCAAATGTTTTGTTGGATTTTTAATTTAAATAATCATCAAGTGAATTTAACATATGCAGTATTTATAATCTCTTCTTTTGAGAAAGAAAGTAAGGCATTTATCTGACACTAAGAATTTTTCCTACTTAGCAAAACCCAAGAGCTAGAAATCTGAAGATTTATTTCAATTTTTCTCAAGGGCAGCTGAATAACGATTAAGAAATGTAACACAAGATGGCAGTATGTCCACGTTCTATTTCATACACACACACACAAAGTAGGGGAAAAAAAAGCCTGCGTTTCTATAGTGACCAAAATCTGTGGAGACACTTTAAAATCAGTATTGACACCAGGCACAGATGTTGAAATTAAAAAATTATCTCTACACTTCAAATATGTGACCAATTTTTTTCCCATATGGTTCATTTAAACAAAGTTTGCAATTATTATTTTTATCTTATTTATTGAAGCAGCAACACATATGCAGGTAACCTATATAAATACTGTAATTAAAGAGTAAAAAAAAGGGAAAATGAAGTAAAAAATTAGTGAAATTGCCAAACTAACATATAATGCCAGCAAATTATGGCTTTAATTCAAAAGCTTTTTTTAAAAAAATAACAAACTATGTAGCCTTAACTGAACCTAATATACTTACATAGATGAATAATATATAGATGATGACATGTAGTCATCTGTCACATGAAAAAATGTACACACATGTTTAAGAAAGGAGCACAAGCCGGGCTCAGTGGCTCAGCCTGTAATCCCACGCCTTTGGGAGGCTGAGGTGAGTGGATTGCCTGAACCCGCAGGTTCGAGACCTACCTGGGCAGCAAGACCTCATCTCTACAATAAATCAAAAAATCAGCCAGGCGTGGAAGCGCAAGCCTGTAGTTCCGGCTACTTGGAAGGCTGAGGCGGAAGGATTGCCAGAACCCAGCAGGTCGAGGCTGCGGTGGCTGGGAGCGGCCACTGCACTCCAGTCTGGGCGACAGAGTGAGACTCCAACTCAAAAAAAAAAAAAAAAAGATAAAGAAAAAAAGGAGCACAATTGTTTTCATACATATTCCATAACTGGTTGCAAAAATATTGGGTACACTCTGTTGGTGTCAGAATTAACCTGAAAAAGATTGCATCTGTAAAGCCAATGAGACTTGCTCCTACCAAGTTGTATAAATTGTATAGACTTAAAAAACCTCAGTGCCTGATTCAATTATTTGTTTGTTTTTTAAAGGTATAATTTCACCTACCTGATTCTCAAAAGTAAATGGGAAAACCAACATGAAATTGCCTAATCTAGCATATATTAAACATAATAGGTGCTTATCATCAACAACTATCATTGATTAGTTTTGTTGTTATTGCTTGTTAATTAGGATACTCTTTAAAATGCAGATGTGGCATATGAATCCTTCAATCAAAAAGCCAACTCTATCGAAATTAAGAACTTTCTAGTTCCTGGGCCTCCTTTTTCTATACTTTGCCAACCCATCAAACGAAGTACCAAGTCAATTAATACCTTTTTTATTGACAATTTTGTACTTATCTTTTTCATCAAAATTAAATTTTAAGGTCAGGAGCAGTGATTCACGTTGGTAATCCCAGCACTTTGGGAGGCTGAAGGAGAGGATTATTTGAGGCCAGGAGTTTGAGACCAAACAAAGCAATATAGTGAGACCTCATCTCTACAAAAATAAAACTTAGCTGGGTGTGGTGGTGCATGCCTGTGGTCCCAGCAACTCAGGAGGCTGAGGTGGAAGGATCGCCTGAGCCCAGAAGGTCGAGGCTGTGGTGAGCCGTGATTGAGCCATTGCACTTCAGCCTGGGCAACAGAGTGACACCCTGAATCAAAAAAACAAAAACAAATAAAAAATTAGATTTTATACATTATCATTAACTTAAACAAAAAGATGTCAATACTTTTTATACCTCATTTAGTCTACAAAACAAACCTGTAAATTTTATTCTATTGTGCTTATTTTACAATCCCAAAACAAAGGATTTGGCTATGAAGATTTGTGTCCTAGGTCACAGGGCAAGTGAAGTGTAGATTTTGAGAATTTGCCCAAAGGTCTGCCCACTCCCTTGGCCCACACACTTGGTAATACTCCACACTACACTGGGATGCTTCTTCCCTTGCTTAGAGGAAATACAAATACCACCAAGCAAATAAGTTTTGGAGAAGGCACACCTCAATCCACATCAGCAGTCAGCAGATCCACCCAAAAAAGCAACGCATAATCGAATTCCACTCACTCTCATCTTCTGGGCTTCTCCAATCTACTCAGGCTTCTAACCTCCATCTTTCCACTGCCCCCGGAAACACATTATCAATTTACTTGGACAGAGCCCATCCTGGGTTCCTAAGGCTTTGAATTCCCTATTTGTTTGGGGTATTCAGAGTGAAATTCTGAGGTGGAACTTCCTGACATTGATTTTTTTTTCTAGTTGTCGTAGCATCGTTTATCATCATCATCGTATCAAGTGTTTCCTCCCTGAACATTTCTTCCCAATTCCTGACACTAACACTAGAGATCATGCATGTCCCAGACTGTCCTGGTGGTGGCACTGTTGATATTTAAGCCCCAAAACAGACTTCAGAAGGCAGCTTCTACTCCTTCCAGCTTTGGGGCACATGATATTTTTGTATTAAATGTGAAGATTTGACTGCAGAGGTCCCAGAAGTCAAATCCCAGCTGCACTCACCCGAATGCCATCATGGACAGAGGATCATATTTTATCCCATTCATCGGATTCTCAAGGAGCCTGTAGTCAGCAAAATAAAGCAAAGCTGGCTGCTTCCAAATCAATGACCCGGAATCCCAGCGCTTTCTCCCCCGCCCCGCTGGGCACTGTTGGGAGCTTCGGAATAAAAGCCCACGTCACTCTCCTCCCCTCCGCTGCTGCCTAGTTCTTGTGTAATGGTTTGCGGTTTCCTGCACCTGTGATGGATTTGGTGTCCTAGTTAGTGTATGGATTTTTGGATGGGCACATATAGACCACATGCCCAAGAGCACACATAGCATAGAAGGGCCCAGTTCTGAGAAGACTGGTCTGCAGGGCCCAGAGGCCTAGCTAGTCCCTTCTGCACCTGCTATTAAGCACTTTCAGAGTTGTCTGCAGAGTTGAGTGGAGAACTGGTGGCCTCTCTGAGAACCCTAATTCTGGAGAGCGCGTCCTGTTCTGACCCCCGCGGTAGCTCTGTAGCTGGGGAGAAGGCAATGGAGTTCTTCCCCAGACTTTCTCCGTCTTGCTATTTGAATTCGGTATCAGATGCCTTTGCTATTTTCCCCTGGTGTTTGTTTTGTTTTGTTGTTTTCAAATTCTCTTTTAGTACGTTTAAAGGATTTGTCAGAATAAATATAGTGTCAGTTTATTTCCAATGAGAAAGTAAAAATATTTGGGACTGATTTAATCTCCTGACACCATTTTATTTTACTTCATTAACATGATACCAGTAACCTGGCATTTGACAGCCTCCTTTCGAATGAATAATCTAAACACTTGTCAAACATTGACCTGAAGTTGTCCAAACATTTGCCTAAAACCTGCCAAATATTAGATTACGTGACTGGGGTCTCTGTTTTCCTTCCGAATTTGCCGTTATGCCATTAAACTGTCCTTTGGACTGGAAAGTTCCAATTGAATTTCACAAAAAAGTATGTTTGTTGACTACTTCAAGTTTAGCAACATAGAATTAATTTGTTGATACTTCTTGGAGAAAGATGCTGCATAATTGTATTGACCTTGTATTCCACCCCACGTCATCCCGGATTTTTTTGAGTCAGAGCAGCACTCTGTCACCCAGGGTGGAGAGCAGTGGCAAGTTCACGGCTCACCGGAGCCTTGACCTTTTGGGCTCAGGTGTGATTCTTTTGCCTTGGTTTCCTGAGTGACTGGGACTACAAGCACATGACACCCCGTCTGGCTAATTTTTTGATTTTTTTGTAGAGACGAGTTCTAGCTATGTTGCCCAGGCTGGTCTTGAACTTCTCCTGGACTCTAGCAATCTTCCCATTTTGGCCTCCCAAAGTGCTGGGAGTACAGACATGAGTGACAGGACCCGGCCAGCCCTGTATTTCCAACATGAGATTACACCAAGTCTGAGATGCAAAGAACATTCTCTATAAATAAGTTCTTTCCTGATTTTGCCCGTGAAGAAATTATTGGCATGGTATATCCAGTGGGTTTGAATACATACAGTCCAGCTAGGAGGAAATGTCCTGTTGTATGCATCTTTGCCAAAAGTTCTCACCATGACACAAACTTTGTGCCGTCTGCCTCATTCTCATAAATCCTGGAGATTCCTTTTCATTTTGATTCACTCATTCTCTCACTTCCCTTCACCCTCAGAGGACAAAAAAATGGAGAAAACATAGCCTTAGAATTTGGAAACAAGCACAGGCCACTATTTAATGTGAAGCCATTTTTTTTAAAAGAAACTTTCATAATTTTTTTCAAATAAAAAAAAAATCAGCATAGCGAGATGGGGTCTCACTATGTTGGCCAGGCTAGTCTCTAATTCCCAGGCTCAAGTGATCCTCCTGCCTTGGCCTACCAAAGCACTGGGATTACAGGCCAGAAATTATTTTGAAAATTCTAAAAAATAGCCCCAAATAGACAGAAGAGGATAACAAACTTCCAGGTAACCTTTGCCCAGTTTACTCAGCATCAGTATTTTTCAACTGTCTCACCAATCTAATTTTACCTTAGCACAACATTTTAAAGTAAATCTCAGACATCAAGTGATCCACTTGGTTTTATCACTGAAATTTCCACATCTCAGGAATCCCTTGGTCCGGGATGATGGTCACCCTCTCAATCAGACACCATCATTCACCTCTAATTTCTTCATTGTCTAACTCTAGTTATCTAATATCTGTTTTTAGAAAAATCAATAACCCCATTACCAATATCACATCAAGCAAAATTAACAATTATTCCTTTTTTTTTTTTTTTTTTGAGTTGGAGTCTCACTCTGTCGCCCAGACTGGAGTGCAGTGGCCGCTCCCGGCCACCGCAGCCTCAACCTGCTGGGCTCCGGCGATCCTTCTGCCTCAGCCTTCCAAGTAGCTGGAAGTACAGGTGCGCGCTACCATGCCCAGCTAATTTTTTATTTATTGTAGAGATGAGGTCTCACCAAGTTGCCCAGGTGGGTCTCGAACCCGTGGGCTCAGGCAATTCACTCACCTCAGCCTCCCAAAGCGCAGGATTACAGGCTGAGCCACCGAACCCGGCTAACAATTATTTCTTAATATCATCTAATATCAATCATGTTCATGTTTTTTCTTGACTTTCAGAAAAAAAACGTTTTTGCAGTTAATTTGTTTGAATCAGAATTCATATGATGAAAATGTCACCTAAATTTATTTTTATCTAGAACAGTTACCTCTGCCTTGTTTTGTGTGTGTCATTTATTTCTGTAAGAATCTGAGTCATTTTTCCTATAAAAATGTCCCACACTCTAGATTTTGCAGATTGTATTCTTGTGGTGATGTTCCACATACTCCTTTATCAAATATATTTTATATAAAGTGCTGATTAGCCTTGGAAACTTGACTCAACTCCGGGATAGTTTTTTGACACCCATGCTCATTGGTCGTGCTAAGTATGAGTAGGTGGCACGTTTAATAATGATCAGGACAACCTGTGGTTTTGCAGGGGTCACTTGGATGTAACAATTTTTGTGTGTGTGTGTGTGTGTGTGTGTTGGAGTCTCACTCTGTCACCCAGACTGGAGTGCAGTGGCCACTCCCGGCCACCGCAGCCTTGACCTCCCGGGCTCCGGCGATCCTTCCATCTCAGCCTTCCGAGTAGCCAGAATTACAGGCGTGCGCTACCACGCCCGGCTGATTTTTTTGATTTATTGTAGAGATGAGATCTCGCCAAGTAGTCCAGGTGGGTCTCGAACCCGCGGGCTCAGGAAATCCACTCACTTCAGCCTCCCAAGGCATGGGATTACAGGCTGAGCCACCAAGCCCAGCTTGGACGGAACAATTTTAAAGTCCTGCATCAACCTTTCACCAAAGATTTTAGCAGGCTCCAATGATCATTGCCTTGATCTAAGATATCATCGGGGTCCCCAAGCACAATTTTCTCATTCTAATATTCCTTCTTCATTTATTAGTGTGATTCTTCTACAACTAATACATTTTTACCATTGACTATCTGGTTATCTTGAATTAAAATCCAAACAGAAAAGGCAGGATAAATGAGTCAATTTATTTATTTGTTTTGTAATGCTTCAATAAAACTTTACTTATGGAAAGTGAAATTTGAATTTCACATAATGTTCATGTGTTCGTGTGCCCTGACATATTACTTTTGTTTTTAAAAACCATGAAAAACAGCCGGGCTCGGTGGCTCAGCCTGTAATGTGCACACCAGCCTGTAAGGTGCACGCGCCTTTGGGAGACTGAGGTGTGTGGATTGCCTGAGCCCACGGGTTCGAGACCCGCCTGGGCAGGCGAGACCTCATCTCTACAATAAATCAAAAAATCAGCCGGGCGTGGTAAGGCGCGCCTGTAATTCTGGCTACTCGGAAGGCTGAGGCGGAGGGATCGCCGGAGCCCAGCAGGTCGAGGCTGCGGTGGCCGGGAGCGGCCACTGCACTCCAGTCTGGGCGACAGAGTGAGACTCCAACTCAAAAATAAATAAATAAATAAATAAATAAAATAAAAACCATGAAAAAATGTGAAAAAGCATTCTTATCTTGGCGGCCATACAAAAACAAGCTGGGTGCCAGATTTGGCTGTTGGTTTATAATTTGCCAACCCCTGGCAAGATCATCTTTTGGTGAAACACTCCAGTAGATTTCTAATTGGTCTATCAGCTTCTAATTTTCCCCATCCCCATTCCAGTTTCCAAATTATTTTCTGTGGTGCCCCTTTGCCCTCAGGATGACCCTCATAAAGTTGATATGGTCTTCGTAATCTGGCCTCGGCTTGTTACTCCAACCTCTTTTCTCATCATTGAGAAATGTCTCATTTCTCATTTCCTTCTTATACTATGTATATTGTAGCCTTACTCAACTAAATGAGATTTCCCAAAAAAATGTGTAATTTTTAAAAATTAAATTATTTATTTACACAGTATATAGCTGATGCCCAAATAACTTCCTAACTTCCAAAAATGACCAATGGAGTTCTTTTTTTATTTTTGGAGAGAGTGTATGAGCAGATAAGAGAAGAAGTAGCATTTTGGGCTCTCTGTTGCCTGTTCTTCAGTGCATTTTCATCATTCCCTTAGTTGCTATACACATGCAAATGTATTTGATGCTTTACCATAATTTCCTTAACTGGTGTGCACATGCAAATCTGCAAGACACAAATTTGCCTTGCAAATTTGCATTTGGCACATAATCCAAATACAATTTGGCACATTGTCCTTCAGTTCTCTTCACCAGGAAAACTTCACACATTTCTGGGGCAATTATTATAACCATGACAAGCAAGAGGCAAAATTACTAAATAAGTCAGAGGTACCTGCATACTTTTGTTACTGCACCATTATTATTTTTCCCAACCCTGGTCCCTTCACTTTTGGAGGGCAATTTTTATGTCTTTTGTAATTACTTAGCTTTGCCATCACCAAACTACACTTTATACTTCAAAAGCCTCCTTCCCAATGCCTCCCACCTTTTCCTTTAAATTCTCCTTTTACAACAATACAGAAATTCATAGGGAAACATAAACGACCATGAATAACCAACAATCCTTAGCAAAAGAAATAAAGTGAGCTGGGCTCAGTGGCTCAGCCTGAAATCTCACGCCTTTGGGAGGCTGAGGTGAGTGAATTGCCTGAGCCCACGGGTTCGAGACCCACCTGGGCAATTTGGCGAGACCTCACCTCCACAATAAATCAAAAAATCAGCCGGGCGTGGTAGCATGCGCCTGTAGTTCCGGCTACTCAGAAGGCTGATGCGGAAGGATCACCGGAGCCCAGCAGGTTGAGGCTGCGGTGGCCGAGAGCAGCCACTGCACTCCAGTCTGGGCGACAGAGTGAGACTCCAACTCAAAAAAAAAAAAGAAAGAAAGAAAATGGAAGGTATCATACTTCCAGACTTTAAACTTCATTATAAGGCTACAATAATCAAAACAACCTGGTATTGGTACAAGAACAGGCATATAGACCAATGGAACAGGATAGAGATTCCGGAAGCAAAACCTCAATTTCTCAACCAACTCTTTTTCAACAAAACCTCCACCAACAACCACGGGGGAGAGGAGAACCTATTCAGTAAATGGTGCTGGGAAAACTAACTGATCACATACAGAAGAATGAAAAAGAACCCCTACCTATCACCATACACAAAAATCAACTCCAAATGGAACAAAGACTTAAATGTAAAACACCAAATTTTAAGAATCTTAGAAAATGTAGGAGACACCCTTACAGAAATCAGAATAGGCAACCAGTTCCTGATCAAAACTCCAAAAGCCCATGCCATAAGAGATATGATAGACAAATGAAACCTCATCAAACTGAAAAGCTGCAAATCAAAAGAAACTGTTAAGAGAGTGGGAATACAGCCCACAGAATGGGAAAAAATATTTACCAACTGTATATCTGACAAAGCCATAATATCTAGAGTCTACAAGGAACTCAAATGAGCTGAAAGGAAAAATAACAAATAGCCCCATTAAAAAGTAGGCAAAAGACCTGAATAGACACTTCTTGTTGAGAGCCAGCCATGGAGGCCCACTGAGCGTTAGGGATCAGGAAGGGCCGTTGACCCCGAGACCACTAGGATGTGTTCGGGAGCTATTGACTCCATTTCCTCCGCCTTTCTACTCAGTACTAACCAGATTAAGTTCCTGTGAGGTCAAAACATGAAAACTCTGAGACCAGGACGAACACAAGCTAACTCTAAAAGCTCATTGCTCCCATTCTTCCACAAACTGCAGTTTTGGCTTTCACACAACTTACAATTCAAACTCGGGTCACATCTAAGAGCCTTATATTGGTCACAGGCTTCTGGGGCATGATCTTAGGATTTATTGAAGTTGAATAAGGGATAAATTGTAGAATATAGTTTTTGAAGACAGCCATTTTTTTGAAAGAATGTGGCTGAGTTACTTGCAGGTAGCCCACTGTGAACTTTGGACTGGGCCACATTCCAAACATTCTGGAATGGGCCACTTTAGTTTGTAAAGTAAGTACTTAAGTCTCTATAGAATTGTTTAATTTGGGTATTAGTATGAAAAGGGTTTATAGGCAATATGAAAAGGGTTTATGGGCAGTACGAAAAGGGTTTAAAGGCAGTCATGGATTAAGGTTTCGTGGATTAGGTTTAACATCTGTTATGGGATTATACCTGAAAGAAATCTGGTGGGTGGGGAACCCCCCTCCACACCTGACTTGTATAAAAGCCCCATTGTAATTCCCAATAAACGGCTTCTGCACTAGACAGGGGTCCAGTCTCTCTCTCTCTCTCTCTCTCTCTCTTCTCTCCTCTTCTCTCTCTCTCCCTCCTCTCTCTCTCTCTCTCTCTCTCTCTCTTTTCTCTCTTTTCTTCTTCTTCTTCTTCTTCTTCTTCTCCTTCTTCTCTCTCTCTCTCTCTCTCCTTCCCCCCCAATCGCCAACGCTGTCTCCACCTTTGGGGTACCATGAACCCAGCTGGAGCTGGACTCCGGCAACTTCTCAAAAGAAGACATATGAGCAGCTGACAGACACATGAAAAAATGCTCAGCCTCACTAATCATCAGAGAAATGCAAATCAAAACTACATTGAGATATCACCTAACTCCAGTAAGAATGGTGGCCATCATTAATAAAACAAAAAACAACAGATGCGGGCGAGGATGCAGAGATAAAGGAACACTTCACTGTTGGTGGGAAGGCAAACTAGTTCAACCTCTGTGGAAAACATTGTGGAAATTCCTAAAAGAACTAGAAATTGACCTTCCATACATCCCAGCAATCCCCCTTCTGGGAATATACTCAGAGCAACGTAAATCACTCTACAAAAAAAAAATACCTGCACACATATGTTTATTGCAGCACTATATACAGTCGCAAAAATATGGAACCAACCAGGCTGTCCATTGAAACTGGACTAGATTTTTTTTAAAGTGGTACGTGTACACAATGGAATATTACACAGTTATAAAGAAGAACAAAATTATGGACTTCACAGCAACTTGGATGGATTTAGAGTCTATAATACTCAGTGATTAATCACAGAAACAAAGAACTGAGTATCACATGTTCTCACACATTAAGCGGACTCTGAACATTTACCATAAGAAAAGAATTGAGCCGGGCTCGGTGGCTCAGTCTGTAATCCCAGCCCTTTGGGAGGCTGAGGTGAGTGGATTGCCTGAGCCCGCGGGTTTGAGACCCACCTGGGCAACTTGGCGAGACCTCATCTCTACAATAAATCAAAAATCAGCCGGGTGTGGTAGCACGAGCCTGTAGTTCCAGCTACTTGGAAGCCTGAGGCGGAAGGATTGCTGGAGCCCAGCAGGTCGAGGCTGCAGTGGCCAGAAGCGGCCACTGCACTCCAGTCTGGGTGACAGAGTGAGACTCCAACTCAAAAAAAAAGAAAAGAAAAAAGAAAAGAATTGACAATAACCAGAAACTGCCAGGGCAGAGGGCATATAACTTTAGTAAGGGTACCTGCTCTCAAACCAGGCAAAGTGGGAATCAAAGGAAGGCTCAAACTTTACCTATTCAATGACCATTTGTATACCTAATCCTAAATTGTACCCCATATCTTTAAAATAAAATTTAAAATTTTTTTAAAAAATTTAA